>JBAMYA010000017.1:4411282-4437733 GCA_037176975.1 Arrhamphus sclerolepis
AGAGAGAGAGAGAGAGAGAGAGAGAGAGAGAGAGAGAGAGAGAGAGAGAGAGAGAGAGAGAGAGAGAGAGAGAGATGTAAATTGGTCTATTTTCTTACCAGTTGTTTTTAAAAGCCATTTATATTTTTGTGGTAAAAAGGCAGCCTAAATAGATTAATAAACTTGCTGAATCTGAACGATTTTTTGAAGTATTTAGTCACAAAAAATATAAACTATCACGGATGTCACCTCTATGGGTATGACACAGACTGCCATCAACTTTTGATTTAAATAAATAGGCCCATAATGTATCGTGCTGTCATAATAAAATAAAATAATATAATATTTTTGGTTTTCTTTACCTCATCGTCGCTGTTGTGTTGCGCTTGAAAACTCCAAAACTGACCATATTAAATCAATGGGACAATTCCGCCACTTCGTGGCAAGATTGGCAAACTACAATACAGTGAATTCGCGTTTTAAAGAGATTGGACATATGCGGCTTCCGTACATGTGACAACAGAAGGTCAATGATGGCAGCCTGCGCTAAAGGGCTGGAGAAGTTTATATTTTCTCTGAAGTTATCTCGAATCTCGTCGTTTCAAAATGAACGTAAGTACAACGAAAGCGTTTTTAACTTCATTGTAGGATGTTATAATCTGCACCCAGGTTGCTGGAAAGTATTTTTTAAGGATTTGTAACGTACGTGTATCATAAGCTAACGGGGAGGACAGTGATTATAACATCAGCACTCGTCCCGAGCTAACTTTGTTAAAGAAACGGTGATTGAAAAATAATATGTCTTTCTTCATATTTACAGGGTTTCTTTCTACGTCGCTGTGTCGTCGTGCAGACAGCGAGCCGCCCAAGTTCGTCCCTCCGACCAAACCGGTCATCATTGACAAGAGGCAGACTGTGGCCTCTCAGCGAAAGTAAGATCTGTCTTTGTGCGACAAACACCAGTTTTGTTGGCATTCTCACTCACACCGATATACATTGCTTTCTGTGTTGTTTAAGCTTCTCGATGGTGACATTTAAAATCACATATCAAACACATCTCCCGATGACGCAGGAAAACTGATTGACAGTTGGAATGCAGCAATGCCTTTTCAACTTGACGTCCAAATAAGAGTTCTGACTGATACTGCCAAGAGAAGTCACACGATGTTTGTAGACAACAGACAGACCTGCAGTTTAGTATGTAGCACTGAGGCAGAGTTGGAGATAGCTGCAGTTAAAAGGTGGAGGTTCTCTTTGGGAGTGACAAGGATGGGTAGGATCAGGAGTGAGTACATCAGAGGGACAGCACATGATAGATGTTTGGAGGGAAAGTCAGAGACGCCACACTGAGATGGTTTGGACTTGTACAGAGGAGAGATGGTGAATATATTTGCAGAAGGACGTTGAGGTTGGAGCTGCCGGTCAGGAAGCCGAGAGGAAGACAGAGATTAGAGTTAGTTGGTGTGAGCAAAGCATGCAGAGGATAGGGGCTGGATGGAGACAAATGATTCCCCATGGCGACCCCTGAAGGAAACAGCCGAAAAGAAAAGATGACGATATTGGTTACCTGTTCAGCTTAGAATACATTTTCAGATTTTCCTCATGACATAGAAAGCCTGGCTTTCACACCAACCCACTAGAGCTCCTTTTTCTCAGTTTTCTGGTTTACAGTTCCCAGATTGTCCACGTCCAGGATAAGGAGCACAGCTTTTAGTTATCAAGCTCCTTTACACTAGTTTTACTCATTTGTTTGTATTCCAATTTTATCTTTGAGAGTATTCTATCAATGCTTTAAGTTTCTCTTACGTAATTTCATTTTTCCTCCATTTAAAGGTGCTACATAAATAAAACTGAAGTTGAATTTATGTCTGACCTCTTTATGTTTTCCTGTCAGGTTTCTGAGCCCAGAGTTCATCCCTCCAAGGCAGAGGACAAACCCTCTGAAGTTTTCCATGGAGAGGAAAGACATGGTTCGCAGGAGGAAAGTGCTCGACATTCCTGAATTCTACGTTGGTAAGAAACTCTATATTACAGATTTGATTCATTCGTGCTGCATCGTGGGAGGTGTTAAATTTACAAAAGCAACTCAATTTCTAAAAACAATTTCCCTCTCAGACTCAATGAAATGACTGTCTATGTCCGTCCCTAACTAGCTTATTTATTCAGATTGCTATCTCTATTTTTCTCTCTCTAGCTTAAATGACAGTAGTTACATTTGTAATCAGTTTCATGCGCTGCAAACTGAAATTTTAACACGACGCATTGTTTAAAAAAAAGACTACTGATTTGAGAACTATATTTTCATGAAAAAAAAAAGATGAGCATCTCTAGAGAAGCTTTTTGTGGTTTTAATTCCCGTCTCTGCAGAGGAAGGAAGTGCAACAGCATTGAAAGTGCACAAGCCAAACCTCAAACGAAAGAAACATCTACATACGCACTGAATTAAAATCAATTATGGAACCTGTTGCAAAAATGATAACGACGATCTCTGAAAATTGTGGTGATGTGGTAACTGGGACAGACTCAAGTCCCAGCTTCCAAGCATTTGCAGAGTTGTGTAAGAAGAAGAGACATGCAAGCTCTTTTGCAAATGTGTTATCCGTGCAAGTATTTATGTTTATTTATTATTATTTTTAATTTTTTATGGTTGTGCTCCTTTCAGGGAGTATCCTTGCAGTGACCATGGCCGATCATAATGCCAGCGGGAAAACAAATCGCTTTGTTGGCATCTGTATCCAGAGGGGTGGAAAAGGACTGGGGGCCACGTTTGTTTTGAGGAACATCATTAATAATCAAGGTGAAGTTGTTTTTCAACACATCTGCTGAAATGGAACCACTCTGTTATGCAATAGGAATTTGGAATAGAATAATCAAATATACTATTTGATTTTTACAATATTAATATGGTTGCACCTGCTTAATTCTCACCTATATTAATATATGTTCAACGCTTACCAGCCGCTTTATTAGGTCCACCTTGCTAGTGTCATGCCATACTTTCAACAAGGTGTTGGAAACATTCCTCAGAGATTTTGGTCCATTGACATGACAGCATCACGCAGTTGCTGCAGATCTGTCGGCTGCACATCTATGATGTGCATGCAGAACGTGCTCTATTGGATTGAGATCTGGTGACTGTGGAGGCCATTGGATTATAGTGAAGTCATCATCACTTTCAAGAAACCAGTTTGAGATGATATGATCTTTGAGACATGATGCGTTATCCTGTGGGAGGTAGCCATCAGATGCCCCCCCACCACAAAACACACACACAAAAAAAAGTTACACGTTTTTAAATGGAAAAAAAAAATGTATTTATAAGTAACAAGTATTGCATAAAAACATGGTAAAAGAGCATGTAAAGAAATACACTGGCTTCATGAAGTATGTTACCTTGATCAGGTACTACTGGAAGATGCTGGTGGAGTGGGGGGAGCAGAGGAGGTTGGAGGAATTAGTTTTGTGCTTTTCTTTTTTTGGTCGCCTTTGTTTGTTGCCACTTCTTTGCTGAACTTTATTGCTACAATTTATTTATTTATTTTCACTTCAACTTCGCTCAGTTTCAAAATAAAAAAAGTAATCCCCTTCACTTGGCCAGATTCGCTCCCCACGCTGAAACTTCATAACTCAAATTTATGATTTAAAATTAATACAAAAAAAAAAAAAAAGACAGAGTGACCGTTGTAACTCGGAAAACTCGTATGTCGGTCTACTTGTAACTCATAGTACCGCTGTTTATACATAGTATCAGTATATTAATATGTTGTTTTGTTTTGTTTTTGTTGTTTTTTTTTTTTAAATTTGTAGTACATTAGAACCCAGAGAATGTCTCTAGTTTCCTCTCTCAGGCCTTGTAAGCTGTCGCAACTGCTGTTTACTTGGTCCTTATGTGCACAAGTACGGTGTTACGGTTAGTTTGAAAGGTTGCTAAATATTTTGTGAGGTTCTAAAAAAAAAAAAAAAAAGAAAAGAAAAAAAACGTGCTGAAACGCACTGACAGAGTAACCTAAAGAGTTTTTTTTTTCTCATGGAATATCATATGCTTGATTGGCTGTGGAAAAAAACAACAACAACAACAAAAAAAAATCAACAACAAAACATCACACTACATTTGCAGCCATGAACAAGATTATTAAAGGCAGGGGAAGGAGAGAGTCAGTTTGACATTGTTGAGCTGTTAATTTCAGCTCTCTCTGGGGAAATTTTAAATGCAAGGAGACAAATAAAGCAATTGTTATCCTAACTTCTCTGCACAGATGAATCTACTAAGCATCCTCTTGACTGGAGGGACTTTTCCAGTTGAGGCTCTCTGATTAGGTGCATAGTCCTTCAGCGTGGCTCATCATAGAATTAATATACAGTATGTGCACATGAAGTTGCAACAACCGTGGTGCGAGAAGATAAACGTGGCCATTCACTCTGCCGAACATGACTTTGCTTCTCGGAGCTGAAGTGTTGCTTCTGCGCTGCATCTCATCCTCATTCTTCATAAAATGAATCCACTCCTTGTTTTCATTATTCCTCTGCAACTTTAGCTGACTGGTCCAAGTTCTAAAAGCTCTGCCATCTTCTGTGTGACGAAAGCAGAACAACTAGGCAGCTCCTCATCAGATATATTCAGATATAAGACTTGATAGCGAGGCTGGCTCATCCTAGGATAAGGTGAATCTACAGTAGGATTATTTATAACATTATGGGTTTCAGGCCTCGGCCTGCATTAAGTACTTTCTGCACTGCTTTACTACAAAAAGTCCTAAACAGAAAATCAATGACAACATGTATTTTCATTCACTCAGACTGATAATAGGTCATTACATAGTTTACTTTACTCCTTTATTTCAAAAGCTGTAATCTGCAGGATTATTCTTTTCTACTGTTTTAAACCCTCTGGCCCATGCACTTTTTTTTTTCCTACCTTTGGTTGGCCATTATGTACTTTTCGATAAACAGTGCTGATTTCTTTGGAGGGAAGGAGTCTGGTGGCTCATAGGTTAGTGGAGCCACTCAAAGCCATTTTGGAAATGTTTCTAAGGAACTTCTTATCTAAGTGAATGTGGAGCGAACCATAATTTAAATTTTAGTGATCACTGTCTTATTTAAGTGGCAGGTATAGAACCACCTGTTAAATTTGATAAAAGGCTCTCAGAGTGTATCGAGTCCACATCCATTCTTATTCGACTCAACCTGTCAGTTTGAAGTCCGTCTGCAGCCTGAAAAGCTTTGCATTATTTTACATTGACTCATTTGACAGGTCGAAGTGTAATAGCGCTGTTTGTTTTTTTGCACATCAGTTGCCCCAATGTTACAATCAATCTGCCCAGTTAATTTTTATGCCTGATGAATTAATCAGTCGCAACCATCTGGTACAAAAGTGAGCCTTAGGTAAAACCTGTGTGCATGTGCGTGTGGCCTAGGTGTGGAGATCTGCTACGAGCTATACAGCCCACGCATACAGAAAGTTGAAGTGCTGAAGCTGGAGAAAAGACTGGATGCCAACCTGATGTACCTGAGAGACGCTCTGCCTCAGTACAGCACCGTGGACCCAGAAATGAAACCTGTGCCCTTCTCCCCCATCGAAGAGGTGCCAGTCAACAAGGTGAGAGCTTTCTTGTGAACAAATTCTCTTTTTGAAGACCTTATTTATTGTAAAAGTGATTCAGAATTGCTCTTAGTGAAAAATCTTACCTAAAGGACTTATTTTTTCAACAATTTTAACTCACAAGTCAGACTTAATTGCAGACCATGACCATGTTTATTCATCCAAAAGCCCCAAACACCAGATGAAGTATGAATAACAGAGGAATCCACTAAGACTGCAGAATAATTGATATTTAAAACCTTACAGAGTTTTTGTACTCCTACTAGGTCAAAGTAAGAATGCGCCCCAAGCCATGGTCCAAACACTGGGAACGGCCCAAATTTAACATCCAGGGCATCCATTTCGACAGCTGCATGACACCTAAACAGATGGAGTTTGTCCAGAAGTTTGCTCAGCCTTGGCTGGAGTACGACATGCTGAAGGAGTACGACACCTCCAAGCTGGAAGAGCAGATCCTCACTGAAGTCCAGCAGGAGATGAGCAAGTGAGGAAGACCCTCCGAAAACTCCAGATCAACCGTCAACGCCGACTTCTCCAGCAGTGAGAGAAGACGGGAAAATGAAGTTTGCATGGATGTAAATGACATCTTTGTGAACCCTTTTTTTTTAAGTTCAGTGGTTTACTGAAGAGACATGACTTTATATGAGAAGGAACCAATATGGACTTTGGTTTCCTACCTTGGATTGTCAAATCCTCGCTGTATTATTGATCAGTTTTCTTTAGTAAATCTTTCAGTGTCATTGACCTTTGCCCTGATATCAGTGCTGTACAGAAATTAAAAGGTTGACATTATACAAGCATTTCAACTGTCCAAGCTTTACATTTCTTTCCATTGCCTTGGATGTCTCTTTTAACACTTTTCTCATGATTCTTATTTTCCTGTTTGCTCATTATCATTTCCCTCCCTGGCTCAACTCCTAGCATCCTTGTCCTCTCTTCTAAACAGCGTTGTGAGGAAAAAAAAGAAAGATCTTAGGAGAGATGAGTCAAAGTAACAGCCATTTATCAAAAAGCATCTTGTCTTAAAAGCTTTCATTTTAAATCGAGATCAATTGAATATGGCATGTCTGACATCACTGCATCATCCTTTCATTGCCTGGCTCTAAATTTCATTATCTTTATTAGTTCGGAGTTAAAACTCTGTGTGACAGCGTACACATGTACTTTTAATTCAGTTTAATATATTTGAAGACATGCCATGCCCCTCTTTCTACATGATGCATGCTGAAAAAAGAAATATAAATCGTTCACATGCTGCACGTTTGCTTCGCTCTCATCCAGATGGATTGTAGAAATTTGAGATTGATTTCTGGGTCGCAGGTTGGAGGACAAGAGGCCGAAAACAACAGAAATGAAAAAGAGCCTTCGGTGTGTTTTTACAAGGCATTGTCACTAGGTGGCGGTATTTCTTTATTAATGTTGCACACATCACTTATTGCATAACTAAGTTTTACTTTACTTTG
The DNA here is from genome assembly GCA_037176975.1 of Arrhamphus sclerolepis. Classification (NCBI taxonomy): domain Eukaryota; kingdom Metazoa; phylum Chordata; class Actinopteri; order Beloniformes; family Hemiramphidae; genus Arrhamphus; species Arrhamphus sclerolepis. Next base: position 4,418,324 of record JBAMYA010000017.1, read on the forward strand.
GGGGGTCAGTCAGCCCCGTCATGCGAAAATGAGCAATCATATAATTATTTAAACAAATGATTACAGGCTTCTACCAGAAGGGCACAACAGAGTTTGATGCAGTAAACCTGCTCAGAGGAACAGACTTCGTACTTTTTTTTTTTTTTCTCTCTCTCTACTTAAAAAAAGAAAGAAAGAAAAACCTCCTGGTATACAGGGAGCACACACCAAAGACACCCGGTAGTGTTTTACTGTTGTGGATGGAAAATTGTGGTGTTGAGATGGTATGTTGGAGCGTCAGTTGGGGTAGTATAAAAACACTTGGACTCCTTATGTTATGTCTGCTTTCAGTAAGTGTGTGTGTGTGTGTATAAACAAGCTGAATGAGTCTCTGCACTCTAATTTCTCTGTATTACAGGATGAGACGTGGAGAAAATGGTCTCTAATACAAGTGTAGCAGATGTTTGCTGAGCTCATTATGGACCACACAGATACCGTGGAAGGAGACAGAGGGATAACAGGAAATATTACTTCTGCTACAGTTAGGGTAATGCAGTTGAAGACGGTTTAACAGCATCTATTGGACTATTCGTAAAAAGTTGACAGTTTTGTGAATCTTAAGTTTTTTTGTTTTTAGTCTAATTATAGGATCTTTTGCTCCTGTCAGACATGAAGGTTTGCACAGCACTGCAATGTCATGTGCAGAGTGTTTGATTAACTAATTTACTCCCTGCTAAATCAAACCTGACATGCAGCACAGAAAAGCACCTCCATCTGCTTTTGTAAGTGTCTGTCCTGCACATTGTCATTAGCCTACCCACTGAACCAGCTGGCCCTTTCACCTTTTCATTTCTCACCCTCAGTATTCCTGTTTGAGACTGATTGATGCTCTCATGTGGAGGCAGTAACAGAAATGTTTATCCTACGGCACTTTATTGAGTCTTCAGAGGCATTCCACGGCAACGCCACTGGACTGGTAAACCAGTTTAAACCACAAGGTTACTCAGTCTGAAACTTCTTGCCACTGTGTGTGTTTATGTGCGTGTGTGTATGCTTCAGAGTTGACATCTCATTTGAATGTGCCTCCCATGCCCTCGGGTTGACTTTTCTGCACCTGGAGTAAAGTTAAAGCCTCTTGGCTGGGAAAGGAGATCAAACAACACACACATACAATACACACACATTGGGGAACTTGCAGACAAGACTATTATATCAGCCTTCAGCACAGCGAGACACCTCAAACAGCTCCAACTGTAAATGTGTGGGCCAAACCTGTATGTCAGTACTCTAGTGAAACTAGATATGTTCTGTTCACAGTTGCTGTGCAGTCGTGGAGCATGCAGGTTAGGGACTACCATAATCCCACCCCTCGATAACGCCCAAATGCAAAGCATGGAGGGCTGATGATAGCTCCAGCACCACACCACTATGAAGGTCAGTGCAGGAATGTAGGGAGGGGCATGCGCTTCAAATCTGTCTTCCTCCCTTTCGCGGGCGCTCCCATAGCCTTCATCTCTTTCTCTCTCTCAGGGGTGCTAGCTCAGACTTTGAAACACAGCCAGGTTGATGAATTAGAGAGGATGTGATACGGGGTGTGAAGCAACTCCCACAGGTTGAAGTTTTGGGGTAATGTCTTCACCTGAGAGTCTCTATCTTTCAGAGCGTTCATCTCTAACGTCTGTGTCACCGTGGGATTTTCTTACTCTCCTGTCTGCCGGCCTGAGGAAATTAGTTTCACTCTCTCTGTCTGTGTCAGTGTTAGTATGAACTCTGTTTGAGCTGTCTGCATGTATGACAAGTGCAGCGGGATACTGGGCCACCCATAGGCCCCAGGTAAATTACACCCTGTCATTGTGCATGTGTATGTGCTCATGTGTGTATGTGCAGCTCAGGGCCACCCGTAGACCTAGGTAAATTACACACTTGAGTTTCACCATATGTTTCCTGAGAAACGACACGACCGTCTGGTCCTCTCTGACTGTCCCCTGGGCCTGACGGGAGCTCCTGCTGCCATCACTCTCTCTTTGTTGCTCGCACACAGACGGCCTGACAGTGAGACAGCTGTTAGAAAACATTACTTTGCAAGCAGCTGATATCAGAAGGCACTCATGACAATTGCTTTTACAATGGATATTTGTGTGTGCCTGTTGGCAAAGGTTTCTTACCCAGTTGGAGCCAAGCATCGTAGAAATGTCCAGATCAAAGTGTCCCTCGAATGCCGCACATTTAACCTTGGGTTTTAGGATATTATAACTCACACAATCAAAGCGAGGGTGATCTTGCAGCACGAGGCTGAAACTGTGTTCAAGAACGTTGAGGAACCAGTCAGCTTCCACAGATCCGCTGATCAGATTGTCAAGTGATGGAATTCACTTATTTGAGGGTGAGAACATGCTGCAGTGAAATCCCTCTTTCAGATACACCTATATGTATGAAGTGACTCAGATGTTAATTCTATCCACACCAGTATTGCATATGCAGCCAAAAAAAAACACCCTTTTGTTCTTTGTTCCATCTAAAATGCTTCATAGGACCTGTCAGGTTGTGTTGGGATGTAGATGTGTTCTTGTGTGCTTTAAAACCTGGCTGCTGGATAGCCATCGTTTCTTTGTTCTCTAAATTGTTGTATTATTTATTTATTGATGTGTTATTTCCTAATTCGTCCCATGAGCCAGGAAACTTAAAAGCTCGAAGTTGAGCAGGAGCAGCCATGTCAAGAGTGCTGTGTTTGCGGGTAATGGTGGAAATCATGTGGCTTTGCATGCTTTTTAAGCCTGAGAGAAGTGTTAAAATACATGTCGCCAAACATGAAGTTAAACATCCCCTATGTGATGAAGCTGAGCCACAGAGAGCTCTGGCCCAGTTTATCCCCTCTTTTTGCAGATGTATTTTATGATGATGATGATGTCAAGTCCAGGAAGAAAAGTCTGCAAATGAGGTGCTTCAGGTGGTTTGGGAGCAGTGTCTTCAGTGGGAAAGAATATTTCCATTTGGTGGGACGATGAGAGCTCTGACTTTGTAGGTCTTTGCCCTGCACAACATCCCATATAAAATACTAAAGGAAGAAAAGAAAGAATGAGCACTATTCGTCCAAACACAGATAATGGTTTAGGACCAGTCAGAGAGAAGGACAAGGAGAAAATAACTTTTTTGCAATGATGGAACGGAATGAAGGCCAGCATCACATATGCTGGAGGCAAGATCGTTGGCGGACAGATCAAGTCCAGCGTGCAGCTTGAAATTTTTTTTAGTACGTTCAAAAGAAATTTAACTTTCGGTCGAAACCTTAAAGAATATGAGGAAAAAGAAACATAAAATAATAGCATTGATTTTTGTCCACTCTCCAGACAACGAAGTATTCCTGTCATGTTGTTAACTAAATACTCAATAATTCGTAGGTGGTCTTTGACAACATTGTGGAGGAATTCTGGCCCATTCTTCTTTGAGGAATTTCTTTAATTTATTTATTTTTTGATTCACTTAGTTTTCCTTAGGCTCCGTGACAGCATTTAAATTGCGCTGAGGAATATAGACTTTGACTAGACCATTCAAAAACATTGATTCTTTTATTGCTTGACCATTCTGTTGAGGATTTCCTCTTGCTGTTCAGATCATTGACCTGTTGCATGATCCAGTTTCAACTGAGCAGTAGCTGTTAGACAGATGGCCTCACATTTGCCTCTAGAATACTGCAATAGTGATGGTCATCCCAATGACTTCAAGGTGTTCTTTATATCCACAAGTTCAAATCATCACCATCATTCTTAAAGTTTGATGTGACAGTATGGTTCGGTTGTTGTCTAACATGGCACTAGGAATGTTGCTCCACATGTCTTGTGATTGTTCAGATGCAGCTTTATGAGTCTCAGTCATACTTTCTTTGCCTTAATGAGGGTGAACAGGCTGGTAACCCTTCCACAAAAAAAACAAAAAACTTCTTCATTCGTCTTTTGACACTGGTATGAGGGACTTTTACCTTTAATATTCTCAGTGAGGTGTAGATTCTGCATTTTGTGGTAAATTTGCTCGATGTCCACTCCTGGGAAGTTTTCCATTTGTTCATAATCTTTTCAACTGTAGAGTTTCAAACTCCAAATTGTTTGGGATTGTTTCTGTGGCTGTTTCCATACTGAAGTACAGTAACAATTGCTTCTCTAAAAGCTTTGCCTATGTCTTTACCTCTTGGTCTTGTGTTAATAAACACTTGGATGCTCCAGACCAGCATAGTGTCATAATGTCTCAGCAGGACTCCAGCACCCTGCATACTCCATGGGACATTTTGATAGAATTAGTACACGCTTCCAGTGTAGTATGCAGTGTTGAAAGCAGCCCTGCTTTCTGTTTAAACTCGTCCTAAGTCTGTTACTTAATATCCCTGGAACATATGAGCCTGGGGCTGAGATGCTGTGCAAGAAACCAGTACTGAGAGGCGCAGTAATCCAGACTTGGTTATGATGCTTTCATGGAATTGGTTAACATTTAGTAAAATAAGCAGAATGACCTGACCTATCCTTTGGCCTTGAATCTTGGGTATAGCAGCAGTATTAGTGACAGTTCTACTTTACAACGTCGTTGTTGTGCTACTACTCAGTCTGGGCCCAAACAAGAAAAACAGAAGAGGGTCTTAAAGCTTTGCCCTGATTCACTGCAGACTTAAGTCACTCTCAGTCATATGATCAGTGGAACGCTGTGACCAGACCAGAGCTCAAAAATAATACTTGAACCCTTTGTTTGATGATAATCCTGTTAGATTTAAGATTATCATATAATATAATGAGTAAGCTTGCTAATACAGCCAGGAAAAAAAAGGTTTTCTTCATCAATTTTATGGCTTGAGTGTATGAGCATTAGGATGAAAGGAGAAACTATTCTAACACCAGCAGGAACAGGACTGTGTTTCAGAGGCACTCATTTACAAACCTATTCCATATTAACCATCAGCATTCCTGCACATACACAGGTCACAGCTGTCAGAATTTTTAATGTTTATGTTCCCTTCATGAGTGCATCCTAAAGTAGATTATTTTCTACTTTTAGGATGTCCCTGCTCACATGCTATCCAAGGCAAGAGCACCCAAGGCTGTTTGGTGCATTCTTCACATTTCACTGGTATCGCTGCTTGTTCCTGTCAGTGTGAGTTCAGTTGCGCTTTAATGCTCAAGACATACGAGCCAGGTCATAACACAGCACATTATTTGTTATGATGGGTTGTATTCCTGTTTGGTCATGATGACCCTGCCAGGTACTTGAACAACCATGTGGTCTTTGAAGTGAGAAAGAACTGGAGTACTAGCAGTTTGGCTTTTCCGCCTCTGAGAGGCGCCCTAATCTTTGTCTTCCTGCTTCTCCTGTCAGCAGCTCTCTGTGCCCCTGCACAGCTGGTCTTCTTCTCTCCTGAGCTGTAATTGCAGCTCTGTCCTGGGAAAAAGAGGGAGGAAATCCCAGAGCTTTCGCCTTGCAACAATGACAATAAAAAAGAGGTGAGGAAAAGAGGAAGAAAGCATTTCAGCTGAGATGAAAGAAGGAGGGAGGCTTAGGAGCAGAAGGGAGGTGGAGGAGCTGGCTCAGGAGTGCAGAGAGGTGGAGGTGGGGAGGGAGAGATGAAGGAGAAAGCAAGGGAGGAGGGATGGTGTTAGTGATGGTAGTAAACTCTTGAGTTTATTAACCTCATTTAGTTGAGAGGCAGAGAGTGAAGGGAAGAGGAGGAGTGGTATGTTCATACTGTGAATGAAGTACTGGAGTTTACTAATGAGGGCTTCAAATGCACACACACACACACACACACACACACTTTCCGTCGTTCATACCAGATTCACCTTGATCTAATGCCAAGTCTGCAGGCAGAGCAGACATTCACAGGGCTGGGTATCGCTAACTTCATCTAACTGCCTGTTCATTTTTTTTCATTCATATCAAACCGCAGCTGAGAGGCCATTTACACAAATTACAGTTGGTATTCATAGAAGGAGCTGAGGCACAAAATAATTTGATTCCCAGCCAGAATACATTGCTTCGGATTGTCTGGTCGCTTGAAACTTCTGATTTCTTATGCATCGCAAAGATAGAGGTAAAGATTTTCACCTTTCTAAAAAAAAGTGTAGAGAACATTCTTGTCTTTTGACTGTGGGAGGTAACAAAAAGATTTAGATGGTAACTCGCCAAACTCTACAATATCTGGGGTTGAGAAGGTTAAGAAACAACTAAATGATTCACATAAGGTCCCATGAGGTAATGTTGACGGCCCTGTTTGCTGAGGTTATCTGGATTCATAGAGTATCAACTTATCTATCTAAAAACTTGTGTTGGAGGTAAATGAACTAATTATCTAAACTTAATTATTTTACATCAGAAAAATCTTTTTTTTGGAGCATGAAAGTCTGCTTTAATGCAAATCTTCCAGGTAAGTAAAAGTTGAATCGCTCTGTCGGTTCACACCTTTCTACGTTTACATCACACAAACAGTTGTGAACTCGTGCCAGGACACACCTGGAGGTGCATCTTCAGATCTGCACAGCACAATTTCACATCATGATAGGTTTTCAGACACCACACACATGTTTCCAGAGTATGAATTGAAGAATACTATACTCCCGCAACATTTTAAAATAATAATGATAACAATCCTTTAAGTCATATTCATCATTATTGGTTTCTTTCATTCTTTTTTTTTTTTTCACCTTCTGTCAAATACGGTGCTCAGAACTGAGCTGACAGATCTGTGGGAAGGTGGAGAAACCAAAAGATCCACAAGGCCTGACATAACTTAAATGTAACACATACGTGTTACGCAAATTTCATTTACATTTTAACATCATTACGACTGTCACTGACTGGTTGTTGCGACTCCCCACTTTTTTATTTTATTTTGGTATTCTGAACACACATCAGACTGTAGACTGACTCTCAAACATAAAATAATGGTATCATCATTAAACTGCAGTAATAAAATGGGATTCTCGTGCTCTTATTTTGAAGATGTAAGTAAAAAAAATGATGTGTCTTGCTTGCTATGCATATTATCTTACATGTCTAAAGAGAAAAAAAAAAATTCTAACACAAACATGGTAAGTCCTACAATCAGCCTCAGACAAAGGAACACTTCAATTTTTCCTGGTTGTGACCCAGCTGACTCGTCTATTATACATGCTGACCAGTAATGACCTGAAATGAATACAAAGAATGCGCACTTAGGACGCTCGCTGAAGATGAATGAGCGAAGATTCACTCTGAACTACTGACAAATGGTGTGAAACACACACTCTCCAGTGACGCATACTTAGAAAGCACAGTGAAGATGGATGAGCCAGCAAGGATGGTCCCTGAACTGAACTGTAGCTGACAAATGGTCAGACACCTCAGAGCATGGACCGACCCCCTGCTGTGGCTGACCGTGGGTGGGTTATTTTGCGATCTGATGCACATTAAACGTGCACATCTGTTTACTAAATCTGTAAAAACTGGTATGTGAAATTAAAAATCTGTATAAATTCTGAAGCTTACAACGTGAGGTAAATAATTTTCACTCACAGCAAAATAGAGGATTGTGAAAGAGGTTTTGCATATTTTTTTTTAATCCATCTATTAGATAATAAGATGAGGGGTTAAATACAGAAGAGTATCATGTCCACTTACAACTGTGAGACTGACAGCTCAGTAAATAATTTTTACTTTCACATCTGGAACTGGAGACCCCCCCAACACACACACACACAAAAAAACCCCAAAAAACTGATGGGCAAATGTGTTGACCCAGGCCTGATGCAAAAACAAACCCTGTAGCTGCCAGGAGATTCCACAGGGGCTCAGGACCTCATCTCGACTGGCCTAAGCCATCCATCCTAAGCGCTCAAAGACTGTCTTAAAAAGCTGTGACCGACCTTTCAGGGCGACTCTGAACCGTTTGTCTATATAATACACTGCTGATTCTCCATCTTTGAACTTTTGACCCTGATTTGTTGGCTTCTCTGACAAAACTCTGAGTTCTCTGACTACTGTCTATGTAATGATCAACCCTGTCGCACTAAACTTATTTGTCTTTATTAATTGGTCAACACTATTACACTGAAGCATGCACACACACACACACACTCCTAAAGGCATAGGTCAGCTTGCAAGTGTACAATAAATCTTGAAATGTGTGCTACAGCCCCAGACACCCTCTGATTGGTTTATCGGAGCAACCATCTTAAAATTATGCGCCATTACCCTGCAATAGCCCACAGTACTGAATTACAAAGATCGCCTGCACAGCTCATTACCAGGCAATAATATGAAACCCTTTAATTGTTTTATCGGTGACATTGCTGGTCCTGTAATAAAACCAGCCAGCATATAATCCAAGCGACTGAAACATTCATCCTGAGACAATCTCAGCTGGTGGGTTGATTTCATACGCTGTTATAACATGTGGGTGTGGAATAGCTAGTTTCTGTGGTTTTACTACAGCTTAGCCAGCTGATCACGCTGATAACAACACAGTATCCATTACTCGATGCTATATCCATCCACCATTACAAATTACCTTGAGGTCACGACATCCAGCCATTCAGTTTCCTTGCCCAATCTCTCAGGCCAACTGCTGGCCAGCACCACTCAATACCCCAGGTCCAGTTTCCCCTATCGGTATCACGCCCCCCCACACCCACCTTCTTGATCTCCACTGCGGTCCCCATAGTAGTGTCTGGATAGGGGGCTGTTGGCGCCTAACCAGCAGCAGATGTGGCTCCGCAGAGAACACCGGCCCTCATTAACTTCAATGGATTTCCTAATGCGACAGCTACCATATTTCATTTACCGCGCACCCAGACCCCAGCGGACCTGATGGAGGCCAACTGATACTTCCATTCTCTCACAGTGCAGAGCACTGGCGGGGGTGGAGGAATTAGGGTAAGCAGTGCATTGAGAGTGAGGGAGGAGATGGGGAGGAAAGGATCTCAGAAACCAGAGCAGAAAACATGACCCCTCTTTACTGAGAGGAAATCAATTAATTCAAACTTTTTATGGCGCAATGTCTGAGATGAGAGGCTGCAGCCAAGACAGCAATTTGCGGCAGATGTCAGAGCAAACATCTGCATTATTACATGATATCAAAAAGAGAGGAGGGGAGAAAGGAGGGACATTGTTTGGGTGTGAAAGACAGATGGAAAAGGATTACTGAGAGGAGATTAAAATAAAAACAAAAAAAACATGGATGCTAAGAGGAATGGATGCAAAGAGAGGGAGAGAGGAAATTTATGATCCTGGGTCTTATTGTTTCTGTACACGTGAGAGTGCACAGCTGGGGGAAAAGAGGAAAATGGGGTACAGATGTAGTGTATCAAACACGCAGAGCCCTGAACTTCAATAGATACATTACGATGCAGTCCCCTGCTGCACTCCTTTCCCGAACATCAAAACCTCCTTCTACCTTTCTCACCCTTCCAGCTACTGCTCCCCCCTCTTCTTTCTAACACACATGATTACCTTATAGCTCCTTTCTTACACTAATATCCACAGCACCCCCCCCCCCCTCCTTTTTTTTTCTTTTCTCTATGCTAGTAAGTTGCATTCATTTCCCTTAGTGCTTCTTGCTTTACAGACGCAGCAGGTATTATGATTTGGCAACAAGCTGTGGCCTCCTTTGAACTGTGACTCGCTTGTTTTAAAACCTGCTTTAACACGCATACAGATGTTAGCGAGCCTTAATGGCAAGGCTGTATGATCATGCCCTGGACGACAGTTCATCACAGCTGTTCACACTTTCCCCCACCTCTCCTTCCTCATCCCTTTAACATACAAATCATTATGAGAGGACATATGGAAGTAGAAGAGGAAGCATGGGAGGGTGTGAGAGGATTGCGCCCCCTGAGCCTCCAGGATTTACCCTGTTTCAGCACTGAAAGGGTGAGGGGTGGGCTAAAGTGGAACGTGGGTATAAGTGGAGGCACTGGAAGTGGGACAGGACGTGACCCTTCTCTCCTCATCTTCCCTGTTAACTAAAGAAAGACAGAGAGAGTGCTTCCCCAAGGAATGGAGAGCTGAGACACTGGATAATTCCCGGTGCTTTCCCGGTGCCTATTGAGGAAGGGGCCCCTCTGGATTTGTCAGTTGTGGCTGCAGCTGTCTCTGGGCAAAATGGACCACAGTGGACCTGACACTTGATCCCTCTTCTCTCTCTCTCTCCGCTTCTTTCTTGTCCTTTTATCTCTCTCTCTCACTCTCTGCACTAACACTGTGCCTGTCTTTCTCCATCATTCCTTTCACTGTCTCACACTTGCTGTCTGCCTCTGTCTTCTTTCTTTGTTAACTCCTGAGGGTTTTTTAAAATGTACAATCTCTCCATTTTGGTGTTTTGGGTTCACTAAACCTTTGTTATTCTAAATCAAAACCTTTTTTTTTTTCCATTAAAATGTAAACAATATAAACATATAAGAATGCCAGATTAAGGTGTCTGTGAAGACAAGCCAGTGATAATTGTGGAAAATTATCACGTGAACCTTCATATACTTGAGCATACAGGCCTGACTGTCTGTCACATTTAATCCAAGATCAACAGATGTTCATGTCATTGCTGCTGTCAGCCTGAAGCAATGATCATTTAGATTAAAACAGAAGAAAAAGAAACAATGATTTCTCATTAATGCTGTTCGCAGCCTTTTTCTTTTTTTTGATGCACAAATGAACTATTCATCTGCAGACGTTGGCTGCATACATTTACGCATTTTTCTCCTATTCAGATATATGAACATTGCCTGGCATCTTGATGAAAACAATGTGAAAAAGTAACTTTGAATTAATATTTACCTCCATCTGTATGATTTGAAGTATTACCAGCAACACTGCACATTGAATACACAATGGAGGCAACTTCAGTGAAAAATAAAATGATTGATCCATACTGAACCACAATTTAATTCAACTTTAGATTAATTTTAAAAAAAAGCCCCCTTTGTAACTGATATTTGTATTTCTTTTCTTTTCTTTTTGACTTATACAAACATTTGGCTCTTAAACAAACAGCTTTCTTTCCACAAGTCCTTTGAAGGTTGTAAAAAAAAAAAAAAAAAGTCTGACGAAAGACAATACTAAACCAGGTCCTGATCTCGCCAGTTCCTCTTTACTGTCTCTGGTTACATTTTTACATCACTCCACAATTTAACAGTTAAATAATTTACGGATGCTCGGAATTAACTGTGAACCATAGTGCAACATACCATAACAGCTAAAAGCGTGAGGTGCTTTTCACTTTCAGGACCAGTGAGCAGAAAGTACTGCATCTGTACAGGCACTGAAGCAGTGAATGGAGTGAGAGAGAGAGAGAGAGAGAGAGAGAGAGAGAGAGAGAAAACAACTTCGTTCACAGGTTTTCTCAGAAAGGATCTTGCTTGGGCTGCATGGAGTCATGCATTGTAAATATAAGATAGAAATTGTCACCATGAAATCATATACAGGGCCAGAATTGTGAAATGGACCAGAAAGTAAAATATATTAAAAAAGAAAGAAAGAAAGAAAGAAAGAAAGAAAAATGGAAGAGTCCTTGATCATCTGCCCTATGGGAGGTGGTGACCCCTGCACTAGGGGGACCTTTTTGGTGCAGCTCTGGGGTCCTTCCTATGGGTCCAGTGCCTGCTGTGGAGGTCTGCCCCATGACACTGGACCAGCACACCAGTACCAACTGTGATCCAGCCTGTAGTACTGGCTACAGTCACTGGTTGATGCTGAGCAAATGCTGAAGGTCAACATCACTGCCATATGTCTTGCTCCTGCTCTGCTACATAAAACTTTGCAACACAAACGTCCACAGATTATTTTATAGACACCTCGCCACAGTACACCGCACAAACAGCACGCGCATCAGCATACTACATACATCACATCCATCAGTGCCTGTCTTGTGTGCCTGTTTGTCCTGCTTGTTTGTGCTCGAAAGGCTTCTGATTTTAGTCCTTTTTGACAGAATCAGGATTTTGGGAGTTGAACAAAACAAAACTCTTCCTCATCCTCCTGGATGGTTCCACCTTATACATATATACACATACATATACATAGCCAGCATTTCTTAACCCTGAGCCCTGGTTCCACATGGTTAAGCTTAGGGTCAAGGACAGGGCTAGGACCCAACCACGTCAAATGGTTGAGGAATGCCCATTTTGGTTGGCCACAGATTGCATGAAATTATACATTGTTTGTTTTTTTCTTTTTTGCTCCACAAACCTGCACTAACTGTGTGATTCTACTATGTCACTATGAATCAAATTGAACCATCGGTACCTCATTGACTAGCCGTTTGCTAAAGTGGAATGTGAGTCTCAATGTATTTTGTAACATTTAATTGAAATTTTAGTGCCTGTACTTGAAGAAGTTATCTTCATCCCCAAGTAATTAACCCGCCTTGCCCATACAACACATCTGGCTCCCAGAGCTGTCCAGTCAGGCCCAAAGTCTCTATAAAGTGAAACACCATCCATAAAATCTCCATTAGAGCAGGGCTGCCTGGAGGTCACCACAAGGAGAATCAGGGGGTCACTGCTCCACTGTAATGCCTTCACACGTAGGGTTAGAGGTGAGCAGTGTTGACATTCCTCCCATGACTGTCTGATATCAGTGAGATTGATCAGCCAGGGAGAGGCTGTGGAGGGTACACACCCACTCAGCCCCGAGCTTAAACATTTATGTTTGGCCCTGCAGCTTTTAGTCTATCTGCCCCTTTCTTTTCTTCTCTATCTGCGCATCTTGTTTTCCCCTCTGTCACCTAAATGTCTGGTGGATATCCAGTGGGGCTTTAGTGTCACACTGGGATTAACCTTGGAGAAAAAGCACCAGAGAGTGTTTATCTGGCTTTGCTCTTAGCTAAAGCAGATAAAAGAAGAGATTTGTGATTGATCGCCCACTCTTCGCCTGTGCCTTCGAAGGTTTTCTGTTAACAGTTCTGTGTGAACTACAGTACAGACTTGTGAGTTATTGCCTTGTCAAATTCCACACTTTCTCAGTGCAGTTGCCCTTGGAGGGCAGGTAAAGACTTCTACCTGCTGAGTATATGAGAAAAACATTTCTTTTGATACATTTTGGGGATTTACTGCCACTTTGGATAGAATGTGACAGGAAAAGGCTGAAGGAACGTGATGGATGTTCACATCTAAAATGCATTTTAGCTTCCTCTTCTGAGAAAAGACATGATAATAGGCTCTTAGTGGGAAATTGAACCTGCACATTGCAATCTTTGATTTGCAAAACAGAGCTTCTGGCAAATACCTGTAAATGGTTTGGGGTTAAACATTGAGTATCTGACATGTCTTCTCTGAGTGCCACACCTCACCCAGAAAAGAAGGTTGACCGCCACTTTCTCTGGGACCTGTTTGAAAACAGACATGAAAGGGAGTAAAATGTTTCCTCGCGCACGGTGCCAGCTGACTAAAATGAGGATCCAATCATGTGTTTTACAGACACTTGTGATTTACAGTAAAGAGTCAGTTGGACATAACACGCCCAGCTTTCCCGTAGGTCAGTCGGTCATTAAAGCCCACTCACAGTCCACCTTATCTCTGCCAATCAAATACAACAGCCCCACAAAATAACACGTAATTGGTGGGGTTTTTTTTTTCCTTTTCTTTCTTTCCAGTTCCTTTCAGCCTGAGCTCTGTGAAGATAACCTTCCCGGCTGCTGGTGTCTCTTGTGTTTTTGAGTAAACAAACAAACAAAGTTTGAAACATGCAGTCAGCAGTGGGGCGGGCTTGCTGGGGTTCAGTCGCCAGGGTGATTGGATCCTGACCTGTTAGTTTTCCCCCTGGGAGGCGTGTTTGCTCTGTGTGTGTGTGTGTGTGTGTGTGTGCGTGTGCGTGTTTATTACTATAATTTGTCTGAGTGGCTCTGGAGAGATTTCAGGGCTCTTTGAAGCGACCATGGATGAAGCCTGGAGCGTGGCATGCTGTGCCCGGGATTTGGGCCCAATTTCTAATTCGTCTAACCCCTGCCTCCACCCAGCCTACACCCATTCTGTAATCCTCTGTCCCAATCCTTTATCCTGAGCCGCATCATCTTGGATTCTCCGGGATCTACAGAGCCACACAAACACAGAACTTTTAGAAATGAGTCCGTTAAGTACTGTATGTGATGTAAGCAGGGACTTAAACAAGAAGCCTTATGTGAGTGGTGTGAATTTTTGTCTTAAAATGCCAGAGTCAGTCATTTTTATTTATGGAAAACACTGAAACTACTTATGAGTCAAGCGAATGACACTTACTGATTTCTTTTTTTAAATGGTACTTATCAAGGGCAACAAATGACGGTTCTCAAAAGTGTGTATGGATCTGAACAACCTTGACCAGGGCCAGACTGTGATGGCTAAATGATTCAGTGAGAGCACCTCCCGTAGTTGGTATAAACCAAAAAGAACTCCAAAGAAGGAAACCCAATTTTCCTGTGACAGGGTCATGAGCACCCCAAGGCTCAGTGATACTCATGGGACGTGAATTCTCGCTTGTGTGGTCTGATCTGACAGAGAGGCCGATACAGCACAAATTACCAGAAAACTTAAAGGTGGACTGTTTATTTTTGGTCTCTACAGTCAAAGAAATGCACCTTTCTCTCCAGTGTTCCCTCTGAAGCGACACCTCCCAAATTCATAAACATACATTACCAGAGAAACAGAAACTATCTGGAATAACTTAACTAAAAAAAAAAAAAAACCAAAAGAAAACCACTCAAGCATTGTACAGCATGGAAGTGAATCATTTCTTAAAGCTGGAACAAAGAAGCTTTCCAACAAGGCAGAGCGTCTTTCAATTGCCAAAATAAAAAGCTCTCATCTCATGAGTATTTATTTTCATCAGGGGCTCTTCTTTTTCACTAAATTGATAAATCAATATTTAATAAATATTAATAATCCATTTAAAAAATCACTTAATGAATGTAACTTCTTTCCTGTTTCTGTTTTTTTTTTTTTATGAAGTGGACCTGGTTAAAAAAGCTTTTTCTTTTCGGTTCTCTTTTTTTTAAGTGCAGAAATGGAGTTTTTTTTAATTTTCTTTTACAAATTACAAACTGCGATTGTTATAGTCTTTATTATCCAAGAGATATAATACAGGTTTCAAGTCAAAGTATAAGGGTTATTAATTGGGACACAATCGCTAAAAAAAAGCAGGGGAATGGTCCTCTGCTGGATCAAAAGCTAACTTCAGCGTAATTTAATTTAGTACCTCTCTCATGATGCATGCTTTTACTTTGCATGTTAGACTAATCAGTATTGAAGAGAAGTTGCAATTGGAAAGCTATAAATTACATCAGGGGAAAAAAGAGAGAGAAGTGTTGCATCTGCTTGCATTTAGCAAGCAGAACAAATGTTGCATGCCTCTCAGAGTGCCCAGACCGATGCTTTACTACCACCAAATGTTTCCCACAAAGAGCTCATGAGCATCGTAACTAGACAAATGAGCAATGGAATAAGGTCGCCTGGTCAGATGAAAAACACTTTATTTGACATTTTATTTTATTCTTCCTATTCCTCCTAAATGGATGGATGGATGAGATAGGAGAAGACAGCAAACAGTGAATGACAGTTGTTCTATAGGAAACCTTGGGTCCTGCCAATTATGTTCCTGTTCCTTTAATACCACCTAGTAAATATACCAAACAATATTGCAGACCACATAAATCTCATCAAGTTAATGTTATTCCTTCCTTAAGCAGGATGATGTAACTAACACAGTGATCAAAATAATTGGGGGATCATGTGCTCAAGGTGACTGAGCCTCCAAATTTTCCATTTCTCATTCAGACACTGCATCTATCCAATGCTCTACAATTACATCTCTTTCATGTCCCAAATTATGGGACCAAAAGGACATGCTGTTAATGTCTTGGTACCAGATACCAAAGGACACCTTCAGAGGTGCTGTGGAATTTAGGGTCCGAGCCATTTTGACACTTCTGACAGTACTTGTGGCACCTAACAATGTTAAGGAGGGAGTTTTCTTTGTAGGGAGAAACTGGTGGAATATTCAGTACCAGCTAAAGGCTTGGGCATATCAATTAATAATAATTAGACATGTACGTTTTTACTTATACAGCTGCTACTTGCATGAGATTCTAATTTAAGTTCTGCTATGTTTTACGGTGTAAAACTGACTAAACAATGCAGTGAGTTTTCCCAAATGTCGAATCTTGTTTTTTTTTTTGTTTTTTTTTTAAATGCTGTGAATTTTTAAATGTAAAATACCTCAAAATGTCAGAGAATTATTGCCAGAGGAGACACCTGCCCCCATTTTTGTGACTGTGTCTAGATGTCTAGACATATCATTATAATCTAGTTTATAGTTGCATACAAAAGAACTATCTGTATGTGTCAGTGTGTCCATCTTTATCCTCTTACATGGTCTTCCCCCTCATGTGCATGTTTGTCTGTCTGTCTGTCTGGTGTGTCTGTGGGGGAGGCCTCACTTAGTCTCAGTGCAGGTTTTTAATTGGTGTCAAGCGGGCCTCAGTGAAAAGCCATCAGAGACTACGGACGCTCAGTGAGTCAGGAAAGCTTTTATTAGGAGACTTCCTCCAACTGTATGACTCTCTGTGTCCCTGTCTGTCCCATTGTCTCTCCAAATATCCCTCCCTCTTAAAATCTCTCACCACCGCTCAGTTTCCATCTGCTCTCTTCCTCTCCCACTCACCCTCCACTGGCTTCAAACATTTACCATTTGTCACTAGTCCTCCCATCCTTGATGCTCCCTGTCTCCTTCTTTCTCCATGGTATTGTTTTTAAGTCTGATGTCTGTCCTTGAATAACTGAGGGAGTTTGTCTCTGGGGGAATCTGGTGACCAGAATCAGCCAGCCCACTAATGAGAACACTTCCTGACAGGCAACAGACACAAACGCTCTAATCTGGGATGCTTTTTTTTTTTTTTTAAATAAATTTTATTATTATAATTCTTACCAGATATAACAATTTTATTTTGATTCTCAGCTTGTTAAGTATCAGACTTCTTTCAATTAATCATAATGTGGTTAAAAAAAAAAAGGAAAATAAAAAAGATCATCTTTGGTGGTCAAGAACATTCTAAACACAGAGATTTAAGATAATGTTACCAAGTAGATCACACACAAGCAAATTTTGAACATATTAATCAATTTGACGCTTATCTTGCAAAGATACACACCTGGGAATAAACACATTCACTGGAAGATAATAACACATCAACAGTTTAACAGCTTGTTTTCATTTGCTTGTGGTGTCAAACTGTTCTGGCTGCTAAAACAAATAGTTTTTCTCCCATTGCTGCCAAGAGTTAGCATTTTTAGCAGATGCACCAAGCCAGCACATTTCTAAAGAACTGTACTTCTTTGCATCCAACGCCAGGAGGGATGTTCCCAGATTCATACGGACTGATGGGGGGGTGGGCAGAGCAAACTGCTGCGTTACTTTTGCCTCAGAATGTCACGCCCGAGTTAACTGCTTTCTGGTAGCAATGTTAGAAAATAAACCTGAATATGAGAATAGCTGTCAAACTAGTCGTAACTGTTGGGAGGCATTTAGCACGTTCAAACATCATAGCAACACGTAAGCTGATGCAAAATGAAAGTACTTGTTTGTTTGATTTACTGTGAATGAAATTAGACAGAGCTGCTATAAACAGTAAAAAATAAGCTGAGCAATTACTTTGAGTCAAAAAAGGAATTCTGGGCTCTGAATTCTGGGTAGGTGAGGTTACTCTGGGTTGGAACTACACATTTTGGTGGCGTTCCAGTTGAAACTTGGAATTTTTGACTTCCAAGAACAAATTAAATGCACTAAAACAGAAAAGTATAATATGCATACACACAGATGAAGCAAAGACAGCTGTGCTGAGAATGGATTTGTTTTTGGCAACATTACTTTTTAATTGACTATTTATCAGAAAATGAATTTAAAAAGTTTTTCTTTTTTTGCTTTTTGTATCTCTGAAAACACCTCTGTCGCCATCTGTGATATTTGCAGTGTGTCTCTGTATTTGCATGATGAGATAGAATAACAGATGATGAATGGCAAAGTGCCCAGTGAATCATGCTTTCCTGCCACATCCTTATTATTTTCATGAAGACAGATGGTGGAAAGTTACCCTTTAATAAAATTAATTTAAGCTGTTTTTTTTTTTTTCTTTTTTACATTTTATATTGCCAATATATTAACTAAGAAAAATCAGGTGCCCACTCCCAAATGACAAAAGTGAAGCAGTCGTCACTCATTTAATCCTGACTTGTTTTGGAAAGTACCTAAAAAGCCCAAAAAACAAAAACATTTATTATGCATTGATATAGTGTGAAATCAAGAGTGCTTTTATTTCTTTTCAACGTAGACCCATTTGCATACACGTACACAAACCCACACACATCCATGAAGATAATGGAGCAGCTGCATCTCCAAAGTGCTGCCTGCTGTGTTTTGTCAGCAAGCTTAACTGTAACAGTAACTGTAATTACTGTTGCTCAAGAGTAAATAGAAAAAGAAAAAACATAACATTCGTGGATAGTTTCTGTCCTATGGGTGTGCTTGTTCACACCGCCTGTCAGTCCGGCACACCTGCCCCTCAGGTAACAGAGGTTATCACAGAAAGCCATCACACATATGCCCTGTGGATCTTGGAAATTTTGACAATAATTCTTTTATACTTTGGGTTTAATATTTAATAGCAGACAGCCATCGTGGCAGATCTTTTTTTTGTAGAATTATAAAAACATTCAAGGAAGAAGTCACCAGAATGTTTTAATAAATAACTGATCCAGATCCAAAAGTGTGCCAACCACCATGAGAAAACACACGCCTCTCTGCTGATCCAAGTACGTCACAGTACATTTATAAGGTGGGACAACCATCTGTGCAACAGGAACAAGGAAGCAGGAACAAGTACGAACGCATCCTGACAGCTAAGCTGCAACAGTGGACGCCTAACTGCCTAACCACCATTGTTACGAAAGCCTGCACAAAGTTCGTTTCTTGTTTCACGATAAGACAAGCTTGCACTCTTGAACAGCGAACTATCTGAATGATCTCCTTGTACCTGCAGGACAGGAGAAGTTGCTTTTAAAAACAATTCAACAAGTTTTGGCCTCATTTCCCTAACAGCTTCTTAACTGCAGTTTGTAAAAAAAAAAAAGAAAAAGAAAAAGAAAGGTATTGCACTGTTTGTTTTATAAGACACTCTGCAATCAGCCTTTCAGCCAATCTGTCTCTCTTTTGTTCTTTGTTTCTGCCTTTGTTCGCTTTCTCCGAATTTCTTTTCTTTAAACCTCTCCTCCTCCTCTTCACCTCTCTGTTTGAACTCCCCTAGAACTCACTCTTTTCTATTTCTTTCTCTTTCATTTTTACTCATTTCTGAATGCAATGCTTTTCAATAAGCCCCCCCCCCCCTTTTTTTTTTTTTACTGCCCCCATCCTCCAACCACTTCTTGTCCACCCTTCCCTTCTTCGATCCCTGACTCAACTTTC
>JBAMYA010000017.1:4440580-4452170 GCA_037176975.1 Arrhamphus sclerolepis
CTGCCTTTCGCCCAATGTGAGCTGGGATAGGCTCCAGCAGACCCCCGTGACCCTGAACGGGAAATAGCGGGTATAGATGATGGATGGATGGATGAAACTGTTCCACTGTTGGTGGTGAAGATGGCCCGCCGTCTTCTATTTTACTGAAAATGCACCAGCAAGCGTCTCATCACTTCCAGTATATAAACAAGATGGCAACAACTGAATGCGCCAAGTGTACACATTCAGTCCTCAGACCATTTTGCATGCACAATCCGGGTACTTGCAGTGTGCTTTGTTTAATGCCCTTTTGCTTTGTTTTATTGCACTTTTTTAACATGCTGTTTCTTTAAAAAAAATCTTTGATATGAATCATTTTTGAATATAGCATTGCTTTGTCTACAGAGTATACATGTACTTGACCTGTTGAATGTTGTTCCTTCCTTTTAACTGGAAATTAAAAAGAAAAATAATAAGATTTCCTTGTCCTCTTCTTTATTGGTCTGACTCAAAAACTTTGATGTGATCGGAACCGTGAGGTATGTGATCCGTTACATGCAAATAAGCTGGGAAAATCAAACGGAAACTAGTTAAACAGTGTTAACAAACTATAGTTGTAGCCAAAGTAAACTGTGCTGATTGATGGAATAGATAGTGATCATTTTAACCATAAATACTTGTTAGCAGGGTAAAATGTTGTTTTAAAGATCAAGGAAGCATGTAGACTATGGAGAACCTCAGCGTTTGCTAAATAGTAAGAAAAAGATGTGGCACCTTGTCCCCCATCCACCCATCCAGCCTTGTTTCGGATGGAGAAGTCCTGCTCCTCAGGAAACAGGAGGAGAAACAGATAAAATGTAAGTCTTTGTCTTTCTTTTTCTCTTTGTAAAATAAACAAATAAAAATTCCATTTTGCATTCAATCAAATCTTAAAATCCAAAACATCACGCGGTAAAATAGTTTTGCAAAGCTACAAAATGAATGAAGTTCCCAATTAATGCCACAGGAAACTTCTGGAAGCAATTTGCAGCATACGTACCATGAAATATAAAATAATCTCGCTGCTTGAGCAGAACATTTTCAATACTAAATTAAAGTAAAGCACTCTTGCATCGTTTCCATCTCTGTCCGTCTGATGGCGTGCACGCTGAACTGCAGCTGCAGCACCAGCACAACACGCAGGCTAATGTTTCCATCACTCACACCAACGAACCTTAGCATCACAGTAGTTGTATGTTGCATTGACCTATTTCAATTACTGTCAAACCTATATGTTTCAATTACAAATTACAGTTCTTTTGTAAAAGAAGTCTGGGACAGGCAACAATGAATGAACCCCCACATGAAAAAAACTGCAGCTCAATGTCATAATTATATAATTAAAAACTACTGTGATATATGCTAAGACACAGATTTACATTTATTGAATTAATTGCAGTGATTAAAGCACATGCACAACACATCCATCTGTGCTCTCCTTTTCCACTGCTCCTCTAAGTTTTTAATCCAAGCCTTCAAGCTAAAAGTGAAGCACTATGAGGTAATCGCGGCCTCTTTCCTGTTTGTTCTTGTGTTTCTATAAGGGGGCTTTGTGTCGAGTCAGTGTTACAAGCCAAACTGGTAGCACTGGCCTACCACATGTGGAAACACTCACATCACCTCCCAGGATAAAATACTTGGCAGAGACAGACCAGAGGAGGGGAGAGGGTGAGAGAAGAAGAGAGTGTGTGTGCGTTGGTGAGACGGCGAGCAAATATCATAAGTATCAGCTTACTTCAGCCAAAATAAAAGTGCGATCAGAGCCAGAGACGCTATTCAAAAACCTCTCAGCTGTTTCCCCCCTCTCATCTGCCAATATGACTCTTTTTTTCTTCTGCAGATCGCAGACTCCCCTTTCTTTTCTTTCATTTTTTGTCATTCAGATGTCAACCCAATCTTTTTTTTTTTTTTTCTTTTGGGTATAATTGAACTCTATAATGCTCCTGTCTATCCTTCCTGTTCTTCCTAATGGATTACGTCTCTTTGGCCTTTCCTTCAGCTCTTCCTGCACCATGTGCCCCAAGCCTTTACTCTCTCCTCAGCCAGTTTCTGTCTTTATCCAGCCCTGTATCTAAATCCCTCTCTCCTGGCTCATATTGCAACTCTTTCTGTAAATGCACAGTAACGTATTCTGTTCCTCCACATCAAGCTGATTGCTTTCTGTCAGGCTTTACTGCTGTGGGCGCCCCCAAGGATGACGGGTCCTTCATGTCTAAACATCTGTCCATCCCATTACTGTAGCTGCTGCTGAACCTGAGCCCCTTTTACTCATGCTGACAGCAACATTGGCAAGAATGGGAATGATATCCAAGGGAATGCTGCTATTCCCGAGTGCCTCCTCAAAGCTCCTGATTATGTGAGCCAGCTGGTTGAGAGACATGAGGAGTCGCCAGGCGGTGTTCTGCAGAGCTTCCGATAGGGTCCCGGATGTTTTCTAAGTATGGGTATGTAAGGAGCATGTATGGGGATCAGTGTGGTAGTGAGAATGCATGCCCTCAGCGGGCCATCAGTCGGCTGGGTCGTTTGGCTGGAATGTGACTCAGGAAACCCATAATGGGGTTTGCTGCATGTGCTGTCTGGAGGACTGTTGTCTTTTAGCACTATGAGGTACAGAGGAAACGGATATGGCTAAAGGTGATGGTAGCTATGATGATGATTATGATGATGACGATGCAAACAACAAACACTTTTCAACTAAACAATATGAAAGCAGAAAGATGTGTGCTTGGCTATGAAATAGTATCTGGCAGCGGAGCTGTAATGATAATAAAATCCTATCAGCACATCAAAGCTTAGAAAGGTGCAGTTACCATTTAGTTTAATCAAATTTTTGTCTTACAGTAAATATATTGTTCATATTATCACAAAGACACAAGAACACCTGAGGCGCAGTCATTAATAATGGAAAAAAAAAACAATTTCAGTGTTCGAGCTTTTACCCGACAGACAGACAAAGTTGTTCAGCTCTCAAATGTTAATATAAAAACAGATTTGTTACTGAACACATCTGCTAAACATACAGTGGAAGTGTATTTTATTAGTTATCCTATTATATGTGCGTCCGTAATTGCGCTAAACCACAATGAGATACTTCTGGTGGTTGTTCAGCGTTTTACTTTGTACTCATTTAACACTAAGACAGCAATACACAATTTTAAAGAGGAGAAAAAATAGTTTTTGTTTGTTTTTTTTTTAAATTACACAATATAATTTTCATTACTGGAATGCGGCAACTACAATACTTACACACCCCTGCCCCCTGACTTTCAGCCCTACACTGATAAAAATGGCATGACCTGGGACAATTTATCAGATTTTTGCTGCTCCATCCAAACTCACAATGGCTTCACACAACTTTTTTTTTTTTCTTTTAATCGACGCTCCCTGTACTGGACAGAGTCAAGACTGGCTTGAAGGAGAAGACAGATTATACACCAAACTGTCACCCCCTCCAACCTTGACCACAGTTCCTTTGTTAATTAAAGCCTCACTAAGGATGCAAACCCTGCTCCCTGCTGACTAAACCCCACACTTTATATACCCACCATCATCACCAGCAGTACTCTGTATCTTTCTCCGTATCTTTCAGCTGATGCATAAATGTAGCAGCTGAAGTCAAATAACTCTATACAATGTCTTTTGAGTAAAACACAGCAGCTCACAAGAAGCAGCAAAGCTGTATTCTTCAGTGGCATTGATGGAGGACACATTGCCTTTGCTCTGCGGTAATTCCAGGGTGACACTTGGATTTGGACGAACAAGTTAAGAAGCAGCCTGTGGATGGATGAAGCCAGATCCGTCATGTCCAGCCCCCTGGTTACCAAACCAGAACCTCCTCTTGAATAATCACTCAGAGCAGGACCTGTGTCTGTATACCTCACTGTGACATATTTTAGACAAGTTTTTGCTTCCTGGCTTTGTCCTCTGTCTGACAGTCAGCAGCTAATGGGAGAGGGGAGCTGATCCCCGACAGTTTGTCCTTTAGCTGTACTTAACAGAATCCTGTTGTGACTTTGACCTCCTGTGTGGTCAAATCAGATAAGTGCCACAGGTAAACACAAACACTCTGAGACGAGAGAAAACAAAGCTAAGATGATAAGTGATTCACATGCTCAGGCACACACACACACACACACACACACACACACAGTCTCACAGTTTAACCACAGAGACAAAAAGCTGCTCAATAATTGCTGGGATGCTCATACACACATGCAGACACACACACACAAGTGCAGGAGTGACCTATCACCTATGATTGTGGCACATTGAGTAATGAGGGGTCATTTGCTTTGGCTAAATATGTTTAGATTTTTTTGGGGGGGGGGTTGACCAGAGGCATAGCCACACACACAAACATGAACATATGGAGATGCTTTCTTTTCCATTTACACACACAGAACAAGGAAAAAAACAAAGAAAAACTATTAAGAGTTACATTTTCTTAATTGTGGGTATATATAGCATAAAAGCTCACACTTGCGTACACCACTTCATGTCTCTGCACAGCCCCCTCAGGAACACACACCAGACACTTGTCTTGTGTAAGTGAGATGTCTCCTGTTTCAACAATGTGTGTAGTGTGTGCTGCCTGCCTTTTCTTGCCTTTGTCAGTGTAAGCCAATGTCCTGACACACATTCTGCACAGATGACGACGGGCTCTTCTCATGATGCCGCCGGAGCCACCCGTTTAGTTCCGCCTCGGTTCTGTACACGCACAGTTCATGGGGTCAGAGGGCCAGTGGGGATGACTCTCTGTGTGAGTAGTTATGAAAAGCCCAGAGTGTATAATGTCTCTAAGGAACAGCTTTGATCTGCTCGGCTCATCCTTGTTCAGCGATATAATGTCCCACATGGCATACAGTGCAATGTAGTGTCTACCATGAAAAATACAACTAACCCCAAATTTCATCTGTGATGGCAAGAACATATGAATCTGAACCTTTGAAAGCGCTAAAAGGTTTCTGTTGACCTTCCTGGAAATCAACAAATATAGTGAGATCGTGTGAGTTCATGTATGCACGTTGACATTTGTGTGTGCTTGCCTTTGGCTGTTCCCTCACCTCCACTGACCCCCAAGAAAGAGCTCAAGGGCACAGAGGTGATGCTCCCTGGCCTCAGACAGAATCCAAACCAAATTAGAAAACTCCACTCATTTATTAACTCAGGTCATGACTTTCTGTGGATAACATGGGAATGTGCTCCAGAATCAAGGGCCGGGGCGAGACCTGCCTGTTTACACGTCAGAGATTATCATTCCCTACTTATTTACACATGGCCGCCCCTGTTAGTGTAGTCGCTTGGTCAGATGACGAGGAGCAGAATATACGTATAGGTTTGAGGATTTTTGTAAAAAGAATGAGTCAGCAAATTAAGCCAGTTTGTATGCGGGGACCTGCTTCATTAGACATACTTTAGTTGCAGTTTCAAGAACTTTACAGCTTGAAATCATTGAGAGTGCAATGAGAAATTTGAAATGAGACCAAGTGAAATCTAAACCATTTTTCTATAATTGGTGGCGTTTTGCGCAAGCTCCTGCATGCAGCTGCTGAGCCAGCAACACTCCAGAGCCTCTCCCCAGCTGATTCCCAGAGAAAACAAGTTGTGTGCCTGTGAGACTTTCAATTAAGACACACTGAGCTGGTTGTACTGGCATGCAGCTCCCATATTCCCTCACTTTTTTATGATGCTCTCAATTCTATAAACTCACTTATTACATAAACATATTGCAGAGGCTTGTTGTTGGCTTATTAAGATGCACTCAAGGGTGTGTGTGTTGGTGTTTGTAAGAGATTGTGTGCTTGTGTATATAGGTGTGTCTGGGAGAATAAGTGAAAAATACATAATGTGAGAATGAGGAAATAAATAATTGCTTTTGTTTATCTCTTTTTTATCCCAGATTACGTGGGAGTAATCTGTGCAATCACACTAGTATGTGCATGTTTGTGCTCTCAGGAACAGGATGTGTGTACAAACAGTAGGCTGGGGTTTGGCATGGCCTCCTGAGAGACTGGCAAAATGTGGATGAAACTGGCACAAGGTCATGTTGTGACGCTGCATGTTGCGTAAAAAACACAGAGAAATGCACTACAGGAGCCACAACACGCTGAAAGGGTGAAAGAGGGTGGAACAGCGAGAGGGAGTGAGAAACACACAAAAGATGCTTTCACACAGTCAGGCTTTTAGTTTGCTGTTAAAAGGCTGAAGCAGCCATGGCAGAAAGCGTTCACAGCGTGCTTTTCTGAAGAACATTCAGCGGTCGCTTCTTTTTAACTTTCACGGCTTGTTAGTTTAAAAAAAAAAAGTACACGCATAAAACCATAAACAATCAACAAAAAAACAAAGCTTCGGGTCATTACCAGCTCTTAACATTAGATAAATACAATCTCAACTATATAGTAACCTATATTAAATTTTAAGCAAAAGCACTGAATAATGCAGGTGTTTCTTGGTTGCTTTTGGTGTTGGCTGAGATATGGCTGAACAAATAAACCTGAAATTCAAGTAGTTCAGCTTTAAAATTGTGTTGTATTTCATGTTTTAACCACTAAGTCGCAGCCATCTTTGGAGAAGGCCAACTCTGACCCATTCTGTTCCTCATTGGATGTTGCTAGTAGTTTTTAGTTTTTATTTGTCTCTAGTGACCTTCGTTGATCGAGAGCAGACAGGAAACCACGGCAGGGAGAGGGGAAGACCTGCATTGAAGTGTTCCAGGAGTCGACTGTAGCCTCTGTACACAAGCCGTCTGCTCCAACCACTGAGTCCAATAGTTATCTTTAATACTAGTTTAAATGGTAGGTGTCAATGAACAGAGGCAAAAAAAAGAAAATGAGGGGAGTTGTTTTGTGTTGTCCTTGGATGCTCAAATAAGTTTTGCCAAAAATCCACCTGTTAGACTGGGACGGAGCTGCAGTGACCACTTTAATTGTTCTCAATATCAGGACAAAGTGTGGAAAATTTGTTGGCTGCAACACAAATTAGCTGCAGACAAACTCAGTATCATTTAAGTTCAATTTCAGTGGCTACAGTGGTGAGAATACCAAGAGTCGTTGCTGAACGGGCAGATTCTGGTGCAGAAAGGTGACGGGTGCTTGTCAGGAAGAGGAGCCAAAGGTAAATCTACTTCTACCTCTTTAGTTTATGAAAGAAAAAGAACAGCATCATGACATCATTGGTGTGCTGTGTAACGGCCCAGGTCTCGCTGCACGGGTGTCTGTCAGTGGATCAAGTCCTTTTAAATAACCCACTGTCACCTCAAGAAACACAGTCTGGAGCTGAAATATGCAAAATATGATGAAGATAAACATGATATAGTACAAATGTGTAATCATGTTGAAAACGTGGGTTAAAGTCCCAGCATCGTGTGAGGACAACAGTCCATATGGCATTAACACAAATCTAAGACTGAGCAATATTTATGTGCACTCCTCTTTTACACAAGCGCCACACGTGGTCGGAGGCTGGAGTAGATTTTCCTCGTACCTACGGAAAGTTCAGATCTTCTTCAAAACTGCCAAACATTTCCCTCTGCACATAGTCCACGCACAACTCTGTTGTGTTCACGTTTTAAGAATCAGATCCAAGGGATGGAAAAGTTCTTGCCTTTTCTCAGGTGAAAGGCTGGATTCATGTGATGGTGAGTTTACCTGTATCAGATTCAGATCAGATTTTTAGTAAGGAGGTGA
The DNA here is from genome assembly GCA_037176975.1 of Arrhamphus sclerolepis. NCBI lineage: Eukaryota > Metazoa > Chordata > Actinopteri > Beloniformes > Hemiramphidae > Arrhamphus > Arrhamphus sclerolepis. The sequence goes on from JBAMYA010000017.1 coordinate 4,448,284, forward strand.
TTCATCTCTAGACCCTGATAAATAAAACCTTCCTAACAGATTTCATTTTCTTGCACAAACTGTTTTTGCTCTTCTCTGCTTTGCTCCATTCGTGGATAGTTTTAGTAAAATTTGCATATGTTTTGCTTATTCATGCCTTTCTTCTAACAGTCGTATCATCCTTTGCTTTCATGCATGGAGCCAAGTTGGTGCAAATTGCAGTACATGGTCGAGGATGAAAGCACCACCCTATTGCTCCCGGTCAGCAAGCAGCTATTTGGCATTTTTCACAAACTGCCCTGCCCATAAAAAAATTGTGTTAATTTTGTAAGATATTTAGAATTCTGTGCTAAATATTCAGGGATGCCAATAATTATGACCAAAATATACACAGAAAAGGATAGTGGGAGAATCTTTCTCGCTCCTGTCTGCACATCCTGCTCTCTGTGGCCCCTCACATGCTCCATGGGACCCCCGCTTCCTTCCAGGGTTACAGCCCAGGACTTGGCCTTTCCCCAGGTGGCTCCTGTCTGGTCACCAGCCTTTCACACCCTGTCTAGGATACAAGACATCCTCACCTTTGCTGCGTGCAGCTGTCTTTCCATAAAAATGAGACCATTTTATTCCCACATGCGTCTATCTAGTTGATGATTTTCTTGCACATTTTGTTTAAACATCTCTCTGACACCACATTAGAATAAATGAGATTGTCAATTAAAGGGGACACCACGCTGATGCTGAACACCACACCCTTTCTGACTGTTGCTCTGCTGCGCAGGAAATAACAAAACATGAATGAATTTCAGTCATTCTTGGCATGGACTTCCATCACATATCCAGCAGCTCTGTCTTCCTGCCGCTCTGTCATCACCTCTCTTCGCTTCCACTCTTCTTACACCCATTCATAGTGCGTTTGTGCTTACATTTTTATACACTACAGGGCGACAAGTCATTTTATCTCCTTGAGTTTCAGCTTTCAGTCCTGTTAATATGTCTGCTGTGCTTATGCTGTTCTAGCTTCTGTCTGTCAGTGTGTGACACATATGTTTGTGCTTCTGTGCTTGACCACGCCTGTGTAAGTGTGTGTGTGTGTTATTTAAAGGGAAAAAGCACAGCGGATGTATAATGAGGACTCCTGGTTCAGATACCTCATGAACAATCAGAGGGTTTCCACTAAGTTTCCTGTTTGACTTTTTATTGGCTGTGCAGTCATCATCACCGCAACGCTTAAAGGAAGTGCTGCACCACTGCATGATGGACAAATGGACAGGAAGATTAAAAACACGAGAGGAGAATGAACGGATACACTCCCTGATCTATTTCTGGAGTTGAAAATATACTTCCAAACACATATAAACAAGAATACACACACACACACACACACTGAGGATGCTTTTGCTTCCTGGCCTCTCCTGTTATTGAGTCAGATGTTTTTACTCTTGCTTTGTACTTGTTTTAAATACCTTTCACTTTGCTTTAAATGTCAACACAACATCTACTTTGTGGTTATATGAGATGTGCATCTAGTGTGTATGGTACTGTGATTCCTGCCAATATGTTTACTTTCATTATAATGTATGAATTTCTGTTGTTTCTGTGTAAACTAAGATAAAGCTTTACTGACCCAAAAGTGGGGAACTTCAAGTGTACCAGCAAACGTTATAAAATATAAAAAGGAGTAATAATGATGTAATAGCAAAAATATTATCTTTACTGATATGTACATAAATATCTGAACCTGCATATACTCATACATAAAGTATATAGTTTAAAGTATAAACTCACAATATATTAACAAAAAAAAAATGCAAATTTACATTACAGGAAAAAAAAATCATAAATAACAATGAAAATTGTAATCATTAAAAGCATGACGTGTACGGGAGCAGAACTCACACTCTTTCCAGGGTTTTTCAGACATGCACCTTTCCGTGCAATGGCTTCCTCCAGTTATTCCAGGCAAAGTAGACAGAATCAACACTCATGTCACCGTCAGTGATGATCTTTTCATTTCCCAAATGGTGTATTCAAAAACACATTATTTAGAATCTTCCAAAAGCCCAAAATGCAACTGGTTTCAACTGGTGCTGCCATCTAGTGGATACAGCTGTCGGCTAGTCGGGTAGCCCTTCCGGCACTACGGCCAGAGATTTCACCTATTGCACATGCTTATAACTGCAGATTTTTGAAACCTAACTGCTACGGGGAGGAATGACCAGCAGTAGCATTCCCTTCTGATGCACTAGTTTGTCAAAAAACCGAGACTTAAAAAATAATAATAATAATACTAATGCTTGTTTGAGTCTGATTCTTTCAGATGTACAAAAAAAATTTGAGGTTTTATAGATCAACCATAGTGGACAATAAGATTTTGCATAACTTGATATACTTTGTTCCACAGAGTGTAAACTGATAGAACCAATTGCCTTTGCTGCCCAGTACGTTCTTCTTCTGGGGGATTCAAGGTACTGAATCTACAAGCTCATGTCCAAGGAGCAGCGTTGAAGCTCCTGTGACCAGAACCTGCTGGTTCATGATAATGATCCTCAGAAAGTAAATTTTCCAATCAAAACAACGACCAAGGAAATTGCATAATTACTATAATTTCATTTTTTTTAAAAAACAATTACTGATAATTAGCATCAGTAATTAGGAATTCATTGATAATAATTACTATACTTAAAAATAATCATTATAACTCATTGATCATGTGTGTAACTGTTCAGATGCGCTTCCATAAGTCAAGACAGTTCCAGTTTAAGGATGTATTTTTTATTTATTTGTTTATTCATTCAAATTCATGGTTATGCCTTAAATAACTCAAACATCATTCTGTTAAGCTCTATATCACAGTCCTGTTTTCTAAGTGTGTTTTCTCAGCCTCTTCCACAATCGCTTCCCATCTCCCACTCCTGTTCCCAGAGGACTTTCAAGTAATCAGTGCTCCTTTGATGGGGAAGTGGTGCACGGAGAGGCACAAGGGATCATGAGTGAAACAGCCGGAGCTTTGGTTGCAGCCTCTTTGTTTCCTAAGCCTGCATAAAGGCAATTTGGGAATTTTCCACTGAATTATAGAAAAGGAGATGTAAAGGAACATGGCTCACACATGTAATCACAGAAAAATGTGCATGGTACATCAGTGTAATTTCATGTGCAAAGAGAAGCATTCATAAACTAACTGTTCACACAGCTGCAGCGAAAAGAAATACATCGATCATGTGGATATTTACGTTTGCTTGATTCAGCCAGTTAAGGCATTGGTTTTAGTAAACAAGGGGAGTTCAGGGAGGCAGCTTTTGGAGCTTAATTTCCTTATCGTAAGCACAGAGTTCATTCCTGGTTCCTTAAGAAGAATGGTGGAATATAAACATCAAAGACCCTTAATGAAAAGAATGAGTCAATCTTTCTAATTAAAATCTTCTGGATGTCCTAATCACGTTCATTATCTTGAGGAACTTGTAAACACAAACACTGCTCCTTCTTGTCTCTACTTTTATCATCTTTTATTCCCATTTAATTATTATGAGCTGTTCCTGACAATTCCCATCAAAGCTCCTATTAAGAAACATTCCCAATAGGGATGAGTTCTAATAGACCTCTTTATTGAGTATTCATTTTAAGCTCTTTAATTCCCCAGAAGAGTTCATCTCTCATATTGCTGTGTTGGTGAGAGCTGCGTATTCCATTACATCATGACCTTTTTTCAGGGCCTTTCATTAGCCTGCTTGTTATCTCATTAGCAAATTGCATGAACCTCGTTAGCACCTGCGAGCTCTGGCAGGATGGTGGTGCTTAACACTTTGATATTTGTTAATGAGATTGACTTTTTTAGATATGCAACTGCTCCAGTTAATATATACATATACATATATATATATATATATATATATATATATATATATATATAT
>JBAMYA010000017.1:4452270-4471732 GCA_037176975.1 Arrhamphus sclerolepis
TATATATATATATATATATATATGTATACATTTATATTTTATAACCACTCTGGATGGCTTTCTGCTCTCGAGGAAATCTGTCTGAGAGGGAGTGGGCTTGAAAATGATCTTTTATCATCAGCATCATCAATATCACCAACCAGTGGTGTGTCTGTGCATCATCTGACCAACTTATAGCTGGAGCTTGCAGCCATAAATGTTGACCACAAGCTTGAGTCATTCACTGCATGCGGCTGTTTAAGGTTTAACTTAATAGATAGCAGTCTTCTCTTCTGTGTTGGCAACAAGAAAAACACAAATAAATTTAGACTCGCTGGAAGAGTGGTTTTCCCTTCAAATGGATAAAAAAAACAACAAACACAAGCAAACAACAGCTCAATATTTCCTTCTAAAGAGCTTGTTTGAATTACGCTTTTATTTGTGTTAAGCGTCTGTGCATTTCTGGAAGTGGACAGCCTGAGGAGCGGAGAAGGTGGGGGAGAAAAGGTGGAGTGTGTAGGTTAATTTGGCCCTGTTTTGTTGGTGGTCATGCTCAAACTGTGCATTGCCCAGAGGGACGTGCTGTTTTGGGGTGATGTGGGGTGCTTTCTTTGTCAGAGGGGACACAAACGCACAGAGGAAACACTGGTAGCACTTAAGAAAAGCCAAATAAACAATTTGAGTCCAAATGACTCACAGGTGTGGGAAGGCACAACTGCCATCTGTGGCTGGGCCTATGGTGGCACAACCCCTGTCCACCCCCCCTCCCTAACAGCGGTGGCACAGTCGATCTGCTGCAGGAGTGTGATTATGTAATTGCTTCAGCTGTCGTCAGAGCTCAAACCAAACCACAGAAGTAGAGAGCTTGGGTGCTGGAGACTTTTTGGTGCACTTCATGAATAACTCTGTGTGTGCATGCATGTGCGGAATTCTAGAGGTCTTGTATGTTCAGAGTTCTCACATTCCCTATGTGTTTTAGCGATCAGCTATGCGTATACTGTTCTCGACAACTGGTTAGTGGGTGTTTCACAACCCCTCTTTTTTTTCTGCAAAACTGCTGCAATGGTCGGTGGAATTTGAACTAATGTCCTGAGCTTTTCACATAAAGTTCTGAAAGATGCGGCGGGAAGTTAAAAGTCCACAAAGACCTGTGGATCCCAAAGGACTTTTCCCCAGGTACACAAAAACTCAATTGTAAAATCAGTCCAAATCCAGTTGTGAACACAAACGCACAATGCAACGTTTTGAAGAACACTCCTTTTAGCGATGGCATCAGCGGTCAAAGCCTTTACTTGATTAGTGGGATAAACATCAGCTCAAAAGCATTAGTGGGGTATGGTAAAATGGTGACCTCACTGATAATGCAGACACACACTTAGCAAGCACTAAAACTAAGCTCGGCATGGGCAGCTGCCAAGGCCAATCAAAGCCCTTTGTACATCCTGGGAGCAGCTGTCTCTTCTAGTCATTGCTGCACATGTGTCATCTGCCTCTCAGTTGGAAATGAAGTTCAGAATAGGACTATGTGAACTCAACAGCATAAGTCATTTTGGTTGCATGTGCCTTGTCATAGAGAATGCAGGAGGGATGGTGCTTGGTGTATCTAAAGTTTCATTTGGAAGTGCAGTAAATCTATGACTAAAATACAGATTTTTAAAATTTAAAAAAGTATAAAGGGTCTAGTAAATCTATATGTGGTTAAGCCTATACTAAATGCACCTCTTTACTTTAAATTTCATTTTTAAAAAGTCTTGGTAGTCCCTCTGATAACAGACTGTTCTTGTCAAATTCCCAGCAGGTAACGGAAGCTGGGACTCTCTTTTTTTAACCTACCGTTACATTCCCTAATAAGCCATCAAAGACCTATCAGTGCACACAAGGACCCAGGCAGACTCCAGTGACCTCAGGTGACCTCTGTGTGGGTGAGTTACTGTGCCCAGAGGCGTTCCACAGCTTACAACTAGCCAAAGGTCATGGCAAGGAAGGGGGGAGTGAGAGAGGGAATGATGGGAAAAGAGATTTTAAAAAAAGATGGAGATTTTCCCTTCCAACATGCACACCGAATGCAGTCCAGATTTTTTAAGGATAACCAACTGAGGTGTAAGTGTTCTCCAGAGGGGGGGTTGGATAAAGAGGAGCCCTGTTTCCATTGCTGCACAAAGCGTGTCTGTGGTGAGGTCGGCTGGTGACAGCTGAACGCTCCAAATCTGAACACCTCAGCCAGCCACTGCTTCACATACTTACTGAAAAGGCTGATTCATGCATTCATCTTGGTAGCTAAATGAGCTAGCTTGCTCTCTCACACACACACATGCATGCTACAGAGACACATTTTGGACCCCAAGCAGGGGCTGAGAAGTCTTAACACAATCACCTTTTCTTTTTTGTTGGGAGGCAGGAAAAACAGTGGTGCGACACATCGGCTTCTCTGCTCATGTGGAAAGACTCATGGGAGATTATCGCAGTGTAGCCTGGGCCTGGGCCGAACAAGGGCCCAGCTGTTGAACAGGAAGTCACCTCCGGCATGGCCCTGCGCCTCCAACAACCCTCCTCGCTGCCTGGTGGGCAGCCGGTAGAGGGAGGAAAGTCAAAACTGACACCGATACAGCAAAATCTCCGGACTCAAGAAAGCTCCTAGTGTGTTCAAATTGTGGGAGAGTAAATTTGAAAGAGACAGAGTGGGAGAGTTGAATGAACGAAGAAGGGGAGGAAGTGTTCAAGATTGATTAAAAACATTTTTCAAGTGGAGTAAATCCTGGGAAGTTCCTTGGAACCTGTGGTGGGAGCTGAGTTATGACTTTACAAGGAGGTGTTTAATACTGAAATGAAATTTGAGCCTGAAGGGAAGCTGTGCACATCCAAGAAAGTGAAAGCTTCATCAGTGAAAACAGAACCGTTTTCCTGCATAATGCCCATCTGATGTCACATCCATAGAAAAGTGTAAATGGTCTTTCAAATAACATTCTCTTTCAGAACTGTGTCACATTCTGCACTCAGCTGAAACATACAGCTTCTTTTGCCATCTGGTGCTTTGATGCAGCGTCAGTTGCAGCGCCTATGCAACTGGAAGGCTGAAAAAAGAGGGAAAGAGACAGTGGTTTGTCAAGAGGACAAAAACATGGAAGGACAGAGGTCTATAGAGAAAATGCAACCTCTCATTGCCGGAGAGAGAAACACTGTCAGTCAGTCATTAGCATTGCAGATGCTAGTGATAGGAAGTGTGAAAAAGTCTCATGCATCCAGCCTGAATCCGAGCATTGTCCAAGAACTGCGCAGCAGTCTTGTTGTAAACTGGAGTGTGGGAGTGGAGTTGGGATCCAGTGGTTGGAATTCACTGTGGATATGTGTGGGATTCAAGGCTTTCCTCTTATCACAGCCAAATGTCAAAGTGAGGATGTAGTGGTGCGGAAACAGAATAAAGCATAGCAGGAATACTTCTCAGGCTGTGTCAGCGGCGTGCTTCGCATTCAGTCGCAGGCTCGAGTGAAGCACTCTCTCATGTGAGCTTTCAGATCTCCAGCTGATGTGCTGATATAACAAGAGTAGAGAGATACACTGTGTGAAAATAGACCCTCCCATTATCTCTTCCCATGCACAAACCTGTGCACACTGAGCTTGCACAACTGCAAACTTGCATAACTCATCCCAAATGACAGCATATTGATTGTGACAATGTGACAAACCTCATCACTTGTGATGTACACGGTCCCATCAGTGTAAGGTCTGACAGTGGGTCATATATGATAATTGGGTAAAAGGTGATGAAATCCCAAGCAACGCTGTGACAGGGCATTCTACCTTATCTCCGATTACCTCCCTGATCTTCCATCCAACACACCCAACAATGTTAGCTCTGCCCTATACACAACCTAAACTCCCTCATGACCCCCATTAACTGATTATGTCTGTCCATTGCACGGTCCATCAGTTCTGTTTGAACTCTGTGTGTATGTGTGTGTCACTGTCGCCTCCAGCTCTGTGACAGATGACCCAATGACCGTTTCTTTAGAGGATCGAGGATCAATAAATACAAGGGCTTCTCCTGTCATCATCAGACAAGCCAAAGCCATGTGTGTTTGAATACACAAATGTGATTGCACATGTTTGCATGTACACACTCTGCTTAAACTAAATCTGCTATAATTATGGTTCTGGTCAATACAGAGGGGGAGCTGTGGTGGATGATTAGCATTAAACATGTCTATTGATTAAAAGTGTTTGTGCTGAATATTCCCTGGTGAATACTGATCAATAGGTCCCATGAACATGTTTAATAATTAAATAAAGTGACCAGTGGACGCTGGTTACACTCAATGTCCTGTCTTAATTTATAGTAACTAATGAATGGTCAGTGTATTTCCCAAAATAAATCCAAATAAATCAAGCTTACATAAACAGAATGTGTAAACAAACTATCCAAAATTATAAAACTACAGGGGACAAAAGCTTTAAAAGATGGAAATAAAAAAAATATGCAAAACCAAATCCACCCCAGACGCATTTATTGGCATTCTTTAAGATTGAGAGCAAAAGCTAGAAGAGCTAGAAAGCCGAATTTCCAAAGGGAATATGAGTTTCTTCTTCTTCTTCTGCTTCTTTTTGTTCTTCTCCTTCTTCTTCTTGTTCTTCTTTAGCCTTTTGATGAGTGTTTTTAACCTTTTTGGTGTAGTTTTTACCAGTTCAGTTTTTATTTATGGAATGCATTTTAACAAGACAAAGTGCCAGATTTAAAATTTTGTAATTGCTGAAGCCAAGATGGCAATTTATTTATCTGGAAGGGACAGGCTGCAGGCTGGACCTCAGCTGGATGTTGTGGCTCTGTGGAGGTGCAACGTGAAGGCCAGGCTGAAGCTGGAGTTTTGCTTCCACGGAGCCACTGGGGACATGAAACATTTTCTGCAGTTATGGGGCTTAAATGGAATTTTGTGCAAAATCTCTAATGGGAAAGAACAGCAATTTAACAAGCACCTTATTTAATTTCTTTTTTTCAGTCCTGTCCTGATGTGATATTTATTTTCCCTTGAAGTGTTTTTATTGTCGTGCACTTTATAATTGTAAATAAAGGTTTTGTTAAAACTCAAAAAAATTCTCCTTCTTCTTTTTCTTCTTCTTCTGCTTCTTCTTCCTCTTCTTATAAATTTTCTGAATTAATCTGTTGAGACTCTTCCCAGGTGAGACGCTAAGAAGAACCTTAATATGAAAAGACTTTGAAGGTTTCTGCACAGTTTAAACTGCAAACATGCAAGATTGCTTAAAAAGATTTAAAAGGTAGTGTTTTATTGACAAAGTAGAAAACCAAAGTAGCTCTTTGGAAACGCTGCGGCAGATAGTGAACGCATCAAAGAAATGACAAAGTCAGCACTTTACAGAAGCGTTTTACAAAAGAGGTTTAGGTTTGAGGTTAAGATTATTCTATAAACAGGACAACAGCCCCAAGTACGTATCAAGCAGCACAAATGAATCAGTCAAGAAAACATGGTCTAACTTAAAACCTTTGTAAACCTTTTGGAGAGCTAAATATCTGCTGTTTGCAGAAACAACTTCTTCAAACTTAAACAAGCTTGAACGTAATACTGAAAAAGAAACTAGACATGTGCAGGAAGTTTCCAGTTGATGTCAATGCTGTCATACATTCTGCATCAAAATATTAAAGACGACAGTCAACAACGGCGTCTGGAATACAGAACAAAAAGTCTCACAAATATCCCTAGTCTTGTTGTTTTAAGGTTTAAAGACATCTGCATTTATTTTCCAGTATCTTTGAGATACAAGCAGAAAATACCTGTCTCTCTAAAACCTCACTGGAATCCTATTCAATATCATTGGAAACATCTGTATGGGACAGTTTCCTAAAAAAAAGAAGAGTTAAATCTGTCCAGGGTTCTAAGGGGGATCACTCTAAATACTGACCTACACCTACAATACTTGCCCTACATACAGAATAAATCATATTCAAAAGCTATATTTAGCTCTGGAACCCCCGCCCACGGCAGAGAGCCAAGCAAAAGCAATATTTAACAGCAACAGTCTGCCTTTTTTCCTGTAATATATCAAACGATAACAGGATGCAATATGTTATCTCTCACAACTTGTATTTTTCTACATTTGAAAAAGAGATGGATATTAATGTCTTTGGGAGAAGCTGAACCCTGTACTGACAGTAAAAATGTCATCTCCACCTTTAAGAATGGCTCACACTGTAATGCTTTTTTACTTCCACTTACCTCAAATATGCAGCCTGCGTTGGACAGACACAGCAGCTCCCTGAGAGTTTGGGCGAGCTGCATAACTTGAGGTGAAGGCATCTGTTTATTCCATACTCACACAGCGTGGAGGGAGATTCGCCTTCACATCTCACAGCAATCTGTCAGAGAGCCACAAGCAGCACGCTGACACACCAAAACAGGGGCTCCATTCTCCTCAAATGTTTCTCAACCTAGATGAGTCACAGGGTAACTGGCACTGCTTGAAACAAGCATGTCGGCCCTTCGGTTCCTTGCGGCCAGGGCTGAGGGGATAATAAGAGAGCTGGTAGGAACAAGGGGCCTTTCTAATCCTAACCTCCTCATAGACAGCACTATTATCAGCCTTGTGTTTAAGTCAGATTACATGGTGCAATTAAAGGAGGCATCGGCGGGCTCCTTTATGGGAATTACTCCAGCAGGCCAAGCGCTAAGGGTTTGGGGAGTTTTGCAGAAAAGGCCTTGTTTATGGAGCGCAGAGGTTGACAAGCCGTCCTAGTGGTAGTGGTGGAATGGTTTAGTCATGAGGTTATGCTAAACATGGGTGGAGATGCATAAACATGGACTGTACACGGAGGAATATTTTCATATACAACGGGGTAATTAAGGCAGGTTTCATAAACATTTTATACCTTGCAAATAGGCAGATGTCTGAGTCATACCAATGGCATGCTGCTCAGCCACTGGTCTGACATTTTATAAATGGTATAACTCATAAAATGCAGACTTCTCATTAGCATGCTCTATATCTTAAACAGATTTAACATTACAGAGAAATGAGCTGGTTATAAATCATGTGTTATGGACAGCCAAGTAAATAAGGGGTGGAAAAAGATTATGGTTATGAAGAAACCTGGTATATCTCAACCTTTCTTGCTGCAAAAACGCACATAGAGCGCACACATCCACTTTCACATGCAAATAAAGCAACAGTTCATCTGTTATGAGGCAGATGACAGCTGGATCGAAACAAAGTCAGTGGCAAATCAACAAAATGAATAAACAAATGTGTAAATGAAGAAGCAACAGATGAGTGAATGCATTAATTGTGTAAGATCCACCCCAGTCCCACTTGCACACAGCCGCGGGTGTGTGTGGTACTGAAAAGAGGCCAATGGGGAAATCAGTGGAGACGCTTTAAAAGCCTTAATGCAGTCAAATTGTTTTCAGATTTCCCATTGATGGACAGTTTCCTTTCAAGCCTTTAACTACCTCACACACACATGTATTCTTCTCTAAAGCCCTGGTCAGTTGCTCTAAGTCTGGACATCGTTACAACGTTCTTCGCTCGACCCTTGACCTGTGACCCTGTGATCCTGAAGTGCCATTGCATCGTGAGCTACTGAGGTGGGCAGCATAGAGAACTAATCTGACACAGGAAATCATGGCCGGAAGAGAAGGAGAGGGGCCAGTGGGGCCCGATTGATATATACCTAAATAAACCAATCAAGATCAAAGGCAAAGATAAGTCTTAAAGAAGCGCTAAAAGTCCCTCATATCTGGGTTTTCTTCTCTCTCCCTGTCTCTCTTTCTTTTTTTTTCATCCCAGAAGCAGAACTCATGAAGTGTGAGGGATATTTGAAACACCAGTGGCATCCGGTTTCTGCCTCGACTTGCGCTTTACAGCCGATTAGTTACAGGAGGTGAACATAAGAGTACAGATGAAATGAAACGGAAGACAAATGAGATGAAAGAGAAGTGAGAAGAGGCAAATCTTAAACAAAGCTCAGGCCTCTTATCCTCATTCACATCTTATCTAGGCTGAGCTAATCTCCGATCATCTAAATGCTGTGGGATTATGGCAACCACTCAAAGCACCACTCATCCCCCTTCACTGTAGAGTGTTTAAAAAGCACAAAGACAGATACTCATCAATGCTTTGCATGGAAGCATCTCAATTGTATCTGTGATTGTGATCTTGATATTTTTTTTTGTCCTTTATTTGAAACGATGATCCACATCTGTAATTACGAACGCATACAAAAGGTTTAGGAAAATCCCCCTTCACTGGGGAATATGTTTGAATGATGATTTGAATGAACTCTTTATGTTTCTGGGTTTCTTTTTTGTTTGTTTGTTTGATTTTGAACATTTTATACCACGTTGTCCCCTTGCGCCCAAAAGTTTTTTTGTATTTTTATTTTACTTTTTTTTAACCTACTCATATCCCATACCAGGCAGAGCTGAGTGGCTGAGGCATGACCAGACAAGTGAGAGAGTGCAGGATGTCAGTGGTTTAAAAGGCAAACGGATACAGGAATGGGCAGTATGGAGGTGAGGGCTGTCGCAGATATCGTTCAGTGAGGTTACATGTGTTGCTGAATAAATTGCAATTTTAAAAATACACGTTTTTACCTAGTTGTTCCCATTGAGTTACACACAGGGATGCCGGCCTTAGTACCCCCATCACTGCGAGTGTTTTGTTATTGGTGGTGGTTATTGGGAGATGTCGGCCCAGTTTGAGCAATAAACTCAGACGGTGAAACAAGCTGAGTGACAAACTTTCATCTAAGGCCAGTCCAGCCAGTTTCTGCCTCTCTGACCACTGTCATTGAGAACCTGGTAGTCAGAACTTTTTTTGTTTCATGCAAGAGGCAACTAAATTAAGTAAAATATTTCTCTGGGAACCCCAAGTGTGACGCCCAACCTTTGACCTGCTAGCGAGTACAGCTCTAACGTCTTATTGAGATTGTACTTGTCCGTGAGTATGCGAGAGCGTAGCATGATCAGAGGTGCCCTGAGAGGACAAACGCGTGTTCTGCAGTTCTGACTGAACAGACTTGATTTTACTCAACTTACATTGAAAACCTGATCCTGAGTCCCCACTACAGCACGTGCATGAAGGCAGTTCTCCAAGCAGACTCCATGCAAGAACAGCAGCAATAATGATGGATCTGTAGCACTGGCGGCTGTCAGAGTACATATCCACAGTCAAGTACACAAAATACTCAAAATGCATTAAAATGAGATTATATTGAAAATCCCCATAAAAGCAATGTGTTACAATCTGGAAGTTGTGTTTCACAAATCATGTTAATGATACAGAAATAAAATGGGCTAATGTTGTGAGCCAGCATGATAAAGATAGAAGATATAATGTGTGTTTCAGTGTGAGTACAAGTGACATTTTTGGTATTGATTGATTAAGAAAAAAAGATGGATCCATTTTGGGTTTCCTTCACTTGAATCAGATGATATTTTATCTTTTTATTCAAAGATTGTTCTTCTTCCAAGTAAGCTTAAACTTTCATCCTTTATATTGTTGAATATTCTACAGATAAATGTTTGGGCAATTAGTTCGCAGTAGAAACACTCCATAATTGTATCCCTTTTCCCTGGAAGTGTCATTCCATTAAACACTAAAATAATCTCAGTCATGTTTGCTCTTGCCCTTGACTCAGACTGGCTGAGTCATGTTCAAGATGCTCTCAAGTAGCTTCTAAATAAACAGCCCCGGCTACATTCTGTTTGAACATTGATGTCATTTAATTATAGCCTGTAATCATTTGTGTGTTTAAATAGCCTATATGGTGCTTTGTTTTTTTTGCTTTTTTTTTTTAACAAACTTATAATTTTATTTTGGCCGTCTGTTAAAAAGGAATTTTTATGGTGTAGTGTGTAAAAAAACAAAACAGTGCTACAATATTTTAACTTTTGTCTCAAAAGCTGCGCTTTGTCCTCTCTTTAAGGCCTCATATAGAAAGGTCTTGCCTGCTTTGACTAGTGAGCTCATTGTCTGCCAAGGCTGCAAATGTGAATTCAGGTAAATAACACGGGATACATAGAAAAGCCTGCCTTTTGCCCGAAGACAGCTGGGATAGGCTCCAGCAGGTCCCCGTGACCCTGCACAGGAGTAAGTGGGTATGCATAATGGATGGATGGTTATTTAAAAAAAAAAAAAAAAAGCAAAGAAAAGCTTGGACTGCACACGTTTGAGGAACGTTGTCCTCGCTGGGAGGGGACAACGCAGAAGCTTATCAGGTTTGCACACATGCATCCAAACAAATGTAACACACTGAAGGTAAGAGAAACAAAACACAAGATGTCTTCTAAAAGCCAGTGCTTAATAAAATATGTTTCTATGTTTTTATTGTAACGTCATTTGACTTCTCCATTGTAACTTATTCTGTTTGCATATATGCACTTTCCATTGCCTGTTGTAACATTCTGTTAAGGACTTTCTCAGAACCAATTTTGACGTAGACTGTTTTGAAATACAACCCTTAATTTATTCATTTATTTTTTTAATTCTTCTAGTTCATTCTCCTTTTTTCTACCTTTCCTTTTTTTTCTGGCAATAAATATTAGACTTCAGGCAAGACACTTAGCCAACAAGAAGTTTTCCAAGAGCAATAACAAACTGTGACCCAGGAAGTGCATAGATGCCTTTCAGCCTTTTTACCTCACAATATGCACACACACACACACACACACACACACATATCACAGAAAGGGCAACATCTGCGTATGGCGAAATGGTCAGAGCACCAGTAAAACTGGATGAGGCTTTAAAGACATTCCTTCATTTTACGGCTAGGTGAAAGAGAGACGGCTGAGGGTAATGAGGAGGCGAAGAGCTCAAGTGTCATCCACACCACACCACCTCCCTGATCCCTATCGCAGCTTTTTCTGCAAAGCCAAACAAACAAACACACAACAGGACAAACAATGCTTAGGTAATTGACATTCCTGATGAGGTGGAACACAGCCCCCCACAGAGCTATAAATATGTTTATTTACATGCACATTCAATTCGTCACCTCGGTGTAGTAGAGACGACAGTCACTTCAAGGCTTACTATGACTATGACTATGGCTTCAAGATAGCAAAAGTTAAAGTGTGATTATTTAGCACAGATAAATCATATTGCGCCTTGAGCCTTGGTAGTAGGGAAAACAAAACAGATCATTAAAGAAGCCTTTTTATCCTTTTGGATTTTTCCTTTTCCTTCAGTGCGTTGCAATACCCATCAAAGTTCACACAAAATGTAGTTATTCTTTCACACTGAAGACAAATTTGCTGTATTGCCATTGATAGATTGTTTTGATTGACAGACAGATCTCTCTTTCTTTTGCTGTTGTTACTTATCTACATCACTATGTAACATAATTACATTATGAGCAGCTCGAACACAGCACAAAGTTTGCATCTAAAACTTCCAAAAAGATGTTTTATTAGTGAGAATTGTCTGTTGTTGTATAGACAATTTGCAGTTTATTTAGAAAAGACTTAGTATAAGTAAACATACAGTTTTAGAAACCTTTAAAAGTCAGAGAAATCAGATCAGCTGTATTTACATTTTTCAACTTTTTTTTTAATTCAAGGCTGTAATCGACTGAGAAAATTTACTCGCGTTATGCATTTGTTTTAATGTGTGCTTTAACCTGTAAGGATGGAGTTCATTCATAAAGGGAGGACTTTTACTGTATTTCTTTTTTTTAAACACAAAAGGAATGAAGCAAAATCTTATGAGATTGTGATGTATTTTAAAGTCAATTATGATAGGGTCCAGAGAAAATTGTATTTTGTTCCAAGGAAGATCAATATGAGCCCTGGGATGGCTGTTGACCTGCCCAGGATGCACCCCAACCTTTCAGCCAAAGGCATTCTCCAGCAGACCCCCGTGTCCCCTGATAGGATGAAGACATAGGGCTGCACCTTATACTTTCTGTCACTTACCAAAAACAATAATCAGGTATTTGCTTCACGCTATTGCTGACAGGCCAAAGTAAAAGGTTTGAACTCCTATCTAGCCCTCCTGTTTTTACTTTTGTCATCCAATCATGCATGTGCATGTACATGTGCTCATAGAAATAGCCATAGTGCAAAAGTGAATGTTTATGTGGAAATGAATGTCCAAAAAAACAAAAATAATGTGACTCTGAACTGTTCATCATAAACAGAGGGCTGAAGAGTTATGCATAGATGCTGATCAAGCTCAATCAATAAAAACAGATGCCAGTTGGTGTTTAATTTGCATACAGATTACCCTAAAAAGATCAATATCAGACAGAAATATCTGAAACAAACATGCTGCAGATCAGGTAGACATGGAAATGACTGGCACTCAGGTTGACAGACTCTGTCATGCCAAATTCCTCCTGTGTCAAGTCACGTCATGCTGCAGATCAGACACCACTACCTCGGCCAACTTCCAGCAAGTGTGGGTAATCTGGTGTGTCACACAACCTCTCCAATCCAAGGCCAAGCTATCCAAACAGTGCCGGCGAGCAGGGGGAGGAAATTGAATTTCCCCCCTCAAAGACAGACATCCAAATCCCCATCAACAGGAGCTTAGAAAGCCTGCAGTCCATCAAGTTTCATCTGCCACGGTGGTCCAGCCAATCAGGTTCCCCTCTTAATATGTTCCCTTTTTTGCAAATTATGCACACACAACGAACGTACCTACTTACATGCATTGAGACACTCACAAGAGCTCACATGCATAAACAGAAAAACACCCACACAATCAAACAAACGCAAACACAAACGCACGCACGCACACACTCCCACCCCTACCCCTCAGCACCAGCCTCAGCATCAACAATCAACAATCTGAGGCATTGTGGAGCCTGTGATCCTGTGACCTTTCACCTCTGGAGTTAACCCCAGAACAGTCGGTGCTGAGAGGTGAACCAGGCAGCACACTGAAAAGAGATGAAGTTCCCATGAGAAAAGGAACATGGGAGGTTCAGAGATCCAACACCCTGATGATGATGGTGACGAATGGTTTGAAGTGGACTTTTTTGTTGTGACGTGACAGGGGACTTAGTTGGAATGTAAACTATTCCAAATTATTGCTGCAGATTTAACTGGATTGTACTTCAGCAGGGGTAGGGTGCATGCTGAATTTGTTTCAGTTGATAAGGAATCACCCAGCTACACATCTCCAGACTATCTTACTAAAGCAAATGCAAACGAAATCAGAGAACAAGAGTCCTTGTGCTCCGTTCCCCCCTTCCCCTTTCATTACTGTGCTGACAGTCTAACACACAACAGCTGCTCCAAACAGCACCAGCATCATCTCTCTGGAGGAAAATCCCAGCTGCAACACCTCTCTCTGGGCATCCAGGTCAGCAACCCCACCACCTCCCAAGGGCAAGGGGTCTTGCATGAAAGGAACCAAACTGGCCATTAAATAAATATATTACCAAGTTGCATTTTAGTGACAACAACTGTTCACTCCGTATTTGTCTTGTCAGTTCCAAACTTTGGAGAATATGCTGCAACCTAGCATTGATTTAATCTGACTGATGAACACAAGCGTAAAAGGTTTTGCCTGGAAGTTAAGGAGTGATAATACCATTGTACTAATGTGGAGCTCTTGAGCTTATAAACCATAAAATGGATTTCAGTGATGGCAGCCTAGATTAGATGCTAATTGCTTAATAGTAAAGCATTATTGGAGAAAAAAAGGAAATGAGTCACAATATAGATTTAATTAAACAAGTAGATTAAAGCCTTTCATTTGAAAAGTGCTTCAGTGATTAATGCATTTCAGCTGGCAACAAGTTATTTAACCCTAACTAATGCAGCAAAGAGCTTCTTAACCTTTAAACAACCATGTTAAAGATGCTTCCTGTGGTCATGGAAAAGATGTTCCTCTGTTTGTGAGGGGTCAAATTCTTGGTCTGCATCAAGAAAACAAAACAACTAAGGTGACTGTTGAAACCACTAAAACATGGTGGAGCCAACCAGACAGATAGTGGTGAATCGCCATCCTCAAGACAGATATGCGGTCAGCATAAAAAAAAGTCTTGAACGGTTGTGACCAGAGATTACGTCAATGTTTGATGGAATCTAATCAAAGAAAATCAACAGTGTAACAGCAGCAACTTTTCATAGTTAATGAAAGAGCCTCTCCATATCAAGGTTTTGGGTCTAAATGGGTCTGTAGCCTAAAGAGCTAAATACCAGTGAGGCTCATTGTACAAAAAAAGCTTCAATTTGCTAAAGGACACTGGAGTGATGGGATCTGACCATCATGCCCTTCTCCTTTAATGACTGCGGCAGCACTGGCATGTTCTGGGGTTTCTTCAGTTGATCAGTTTTAGGTTTTGAAACATTATCTGTGTGGAAAATTAAGTCATTTGACTGAATCGGAATATAGTGACTGACCTGGATTTTCCATCCATGGAATAGTTTTCTCCCCTAGTGGTATATACTTATTCAAAAATGACAATGCCAGGATTCACTGGGCTCAAATTGTGAAAGAGTGGTTCAGGGAGCGTGAGATATCATTTTAACACATGGACTGGCCATGATAAAGTCCATTGTATCAATGTATCTCTAGCTTTTATGTAGCATTTTTAAATCAAGAATGTGATGTTGCTCATACATACATTATGTTTATCCACACTTTACCTCAGAAAGGGAAGATGAGCTTCTTGCAAACTGTGTAACTGCTCTCAAAACCCAGCTTGACTTCAACATTTCCTTGGACGTATAGTGG
The DNA here is from genome assembly GCA_037176975.1 of Arrhamphus sclerolepis. Classification (NCBI taxonomy): domain Eukaryota; kingdom Metazoa; phylum Chordata; class Actinopteri; order Beloniformes; family Hemiramphidae; genus Arrhamphus; species Arrhamphus sclerolepis. Next base: position 4,466,944 of record JBAMYA010000017.1, read on the forward strand.
AGAGATCGATAAAAGCATAACTGTGACATATTTGCCCCTGACTGTGACAATCGTACAGCTTGCACATGGACACACGCACTTTCCAACAGCAGCTTATATCCTGTTTGGCGGCGCTCTGATGACCTCTAAACAATGTATCCTTTAGATAAGGATCGGATGGCTGTGTGTGTTGAGTGTGTGTATATGCGTGTTTCGTTGCGCGTGTGATGCTGGCTATAATCGGGAGTATTCATGCAGCACCGGGCTTCCAGCATTTCTACAGCTGTCGCCTCTTGTACTCTCTGACCTCCACCAACAGGTCCTAGGGCCATAAGTCCTTATGGCAGCCTCTCAAGCGCTCCGCTCTTATGATCGGAAATGCAGAGCAACAGAACTAAGGCAGTGGACAAACTACGACACTAACCAGAAGTGTGTATAAAAACACAGCCATGGAGCATGTGTAAGCTATAAAGTCGATGCAGCAGATGTGTTTTGTTATGGCAACAATCCACATTCAAATGCAGGGAGAAGATGGTAGTTTATCAGTTTTTAAAATCCTGCTTACACATTACCCAGTTTCTGTAAGTTTTTACTTCAATGATTTTAAAATGTATGTTTTGGGTTTTTGATTGATTGAGACAAGCTGAAACGTGATGAGCTCACCTTTAATATACAACTCAGTTTTCACATCAAACGTGATTATCTTCCATATCTGTCATCATCAGACTGTACACACTTTTAATAAAAGAATTAATGTGATGACTGGCTTGACTGTGCAGCTGTGTTGCATTTTATTAGCACAGTTAGCCTCAATTCAAAGCCGAAAAGGTTTCTTGTGGGGTTCCTTTTGTGTGGAGTTTGTGGGTTTTCTCCAGATTCTTACAACATTCCTCCTCCTATACCCCATGGTTGTCTGTCTCTGTGTCTTGGACCTGTGTTCAGCCTGTATGTGCACCAGCTCCTGCAACCATCTGTAGAATAAAGCAGGTGTGGCAAGTGGATGGAAGTTATCATTTGAATATAATGCAAAAATTAGCAATAGAATCAAGCACAAGATACAAAATCTGTGTATATACTGTCACAGCACACAGCATTTTATGTCACGCTGACAGCAGCCTCGGCGTCTTTATGCAGGAGCTGAGATTGTAACACCTGCTTTCAGCTGTAATATCCTCAAATCAAATATCTCAGTGATCGTTCATGCGTTGCTCTGCTTTAGAACGAGATCTAACTTCACATAGCCCAAACTGGTCAAGGCTCATGAATATGCACCTCTTCATGAACAGGTGGTATTCATCAGTGTGAAATGAACAATTTACGACATGTTTATGCAGTCAAGACAGTTTAGTTAATTAGACTTGGAAGGCTCATAAAACAAGTCTCATGGAAAAAAAAAGTGAGTGAAGTTTGGCATCCGAAAGTGAAAATGTTTTGGCATATCGCTGCAGCAGACGAGATGTGAAAACTCGAAACACTTTCACAATACATATGAAATTATTTGTCAGTTGTAGATTTCAGTTTATTATTTTAGATTTTAACGTTTCCCTAAAACTGTGGTAATGTTAACATAATTACATAATTACATGCAATTAAGTAATTTATTCAGTTGTAAAACAAAATAATGTTTACTCTCTTTTTTGGGGGGAATATTTACAGTTCCCAACATCATGACAAGTATTCTTTTGTTGCACAAACATGTATGAACAGACACACATTCACCCGGCCCTGGCTCCAGTGGATTAAATACCCACTTCCCCTCCACACACTCACAAGTCTTCATTCGTTCCATAATGGCCATCGGGCAGTCTTCCGGGGGCCTCCGATGGATAAGCCCTCTCTCTGTGCACCCTCAGTTAGTCACATGAGTCTCATGAGTATGCACATCTCCCCCCAGAACAAGGCAAACACAGACAAAGTGTGATATCCATCACCGGTGGCATTCATATCTCCTAGCCTCAAGCCCACAGTGGGTGCAAATGTTCACTATTAGAATCATGTGCAGATAGATGAGTGCCAAGCGAAATGGCAGAATGGGAAAGCATGTCCAGGCCCTCTTCATCTGCAGCAGGGTCAACTCAAGTGGATGGAAAACCATCTCAGGAAAGGGTCATCAACATTGACACAGATGCTCTTCTGTTCTCTGCTTCCGCTAAAAAGTTTCTTGGCCATATAAACATGTAGACACTCAATCTGTGATGGATGTCCACTTCACAAATGTGAACATATGAAGTCTGGGGATTCCCGTTTCCCAGAGGCCACTGGGTGGCTGTGGCGGTAGACAGGACCTCTGTTACGTAAACAAAGCCGGCTGCACTTCCTGCTTGGTCAGAGAAAGAGGAGGGGGAGAGAGCAGGAGCAATGCTTTATCTCATTTCTGAGACAAAACACGGATCATGAAGGAGGACATGGGAAGAGCAGGAGCAGGAGGAGCGGGGGTGGCAGAGGAAGAACCCTTTCCCTCTCAGCTGCACCTCCACTTCCTGTGTGGGGAGGAAGTCCCTTGTTGGGTGCACAGTGATCTCATCCAAGCTTGCGAGGCGCTTCCGTCCTGGCGAGGGTAGCACTTTGAACCGGCAACCGGCAACGGAGGAGCGAGGCGCACGCGTACACATATGCCTGAGCTGATTATCATAGTGGAAAACATTCACCCACACAGCCGCCCCGGCAGGAAACAGTGCTATTCCGAACAAACAAGCACTTCCTGCATGAACTGGGGCCCATTCTCTGAGCGAGCCCAATCAAATTCCAATGTTCTGTCCACTGCATCATTATCACCATCATTCAGGAGACATTACTACTCATTTGCTTATAGCCAAAAGGCCTTATTTATCATTACAGCTCAGCCCCCTCTCTGATGACCCACATTTAGACTTTCTCTATGCGGAAGCAAGCTTTTCCTTTAAAAGTTGACCACTAATTGAAAAACATTAGATTTAAATGGCCTCTTTTTTTCCTTTCACCCATCATGTTGACAGATGACCCAAGATTTAGCTTCGCCTCTGTAATTTGTTGTAGGAATACCAAGGCAGCAAGGCAGCGTGGCTCAAGGGGCTTTTAGGCTTCTGGTTTACAGTACCATTACCTTGAGAGATAGTGGGAACAATTGTTATGTTCTGAGGTCACAAAGTGGTCAGTGCTGAGTTAAATCTAATAATATAAATCCCATACTATATGGATTACTTCAGTTGTGAATGATACTGAGAAATCAGATTTTAGACTTGAGTGCTGGCTGATTTGGCAATAAAAGCGGTTATTGGTAAAACAAACAAAAAAACAAAACAAAACTGGTCTCACGTTGGAAAGAAGAAGCACTTAAACTTACAAATGAAGGGATTCAGTAATAATTCTGAATGAACACAATCAACCTCATGACTTCGCTGTGCAGGGCTCAGTAAAGTTCACCTAAAATGTCTCTGTTCCATTCACCTCTTGCAAGTTACTGAGATTGAAAAGAATCCACACCTGATGTGTTTTTGTCAAAATGTCAGGATTGTCCACACGTTCCCTTTGCATTCTACACAATCAAAGCTGCCTCATGTTTCAAGAGCTTTGGATGTGAAGGAAAGTGTGACGTTTGCGTATCGTTGATATAAATGGATTCTTCTATTCTGAATGAATTCTTCTTGATGAAATGTAAAAACTGCGCTTCTTGAAGGGGGGAGTGTATGCACCCTGGATGCATCCTTCATTTCAGTCTCATACAGATACAGAAAGGAGGAGCTTTAACCTTAGAATTTATATGGGAGTGAGTCAGAACTTGGTACCATACTAGACTGGTAGGATGCTCGGTGGTACACATCAATCTTATGTTTATTATATACTTCTAATTCTGCTATGCTGGCTTTCTCAATACCTAAAAGAGTAAAGAACTTATTAATATGTGAGCTTAATGTTTCATGTGTTTTTTTTTCTTTTAAAGGGACACTGTGTAATATTACAGGTTGTCTATAAACAAAATGGACTTTTTCATTCAAAAGTATGACCTTATTAATTAGTAATTACTTCTTACAAATCACAGTGTTCTTGGAGGTCTTGAATTTGCCATTTATATAAACATTGCATTGGCGTACTCAATGATGATGTTGCGCTGCCATCTTGAAACTACATGTTTTGTGTTTGCAAAACACGAAGCTAGCTAGTTGGCTACAAACTCACAGGGAGAGCGGGAGGGAGAGCACAGAGCCAAGGAGAGAGTAGAAAGAAAAAAAGTGGACCACAGCTATTTCATAAAGTATGTTGAGGACAATCCATTGCCAAGAAAACGAAAACGCGAACAGTGTTCAGAGCACATTACCATCGGTGTTGCATTTCCCAGATGGAAGGAGCTGATTAGGGAGAAGAACTTTCAACGAGACGCTGAAGTTTCCTGCTTTCTTCTAGACAAGTGAGTCAAAAACACTTAATTGAAAGTTTTTTTTCATTTGATTGATTCATCTCTGTTTCCTGGATGAATGACATTTTTCGGCTACCGTAGACAGAAATGAGTCTTGGGGAAAAGAGCGGGATACAGAATGGTTGCAGTATACGACCTCACAGATGGGAGAAAATCCTACACAGTGTCCCTTTAAACATATTTTTACCTTTGCTTGTTTGGCCAGTTTCAAATTACAGTACATAATTGGAGAAAGCAGCAAAGGAAGCATGGTTCAAAACTGGACTACAGTTATCCCATAAGCATGGGAACAAGTACACCCATGTGCTGCATCAGGCCTGAATGGATTTAACCCATTTACCACCATGGAGGTCCCATTTAATGTGATAAAATTGCTATTTATATGGACAAATCTGTGCAAACTGTGACATTATGCTT
>JBAMYA010000017.1:4477030-4497297 GCA_037176975.1 Arrhamphus sclerolepis
TATATGTGTATATATATATATATATATATATATATATATACATATTGATGTAACTCATTATCAGTCATATAAAATTTTGTTTTGTTTGAGAATGTAAGCATAATGTGCTTTATAAGCAGTGGCTTTGCAGTAACAACAATAAAATGAATTAGTTTTATTATTTGACCTTTGCTTATATACATATTTGATATACATATATGATTTGATCTGTACAAGGTCTTAAAATTAAGTTACACAACCTCAGAAAACACCGTACAACAGATAACACCACATCATTATCTATTTATCAAAAACTAAATGAAAATGCAAAGACAGCATTTTAAAGTCCTTCCTGCACCCCGTGATTTAATAGCTTGTAAAACCTTTAGCAGCAATGACTAAAAGTAATTGTTTCCTGTGTGAAAATAACCGTCTCTCGCATTGTTGTGGATGCATTTTAGCCCCTCTTTACTTCACAGTATTGCTTCCACGCAGGTACTCGTCTACATCATTCACCATAGAACCTCAATCAGATTGAAGTCTGGACCTTTACTGTACCACTACAACACTTGGATTCTTTTCTTTTCCAGCTGTTCTGATGTACATATAGCCTAGCCATCTACACATACTTCTGGCTAATTTACGTTTGTTTAGCAGCTTGGTCTACCTACCCTCCACTGGAGCTTGTTTATTATGCCCAAAAGTCTTGGGGAGCCAGTCAGATCAGTCTGTCCCTGTAGAGAGTGTCTGGATGGGTTTAACGCAATGAGGACAGAACCGAGAACTTGTAGTCTTGATGGTAAACAAATTTCATTTAAGCTAACTTTATCACTGACAGTTAAAGACTTTGAATTCTGTGACAGTGTCTTAGGGACTGTGTTGGATGAGGCCATCTTATTCACAAATGGTAAGTGGCTCTGGTAAACTTGCTCTAACCATAAAGGAAGCTATTGATCTGAACATGATTATGTATATCTGTGGTATATTATGTACAGAGATTATGTAGATGATGTATATCTGTGTAATGTTAGCTGTAGATAGCTGTGTTACACGTGGTTACATTTTTCAAAGATATTGCTTGAATGAGTAAACCGGTTATTCCCAAATCTTTGGACTCCATTTGTATTACATCGGCATCTCTCTCTATCAAACTCTCCACAACCCTTTCCTGTTGACTTGTTTATCGCTCTGAATGCGTCACCTTATCTGTTGCTCTGACTGGTTGTAGCGTTAGCCAACTGTGTGCAGAGGCAGCTTAAAAAGTAACTGTTGAATGAGGGGTCCTTATGGTTTGTGTTCAGACTACATCTGTTTGTGTCTATGTGGGTCTGATCTCTCAGGCTAATGCAGATATATGGTGAGCTTGGAATCATTGCCTATTGCATGATCCAGTTTCAGCCAAGTTTTAGCTATTTTACCTATAGACTGAAATTTGACTGGGAGAGGAGAGAAGATGGTTAATTCAATGACTGCAAGGTGCCATGGTCCTATGACTGGAAAAAAAATCCATATTATCACCCCATACATCTTATATGCTGTGTTGTAGCAATGTGGCACGATGCATTTTGGCCACATCTTCACTTTGGTTTCATCTGACCACAGGACATTGATGGCTAGGTAGCCTCTTTTAAGTTTTTTTCAGCTTTTCCCTGCATTGGCTGGATGTCCACTAGTATCCATGAGCTGCCATCTGCTTGGAGACTTGCACGTAAACATTTTCATTCCAAATTGCTCCATCCAGCTCCCTCTGGAGGCACAGAAACGTCTGCACATCATTGTTGCTCCACGGTGTCAGTTTATTGGACATTTCTAGTTTGTAGAAGTAAAATGCACGAATGCTGTTGCCAGGTTTGTGGCAGGTTTGAAGGAGTTGTTCTCAAGATTACTCAGTGAAGTCACTCTCTGGCCAGTGGCCTGCTGTCTGGTGACGTTACATTTTTGGTTTGACTCAGCTCGGTTGGAACCCCAGCAAAGTACTTGCTTAAAATTAAAAAAAAAAAAAAAAGGTATAAACCAGTACTATCACATAGTGGAAAAACCCTTAGAACCAAGTGGAGTCAAACAGAGCCGAGCTGAGTAGGCGCTGAGGTGTCTGATGGTTGGTTCACATGTAACTTTGCAAAACTTAACTGTGCTTCTATGTTCTTTTTATAATGAAAAGGCTTTCTCTGGACCAGCTCTATATCCTCAGTAGGGTCCTCAAGGTATGGGAGTTTGCCCAACCAGTCCACATGTGTTTTGTAGACTTGGAGAAGGCATTTGACCGTGTCCCTCAGGGTGTCCTGTGGGGGGTGCTCCAGGAGTATGGGGTATGGGATCCATTGGTACGGGCTATCTGGTCCCTGTACAAGCGGAGCGAGAGTCTGGTCCGTATTGCCAGTTCTAAATCGAATTCTTTTCCGGAGAGAGTTGGACTTAACCAGGGCTGCCCTTTGTCACCAATTCTGTTCATAACGTTTATAGACAGTGTGAAGCAGTTGGGATGAGAGTCAGCTCCTCCAAATCCAAAACCATGGACCTATGTCAGAAAATGGTAGAATGCTCTCTCCAGGTTGGGGATGAGGTTTTGCCTCAAGTGGAGGGGTTTAGGTATCTTGGGGTCTTGTTCACGAGTGAGGGGGAGATTGACAGATGGATCGGTGCAGCATCTGCAGTAATGCAGGTTCTATACTGGACTGTTGTGGTGAAGAGGAGGTTGAGCCAAAAGGTGAGACTCTGTTTATCGGTCAATCTTTGTTCCCACCCTCACCTATGGTCATGAACTGTGGGTAGTGACCGAAAGAATGAGATCGGCTGAAATGAGTTTCCTCCGTAGGGTTGCTGGGCTCTCTCTTCGAGATAGGGTGAGAAGTTCAGTCATCCGGGATGGACTCAGTGTAAGACCGTTGCTCCTTCACATCGACAGGAGCCAGTTGAGGTGGTACAGGCATCTGGTGAGGAGGCCCCCTGGATGCCTCCCTTGAGAGGTGTTCCGGGCATGTCTGACCAGAAGGAGGCCCCGGGGTAGACTCAGGACACGCTGGAGAGATTATGTCTCTCCACTGGCCTGGGAATGCCTCGGTATTCCCCTGGAAGAGCTAGAGGAGGTGGCTGGGAATCGGGGCATCTGGGCTACAAGCTGCTGCCCCCACGACCCACATCGGATAAGCAGGAGTCAATGGATGGATGGATGGATGGATGGATGGCTGGCTTTCTCTTGGCAACCATTTCTAACAAACTGTAATTATTAAGTCTTATTCTAACTGTACTGTCACAAACTTTATCATTTAATATGCTTACTGGGGTCAGGTTGATGGGACCTTAATGGGACATCCACTCCTGGGACTATTGGCATGTGTCTTTAACGCTGAATGACAAAACAAAATTTGTACAACAGTAGCACAACATTGGTGCCAGATTTAAAATTAACAACATCTTCACAACATCTCACTTAGACAGGAAACCCTTAGCGACAGTGGGGAGAAGGAGTCCCCTTTAACTTGCTTTTACAAAGCAATATGCAATGCCTTGGGTGTAAACAAGGTTCTTTTAACTCTCATGCGTGAATGTTTCTTCCGGGATGCTCTTTGTATTGTAATAACCGTAGATGAAACTCCTTTTAATTGTACTCAACAGTTGAAAGTTGAAGGTAATTTATTCTTATCCGTTCCATCACTGTTCTATTGCTGCAACTATGCAACTCTACTTTTGATGATAATCGTGCAATTATTATCAATGCATGTGCTATAAACACTTCTGATTCTAAAACTGATTCAGACAGGATGAAAAATAAGTTTTAATTGTTTTCCATTCCTTTTTTTCTTTTTTTAACTTCTACTTCATTACATTTTCACTTCTCACTTTGGAGATTCAATTAAATGGTTTAAAGCATGTGGATGGAGACCATGATACACACTGTTAGTGCTTCTTTTACAAAATGCTTAACATTTGCACTTTTGCCTATAACAACTACTACAGCTCTACCTTTGCCATATATACCCACAGCACAGGAATACATTTGTAAGAACACATACAGATACATCCAAACAAGAAATTTGGGAAATGTACGTTGAGCCGATAGATGTGAGAACTAAACTACGAGCTCCAAACACACCATGAGGGTCCAGCACAGGAGGAAAGAATCACTCATCACAGAGACAAATGGTTCCTTTGACCACTGATAGCTAAACGTTGTTAGGACAACCATTTTTCTAGACTGCTGACTTCCTGTTTGGGTCAGAGCTCAACAAATCACCACTGCCATCATTAAAAATGTTCTAACTACTTAACTTCCTTTCAGCATAAACATTCACCTAAAATTCATGACATTGGTTTTCTTTCTTCTTGCTTTGCATACAAATAATCATTCTTCTCCTCTTCTCCTTTCCTTCTTCTTTTTTTCTCCTCAACTCCTTTCTAGTTCTCGTAAGTCATCCTAATCTGACTGCAGCAGACTGACAGGACTGAACATGTTTGCAGGAAGTTAAATGTTCCATTTTCTTTCTCCTCCAAACTGCACATTGATGATCTCAGGGGTGATATATCAACCAGTAGGCTGGGAACCCAACCGTCAAGGAGGAATGCGTTTAGACACACACACACACACACACACACACACACACACACACACATATATATTCACATAAAAATGTACACATGCAAACACACAGAAGACCTCTCCTGCCAGAGGTGTTGAAATGCTTGTAAGTCTTGAAATGCCAGCTGAGACGTTAAGCTCGCCTTTCACACACTGTGCAGCCAGAGACAAGAGAGTTGACAAATGGATGCGTTGAAACATATTAACCATCTCCCTTTGTGCACGGACAAACATTTAGTCTGGCTAATGACCCCTGAGGATCAAAACAAATGCAAGGAGATAAAGATGGGTAGGGGAAGGAGGAGGGGGATGCTAAAAAGAGCTCATTGAACTCCATGAGGGCTAAGCAGGGTTCACCAGGGCCAGGGGCTTGTTTGGTTCAGTGGGTTATCTGTATATGAAGCAATATGTAGAGGAAGTGAAAGAATTAAATACCTGTTCTTAGACTTGAGGGTTGCTGCTGAGGATTGTTGTGTCAAACAAGGTGTGAGGTGAAGACAAATCCAAACAAAGACTTCGGGTATCAATGTCTTCATCAGTGTTCATCACTAAACAAGTCACTTAGCGTACCCTATCTTACTCCTTCCTGGCCCTTCAAGCCCACATTGAGTGTTTATCTTAAGCTAGTGATCATGCTGGTAATGCTATGATTACACAACATGTGTTACACATCATCTGTTATCGGTCCCCCCTATCAAAACCAGCCAACAGCTGCTCTCATCAGACAAGGGAGGTCACCTGCAGTCATAAAACGGATGTGTCACTTTTAACACGAGTGCAGGTTTCTTGCTACCCTCCAAAGAAACATTCCTTTATGCTTTATGCTGTATCTTTAACTGTTTCCAAGCCATTATACATAACTTCATACAAGCACTATCTTCTCTTGTTTCCAGTTTCTTTGGGCCTTTAGCATGCTTGCGTTTTTCGCACTACCCCACAAGCAATGTTTTTAATGGCCACGCTTTGTGGCAAGAACAGCTTTATTTACAGTCCCTGCACCACAGTAGACCACGTGATCACAACCACATACTGCATATTGCTTTATGGCGTTATGTCACACAACTGCGATGGTCAATGTTGGCTATAAGATGAAGCGAATTCACCAAACTACAGTGGAAATGTCAGGGGCAACTAAGAAACCCAAAATATAATGACAGAAGAAGCGAGTAAGAGAAAAGTGAGAGAGAAAGTGAAAGAAAAAGAGTAATTCTTAGATAGTGTTGTAGAAGTGATTTTGATATTAGAACTCCCACAACGTGAAAACCCCTGCTCCTCCGAAATCATGCAAGGTAACTTCTTTTGGTCCTTTTGCACTTTGCCATTTACCCATCCATATCTGCTCTTGTTTAGCTCACGTTCATTTACACGCAGCCAATTTTTTTTCAGCAGATGGTACGTTATTTGAATACATAAAGTCTGTGTCCACAGAGGTGGACACCACCACAAACACATGCTTGTACAGTGTGAGCATGAGCCCACAGGTGGCCTGCTAACTAGCGGCACTAAGAGCCAGATTTACTAAAGGTTTGCGTGTATTAAAACGAGTGCAAACTCATTGCACACGCAAAAAAAAAGTACAAACTAATTTACTAACAGTGAGTTCAACAGTTTGGTTGCAAATTAGTGTGTCTAATCCAGTTAGTACGTTCTCTGCTATGAATATGCAATTTGTGGTGTTCACCCGCAATTCTGCATGTGTTGGGAGGAGAATATGTAAATATATTACTTTAGCACCCGCAAAGGGATTTATCAAACCTGAATGCAATTTTGCTCATAGAAATTGATTCTAAATTTAATACGATTTATGAGGACATGCAGACAGTCTGTATACGTACTTGTGCAGGCATGGCTGTGGTTATTGACACAAGAAGGAGACATCAAACGAAGCAAGGAGACACGGTGAACACATTATTCACCCTTGTGTGAACATTTTTGGGATGAACGAGGAAACAATCATTAAAACACATCGCTGATCCAGCATTGTCATTATGAAGCTGCTAGAAGAACTCAGAATAGATTTGGAGGCAGCCACGTGAAGGAGTCACGCAATACCTGCACTGACAAAACTCCTTTCTAGTTTACACTTTTTTACATCTGTGTCACTCCAGCGTACGGTAGCTGTTACAGCTGGGACCTCCCAATCCCATTTTATAGATGTGCTGTCTGAAGTCCCCAACTTCATGTGGTGCCAGATGGCCTGCATGATTAGGTTTTGAGGCACATGGCAGTCGTTGAATGACACAAAACCAGACTTCTCTTTTTTTTTTTCTTTCATTTTTTTTGAGAAAGGGCTTGAATGTGCTGGGCGTTTGTGATGTCAAAGGCATCATTACCAATGTTGTAGCAAAATATCCCAGGTCAGTGCATGATTGTTTTATTCTGAAAAACAGTTTTACTGTTTTCCAAATTGCAAGATTGGAGGTGGGTCAAATTGTGAAATTCTTTGTGAAATAATTTATTACATTGTGTCATATTCAATCATGTTTTTTGAGAAAAATAAAAACATATGAGAACTAGATGGCAGAGAAATAAGATACAATGAATATTGAGGCGTGCGCTGTTGGAATCCTGAAGAGCAGGTTCTGTTCAGGTTTAGGTTGTACTGATGGAGCACTGCTGTTTGGGCTAGAAAAAGACACACAAAACCCTCATTTAAATAGGGCGTCTCTAACACATCTGTCACTATCACCCATAGTAAATTACGTGTAAACCGTGGTTCCACCTCTCCTGCAAATTTTACACCCAAACTGGGGTGTTGATCAATCTTGCTCTAAGTGCACAATGTTTCTGCTGTATGAGACAGTTGGTCTTGGTTCTTCTTGCACAGGAACTTTGTAATAGTTTTTTTTGTTTGTTTGTTTGTTTGTTTTTGTTTTTCAAGAAATAGATCAGAATAAAAGAAAAGCAAACACAGCTGCAATAAGGTGTTGCCCTGGAAAGACAATTCAGTGCCAGGTACTTCTTCTTTGTAACTGAAACTACAGCACTGAATGGTGTCTTCAGTGCAATCTAGGAACAGTACACCTGTCATAAATGGCAAATCTTTGAAAGTCTTTCATGGGTGCATCCCACATACTGAGGTCTGCTGTTCATCCCACACATGTGGCACCATTTGCAAGGGAAATAATCAGGTTTTCAAACGATATAAGATCTACTGTCAAGAACCATTGTTAGAACAGTGAAATAATCTACCAGGCACAAATTTTTGCACAAACATTTTGCATTTAGTTCCTATGAAGGGGAAAGATAAAATTGAATCCTGTTAAGCAGTTACAATTGCCCTTTTATGTCAAGTATTATAGGCCACTGTTTCTCTTCTACAAGTGGAGGCAGTTAGTACTTTACGAGATCAGTTATATAAGCTAAACTATTACTGCGTCACAACTTTCTTGTCAAATCCTTTATGATCTTCTCTGAGGTAGAGCTATCATTTAAAAAACAGACAGAAACAATCCAAAGTGAGTGTAAAATTAATTAGTTTTTCTATTTTTCATATTCTAACAACCATTCCTAATATAACAGTTTCAAGTCCATTTTGGGATACAGAGAAATAGATGCAAGGGGACATCTCTGCACAAGCATCAGAAAACTGCTCATTGAAGGATGTCTTATCAGTTGAGAGTTTATTTAACACTCTGTGGTCCCATCTGTGTAACTGACCTCCCATCAGCATCAGTTAAATAAGGCTTCCTTCCCCTGATTCACAACTCCACAAACTCACCAAAGCCTCCCTTTTTTTTTTTTTTTTTCCAAAAAGCAACAATGGACCTATAAAGCTGTCGAGGCTAGGCTGAATTTATGAGCTACACTTTAAACAGCCAAACGTTTCTCCCAGGGTGAGTCTGGAGACGTTTTACAGAGATGGGTGGAGTGGCGCTGTGGGTGCACATGTCAGTGTGATCGTGTCCAGCCAGCTCAGGATCAGTGATAGAGGAGCTCCCTGTTTCACTGTGGAAACGTCCGATCGGATCAGACAGACAGGATCACATTGCTGGAGCCCTTGCTGTTAATCCGTCACCGATATTGATTTCTGGTTGATTGTAAGACCTCCTGATGATGTTCACCTTCAGGGCCAAACTTATTGATTCATTGTCATGGCTTGATCCATAACTTGTAACGTGATCTATACGACAATGGTGACGCACGATTACGTTCCATTTTCCACCCTGATGGGAACTGCTGAGGGATGCCAATGATCAATGTAATGAATAAATAAACAGAAATATCGAATATGTGAAACTTAAATTAAATCTATTAAAGAAATGCACTTGAATGACTAATGCATAATTAATGTTCCACTTTTGTGCATCCTCTGTCCCTTTGTACAATCATCTGTCCTTATTATGTACTTTCACTTCAGACAAATGATGCAAAAACTTGCATATCAATATCCACTCAGCTGAGAAAGAACCCACACACGGTAGATTCCTGTTTATCATCTGCATGACGTATCTTAACACATTCTTCACTTGGTCCACTGTTATGTAACTGCACTCCTAACAGTTAATCAGTCTTGTATTTCCTTAAGAGCAACCTTCAACAAAACCAGCCAGGCAAACCTGCATCCTGGCTCACGTGAAATCTGGAAAAAAAAACTTTAACTTTCAGCTTCCTTCAAACACATTTGCTACTGAGTCACAGGAAGTATACATTTTGGTGGAATGAATTCCCTGGAAATTCTGGCAATGATATGCAGAAGCATAACTGAAGCAGAAAAACTGATGTTTATGCGCTCCATTAATCATTTGACCTGCCTTTTTAATTGTACAGGTAGAGCTGTGGGCTGACACAGTTTGGGGGCAAGATCTAACAAGAAAGCAGCCACTTTACTTGCATGTTTTTGGCATTCAGAAAAATCCAATACCTAAAGGCCAGAATACTTCCTCAACAAGTTTATTCTTCCCAAAATAGAACTGATGAGAAAATACTACCCTTAAAAGAGACATAGGAAAACGATGTAGGCAGAACAATATTTCTAATATTTTTTCATATTTTTTAAAAAAAGAGAAAACTTTATAAGGCTTGAAAAATGTTTTCTTGCCAGGGTTGTTCGGTGAGAATTTGCTACAGAGCTCATAGAAATTCCTCGGGGCTTTGTTATAACTCGTTCTTTCATTTCTTTACAGAGCTATGTCTCTTGCAAAATCTCGATTAAGTCAGATCTGGCAACAATATAAATGTGAGGAGCTTCTTTTTCCTTGAATCATCACCTGAGGCTCATGAACGACTAGATTCCACACAGGTCAGCTCCCATGTTGAACGAAGAGTGCTCCTGAGAAATGGTAATGATATCCATGCATCCTGTCTGGCATTATAACATTTCTTTAAAAAGGTGTTGCCATCACAAAAGACCTTTCTCAGGAAACGGTTAAAAAAAATGTTTTTCAGTCAATTTAAGCATCATGAAAGCATTAACAATTTAAACAAAAAAAAAAAAAGATGGTTGGTTCAAGATGTTAAAGTGGGACTGAAACTCGTGTTTGGGTGGATAATGAGTGGCTTTTGGGATAAAAGTGAGCAGCTGCTTAGTTTGAGGTGAGATGTGGAATATGGGAGTGGGGGAAGGTGGGTGTAAGCCTCACTGTGTTAGTGTGGTCTGTGGGGTGGAGGGTTTCGCTGGAGCGGAAATGTCATGGTGTGGATCATGGTCAAACATTACCAAGCTGGTTTGTTTGAGGAGAAGATGCCACTGTGGAATCTGACTCAACATGATTAAAGAAGATGGGACTTAATGCCTAACGCAGACTGAGTGCTGTGCAGGTACAGGCCGTGTAAGACACTGTGGGATTTACATAAGGATTTCCCAGCACTTTGATGCTGCAAAACGTTCAACTCCACTAAATACACCTTGACGTTTCCAACGCGTGAAAATACATGTTGAAATACCAGAAAGAAAAACGAGCTATTACCTCAGGATAGAGTGTGTGCTACGCAAACACGAGGCTGATTTCCCAGCTTATTGTTGGGACATTTTAAGTTAAGGCCACTGACTCTTACTTCTGAAACCTCAAAGAGGAAAGAAACCTTTTGGGTATGAAATATTAGAGGTTGTGGTCATGTCTAATAAGGGTATAATCACTGCTCTTTTTTTTTCCTTTGGTTGGTGCCGTTAAAGTCAAAGGTTATCCGTCTGTAAACACAATAAGCAGCACAATGAAATGTGTCAGGGCAGCTTCAATCACACCTCAGCATTTTATTGCTTCATTTAATTGATTGCGCTGCTGCACTCGTTTTATTTTCTTTGAAAAAGAGTGCTGGTAAGACAGATATAATAAACACAAATGAACACTTAAAATCACTTCACAGACTTTAAAGGTTCTTGCAGTCAAGTCAGAAAGAAAGTGCAACTTCTTTCATTCTAAGAATTTACCAATCAGGCCATGATTTAAAATAAATAGATAAATCAACTAGCCCTGATCAGTCAGGAGTAAAATAGGGAAGTGACAGATATTATGTAACTGGAAAAATTACCAGGATAAAACCTTTTTCTCTTTAAAAAAAAAAAAAGACAGCACAATTTTGATTTTTTAAGTCACGTCTCTTGAAAAGAAAATTTATACCTCCTCACCAATGTGATTAGAGAAAAACATAGACGAAAGTGGGCATATTTAATTGTGCCATGTTTAGAGAGAACTAAACACAGCACATCAGAACAGAAATATTATACCAACAGTCCAGATGTTAGAGGAGTGATGATTTCAGGTTGTTTTTCAGTCACTGGGGTAGATTCTAGACACTGACTCAACCATTATCTCTTCTGGATACCAAAGTATTCCAACATCAAAGTTGAGACCAAACTAAAAGCTAAAGGTTGGGATAAATTGTGTCAAACAAAGTAGAATGACAATAACAAGCAAACCAGAACGTTTACAATAGAGTAATAAAAGAATCAATATATCGTAATGATCCAATAATACTCACACTGGTAAAATGTAATGAAATTCGTGATTTTTAATGATGTCCTGATACATAAAACCTGAGAGCTTAGAGAGCATTTTCTTTACTTTCCCCTCATGATTATGGATATCTGGATGTTACTAGAAAACAAAAACAGTTTGTCTTTTTCTTTTCTTTTTCTTTTCTTTTTTCTTTTGTTTCTTACAAACGTTCCAGCTTTCAGACAAGAAACCAAAATCTATTTTTTTAAGGTCACAACAGTTATTTTCTTGTTAGCTTATTTTGCTAAATTAAAAATTTGAGTTTGTATTGTTTTTTTCACAAGTTGTAAGAAGCTTTTGTGCATGTCGTTGTAGTTCCAGGACCACAGATCTCTGAATCTACAGAAACTTTAAAAGTCTCATTTCGCATATTTTCAAAGTGAAAAAAGAGGTATTATTTTGTGATGAAAAGGACAGAATCCAGTATCGTGAAAACTGTATCCAGTAGGTGGCAGCACGAGTCAAAACCAGCCATTAACGCTGCATTTGGGGCTTTTGGAAGATGCAAAAAAACCAAACTGATTCAGAAAGCTTTGATTTAGTGCGAGGGTAAGGACAAAATGGGAAAAAATGTTGATGTGATGAACCTCACAAGAAATTCCAGGATATGTTTTTTCATAATTTTGACAAAAGGAAAAGATTTAACAGAGAGGGCAACAGTGTTGTACGCTCCCTGAAACCAGCCGCTCAGAACAGAGGTGTAAATACGTAGCTGAAAAGGGAGCTGTTGCAGCTGATTTTGATTATTTTAACCAAAGCATGACACAGACATTTCATTGCAACATCAGGAAACTGTGTTCACTTAGGAAAAGGAGACAAATACAGTGACTGGAAATATGGGACAAGAGTGGACAATGATATACAGGAAACAGGAAGATTAATCAGACGGAGGAACTTCTAGTGGCCATAATCCAGCAGGAATAACTCAGTGATGGAGGAAGTATCCACATCACAGTAGAAGTACAAACTACTAAGAGATCAAATCACATTATTCACTAATGAGCCCAACAATAAAACAGAAAAACAGAAATTACTATCTCTAATGAGGGTTCCCTTAAAGTCAGCATCACAAACCAATGCAGACAAGTGGTTCTTGAGTAGATAAGACAGTTTGATGTATCAGACCAGATAGGTAATACATTATATATTTAGTTAATGTTTGTCAACAGTGTTTGTCTCTTTGCTTATTTTCAAATGCCCTTCTGAGGGTTTACAAGCAGTTTTCTGCTTACATACTTATACTTATCACAGCGCAACTGCAAATGTCGTGACTACATCTTCAGACCTTGCTGCATAATTTAAGTCCTCTGTGCCACTGATTGTTTACCCTGGAAAAAAAAAATACAACATCAGCAGGCATACACACATCTACCATCACACTCACGCAGAGCACACAGCTCAGATATGATGATGTGCGTGCTGTCTGACCTAACACAGCCCGCCCCGATGACACTGCAGCAGATTTTGCTCACAACACGCTTGTGTTTGCACTATCCACTGGGGTGACTTATGAATCTTTTATCAAAACTGGCCTAATTGCTTAACCATCCATGTCCTGGTCCAGAGGTGAATGGAGGGAGGGGGACATGCCATGGTTGTCATAAAAACAACAAGCAAAGAGGCCAGCGTTGCTCCACCTCTGACAAAACGTGCCTCTCTCTCTACACATCTATGGACTTCATTCAGCCAAAGGCAGTCACGTTGAGGGTGGGTTTCTTTTATGAAGGAGACTTCATAATAGGTCATTTACTGAGCAACGTGGACACGAAGCTGACATCAGGAAAAGTGTTGTTTTTCTCCTTGGCTGACTTGTGTGTATGGAGGGGAATTTGAACAAGTCTGCTGAAGGGAAACACCAATAAACAGCCGAGAATTTACCAGCAACTCGCTGGAAATCAGCAAATATGTAGTGGACACACTCATCTCAAGTCCATAAATATGATTCACTGCGTAATAATCCAGCAGTGGTGCTTTCTCTTTCGAGTTTCTCCAGAAAATGATGACCAAAACGCTAAGCAGAGTCTGGACAGCAAGAACAAAAACAGCAACAAGGAAAAAAACAAAACAAAAAGGCAAACATCTCCTTGTGTTCTCACTCCCACTCCCTGCCTGGTTTCACAGCTGAGGAAGCTGCTTCTGCTAGAGGGTCAGAGCTGAAGCAGTTTGAGAAAAAGTAAAAGGAGTGGACATGTAGGAGCCTGTGGGGAGTTTCTGACTCCAGAGCCATCTCTTCTCTGTTCCTGGGAGCTGACTACTCAGAAAGTCCCAGGAAACTCCCTGCTATTCCTGCTCTGTGGATTTAACAGCTGCAGAACCTCGCCTCACTGGCTTTGGCTGTTTGAGTTTAACCCCAATAAACAAATAAATAGCTGGGAAATAAAAAAAAAACAATCAAAACAAATAGCTGTTTAAACATAAAAAATGTGTCATTCTGGTGTAAAACAGTAGATCATTGACTAATGTTATAGTTTCATCATTTTTAACATATATCGTGTCATAAAATGATGCATCTTTAAATATCAAATTATATCTTTAATATCTTCCTTTTTCCTTAAAAAAGTGGGAGTTGTCATCCATCCTGCGTACAGCTGGCCTTTAAACCGAAAACCGTTTTTGATTTTTTTTTCTCTCCTCCTTCTTTCTTTCTTTTTTCCCCCCAATAAGTCAATATCAGGACTGTGTGCACGCCTGTGCATAATTACAGATGCGCAACTCCTCCTAAGCTTTCATTAGAAAAGGGAATGGGAATTACTCCAGGCTACAACCACCGCTTGCGGTTACGTAATATGCTCTTCGCGGATCTTGTCTTATCCCGGAGGCAGCTGAAAGCTCTCCCGTCCTGCGCAGCCTGTTTTCAGAGGAAACGCTGCTCCTCACAGCCCAACACAAGTCTATTATTGTTTTTCCTCGTGTGTGACATTCCTTAGTCCCTTTCAATTAAGAAAGAAAGGACGAAAAAAAATAAAATAAAAGAAGTACGTCTGCGTTTCCATGTCTTTGTTTTAGCTCACGTCTCGGTTGCTGATGGTGCGCGCTCTTTGATGCTGTTTTGAATGTGACCGCAAGAGGGCGCGATGTATGTGCCCTACTTTGTCTTCTCATTCAGGGATGCTGGTGGTCCTCAGACAAAAGAGGAAATATTTAGAGCCATACGGGAAAGAAAGGCAAGACCTCAAAGGTCTGATGCATGGAACAATCTTTAATCATTACATACTCAAACAGTTCATGTGTTGTTATTGTTGTTGTTTTTGTTTGTTTGTTTTTTACTTTTCACAAAGGCATCACTGCTTGAATAAATGTTCACATTATTCTGAAATTGCCTGGGACTTAACATTTACATAAACAGCTACTGTCTTATAGCTTTGCTTCCTCCATAAGGAAACACAAATTGTTCAGTTAAATTCCAGCACATGGAATAAATATCCTTTACTCAGGCTATTTGAGCTCCAGTATCCAGCTGCCGTTGTGCCCTTCAGCAATCTCAGAGATAGCTCATCGTCTCACCAACATCTTGGATTGCTTGAGTGCTTATTGTGGTGTTTTACATCCCTTTAGGACATCTAAAACAGTTTCCCTGAGGATGTTAATTGTTCTTTATTTCATACTATTTTAATAACCTCTTTCTTTTGTTTCTTTTCTTTCCATTGTGTTTTTATGCAACTCTTTTCTTCCTCGATTTCTTTCTTGCTTTCATTGCTAAGGTTATTTTATTCGTTCACCTTGAGAAAAAAAAAAAAAGAAAAAGAAAAAAAAAAAGCTCCCAGCCTGCGTGTCTCCCGCGCCTCATCACCTACAGACTAGTCCCAAAGCTCGACTGTAGGTACCTCCCCCCGCCAGCCTCTGTGGGAGGAGACTACTTTCATCCTGCAGAACTCAGTGGATAACATTCGGCAGCCAGCAACAATGTGTGTCAGAGGACTGTCTGTGCTCCCAAAGTAGATGACTGCTCCCAATCGGGTGTCTGTATTACTGACTGCAAGATAAGAGGGAAATTGGTTCACACATCACCATCATCCCAAGTCAGGACGTGGTGAGCATCCTCTAAAAATTGATCAAAATGTAGAATCATGTAATTTTTTGTATCACCTTTTTCAAAGAAAACGTACCCTCTGTTATATTTAACTGTTGTCATTAGATGTATTTCTCAGAAATTGTGTTTTTGTGTGTGTGTCTTAATCTCGTTTTCTTGTGTGTTGATTGTGTTGCAGTGAGTCTATTTTGCATAGTTCGTGCGTCACGGCCACATTTACGCACATTCTCCTTTGAGATTTGTGTGGTTTTTAAACCCCAGGATGGAATTTAGTGCGTTGGGCTGTGTGTGGGCTTTGACTCTGTTTTCAGGTGTGATAGAGGAGGGGGGATAGGGAGAGGCGCTCTTTTACTCTGGACACTGAAGCTGATATCTTTTGTCTCTTTGTAGGTTTCTTTCCAGTTGTTGGATAGAATGCCGGCGGTCATGAGTAAAAACTCCGATTTGGAGTTTGACTCCTTACAGCCTTGTTTCTACCCGGATGAGGACGATTTCTACTTCTGTGGTCCCGACTCTGCGCCACCGGGGGAGGACATCTGGAAGAAATTCGAGTTGTTGCCCACTCCGCCCCTCTCTCCGAGCCGCGCCGCGCTACCGGGGGAGCCGGCGACTGCCTCCCCGGAGGCGGATCCCCTCGGCTTCGGCTTGGGGGACCCACTGGACTGGGCTTCCGAACTGTTGTTCCTCCCGGAGGATGATATATGGGGAGCATCCGAGGATGGGGACCTGTTCGGTTCCGCTTTGGATACAAACCCCAACAGCATCATTATACAGGACTGCATGTGGAGTGGCTTCTCTGCCAGGGAAAAACTGGAACGGGTGGTAACGGAGAAACTCGGCAAGGCTATTTCCACGGCCACAGCAGGAGGAAGGAACGTGTACGTCAAGGCACCAGAGGTCGTAAGCCGCAGCTCGGTGTCAGAGTGTGTAGACCCCGCGGTTGTGTTCCCCTTCCCGGTCAACAAGAAGAACAGCAGCAGGGACGCATCTGGAACCGTTATGACATCAACAGTTCACGGGAACACGCACAGCGACTCCGGTAAGAATATGAAGAAGTCCTCCAAAAGCCTTTGTTACACTTTTGAGAAAAATAAATGTTATCTTAAGGAAAACAAGAGGTTTTAAGAATGTATCACATTTGGGGCTGCTGATGTAATTATTTTTTAAACTTCTTATTGCTCTTAATTGTAAGGTCTGTATCCCATCTAATCAGAATGACTGGAGCTTGTTCATATGACTGGCTTAGAATCGGATTACCTCCTTACACACACACACACACACACACACACACACACACACACATGCTTACACATGCGCACGCACAAATACACAAAGTAGAGTAGTGACACAGTGAACTGGGTTTATGTAATCAGCGGCTCTTCATCCGGCAGATGGCAGTAAAATAGGGAATTGTGTGCCTTACTGAACCCGGGTTGGCATGTGAGCCAAACAAAAAGACACAACACAGCCACACACACAGCCACACACACACACAGTGGCCAGGTTGTAGGAGGGGATGGAAATGTCTTCAATTATGTGCTGAGCTGATAAATCGTCCGGTTCACGGTGCCGTGAACGCAGTTATTACGCATGGATTAAGGGACAATATGCGCACTGTGGGTGAGACACTGACACTTATTTTAGCAGTCTGTTCAGACAGTTGAGCGAGTTCAACTTAAATAAGCGGTAAGCCTATGAGAAGAGTGTGAGGAAAATATAAAGTGAATCAAAAACAGGCCACGCCGGAACAGACATCAGACCAAAGATGTTTCTGTTTTCTTTAGAGGTGTAATGCAGGCGGTAATTGTGTGCGTTTAGATTGGAGAAATTGTCATGTGTATTTGAAAGACAAAGACTTGATTCCCATCTAAACTATTACTGCTCATCAGTTTGCTAAACAAACACTCGCAAGTCCTTATCAATCTTGGCACAGAGGGCACAAGAAAGCCGAGGAGAGTACTGAATGCCTTTTTTCCCCTGTGCTTGTGTGTGAGGGGGGAAGGGAGGGGTGACAACTGTCTCCTTGGCGCAGCTCCAATTCTGAGGCTTAAATTGTGGCGATCCGATAGCCTGTCGCCCCACCATCCCGTGTACTGTGACCCTCCAATGCGCTTCCACCGCTTGAAGCGTTAAAGACCACCCCCACCCCACCACCCCCTTTATGTTTATGTTCCCCCTTTACTTTTCCAAGAAACAGACACACACTTAAAAATCTGAAATGTAAATTTACCCCATTTAGTTTGATCAGTCTCTATTTTAAAAATTAACCCTCTTAATTTAAAAATCAGCTGTACAGATGGAAGACAGAGGTGAAGAACTTCAAGTAATTTCCTTCAATTCCTTTTTTTATATGAGCTGTTCTATTCTGAAACACCAAAGAGCTAAATCCCAGTCTCACATGTGGCAAAGTCAGTCACACCCCCTCATCCAGCCAGCTGTGCCCAGCTTTGTTTTGATGTCAGCAGCAGACAATGTGTGTGATCAGCATGCGCATTGAGACACCATCCTGGTGTGGTGGTGTCTGAAGTGGGTTACCATAAGCTGTAAAATGCCACACTCTTCAGATGCTCCAGAGCTGATAATGAGAGCTATTATCACAAAGGCATTTTAACTGGGGGCTCACACTCTCTGCCTCATGATTGGTCACTTCCTCTCACCTTCAAAAGCAACACGAGTGTATAACAAGTCTCTGCTGCTTTGCTGATTTTGGGGTTTAAATTCATAGATGGTTAAAAATCAAAGCCAATGTGTGGCTGGCGCTGCAATGACAGATTGAAAGCTTCAGACTAAAACTGTCTCATCTCACCAGAACAGATGAGGAGAGGTCTTGAAGAAGGGAGTTAGAATAAAAGTCAGAAATCCAACTTGTCTGCTCAGCACTGAGACTGAACATGCCAAAGCCTGCAGAGTAGATTAGTTAAGAAGTGACTGACACTCAGCATTAAGAGGTTTCTGCTTGTGCAAACAGAGCTGAGCAACATTCTCTCCCACACACACTCTCGTTCACATAAATACCAGTCACCTGCTGGTACACATAGATGACATTGCGAGAATATTTGGTGTGTCAGACTAATTAAGTCACTTTGGTTTTTTTTTCTTTTCCCAGAAGAGGAAGATGAAGATGATGATGATGAAGAGGAGGAAGAAGAGGAGGAAGAGGAGGAGGATGAGGAGGAGGATGAGGATGAGGATGAGGATGAGGAGGAGATTGATGTTGTAACAGTAGAGAAGAGGCGCTCCACAATCAGCAAGACAGCAACCACGGCTTCGGGGACAGTCACCATCTCTGTACATCCGAAGAGCCAAGATGCAAGAGGAATTGTCTCAGGGTCCGGTGTGGTCAGTCGGTTCGTCACACGAGCTCCACAAGAGATCATTCTGAAGAGGAGTTCAGTTCACCAGCAGCAGCACAACTACGCAGCCCCCTCACCATATGCCTCAGATGACGATCCAATCCCACCTCCAAAGAAGCAGAAGATGTCAGATGCACCACGCCCTCCCACCAGAACAATTTCTTCGTCCTCGTTCTCCTCGTCCTGCGGCCCGGTAACCAGCACATCAGGGGCGCGCAGCAAGCGCAGCACCAGTGGTGACAGCAGTCCTCGTGGAAGCTCCGACTCTGAGGACAGCGAGCGCCGGCGCAACCACAACATCCTGGAGCGCCAGCGCCGCAACGACCTGCGCTCCAGCTTCCTGACTCTGCGTGACCACGTACCAGAGCTGGCACATAACGACAAGGCAGCAAAGGTGCTGATCCTGAAGAAGGCCACAGAGTACGTGAGCTCGCTAGAAACAGAGGAGATAAGACTCCAGCAGGAGAAGGACAGGCTCCACGCTCGCAGGCAACAGCTGATGCGCAGGCTGGAGCAGGCTAGGACTCGCTAACAGACAACCGCTACAACACAGAAATACTCACATAAACCCTGGATGACACCCCCCCCTGCACACAACTCCCCCCTCTCATCTCAAGTCTGAAATATGAATAGATGCACACACAGGACTGTACATTTGAGCACGGGCACATAGGCCTCCACATCTATAGTACATGTGCACACCCAAACACAGTCTCAGAGGACGTTTCTCTTCAGATGCCAATACACACACTTGGAGGAGGGGAGAGAAGTGGGTGAGGGGGGGCGTTGATGCTGGAGGGTATGCTCGGACTTTCACTGCCGCCACTTTTTTTGCACATTTGTTGACGTTAAGAATGTTTAGGGTTTACTTTTTCAATCCAGTCACATTGAGGAAAGATTAAAATGAGCATGAACTGAGGAGGAAGATCGGAGACACTTTTTGGTCTTCTCCCCTCAGGTTTTTATATACTTTGTATTTGTATTTTTTATTTTATTTTTTTATTTTTTTTTGTACTCACTGTGACACCAGCCTGGAATCATGTGATTCCACACAGGGACGGGTGTTAGAGGGCACTTTGCTTGGAGAGTTCACTACAAGAAAGCAGTGCACGCTTACTTTGCCTTCACCACTGCAAAACTGAAAGGATTTATGATGACTGAGGCGTTATGGGTCATATAAACAATGCCACTACAGGTTCTCTTTTTCTCTCACTCCTCTCACACTGGTGCTCAAACTAAGTCAGTGGATGTATAACTGTGCACCTTGCTAGCCGACACTTTTGTATATAACAACAGTGTACAGACAAAATACACTCAGCTCTGCCTTGTTTTGTATTACAGTTTGTCCTTGTTTTTATAAATAAATATATACATGTATGCATATATATGTA
>JBAMYA010000017.1:4497906-4511477 GCA_037176975.1 Arrhamphus sclerolepis
CACACACTACCACACACTACCACACACTAACATGCACTACCACTCATTAACACACACTAACACACACTAACACTCACACCCACCCACACACCCACCTACACACTCACGCGCACGCTTCTCTATTTCCCTCTCTAACCAACGCATCTCTTCCCGCTACATTGTTCAGGCTGTTGCCATGGAAACTGAAGCAGCTGCTGAGTGGCAGACACGAGATTGAGTCTTTTATTTGTCTGTTAGTAGTCTGTGTATTCCTGGCCGCGTGTGTGTGCATGAATGCAAATGTCTGTATGTGTGTCTACCTTTTGTCGCGGTCTGTGTGTGGCCCGGGCGCCTGATATCTCTGGCGTTGTGTGCTGCCTGCCCTGACGCCAGGACAAGGCTGAATACTGTTTACCAACATCAGCCACATGGCTCTACCCTTCTCCCGCCCCTCTGCCTCCTCTGACCTCTCCTCTCCTCTCGCCCCTCTGTGACTCTGGTGCCGGGCCTCAGCCCAAATATGTGCCTTTCAGGAGCCCGGCCAGGCATTCTCTGGAGATGGCTGAAAGAGAAATCTGTTGCTATGGTCTGCAGAGCCATTCAGCATAACAGTGTGTTCACAGAGGGATGGAGAAAGAGACATAGCGAGAAGGGAATTAACACGGCATAAAATACACATTGTTGATGACACTGAGTAATCCTTTTTATCTAGGAAGATAAAAAAAAAAGAGAGAGAGAGAGACAGAGATCCTTTCCCTTTGTGTAAAACCAGTATTTTACTTTATTTAAATTACTGCTGTACAAATAAAACACTTCAATGTTTACTTCACATTCAGATGGTTTTGACCGACTTTATCCTTAGAAGGACAAAAATAATTCAGAAGTATGCTCCCTATGAAAGAGACAGCGCTATATGAAGACTGATGACTTTGTTTTGGAGTTGAGACAGCCCAAGACTGAGCCTCTCGGTGGGGGAGTGGAGCTGGTGGATTACATAACAGGGGTCTGGTGTCTTTGTGCACACTTACAGTGCATGTGTGTATAGGACAGGAGCCTGGTGCCTTTATCTGCGCATGTGTGCATGTGTATCCTCTCGTGGGGCTTCCTCTTGCCATCTGTCTAATGACTTATCCTGCTTGGTTATAGAAGAAAACAAGTTTGTGGACAATAACATAGTGGAAGGAAACTGAACATTTAAGACGGGAAAAAAAAAAAACACATCACAGCCAATCAACAGAGGCAGTTTTCTTCTCATGGTAATATTAGCTTTACAATTAAATACATACGTATCTACTATTTAAAAAAAACAACACTATAATGTGTCTACGCACACTGTTTTATATGTGGCACCTTTGCACACACTCACGCTGACACATTTGAACTGTGTCAAAACTAGGTATTCTTTGAATTGAGGCTAATTGGTTTAGAAGGGAGATGATGTCACAAAGTAGCCATCTCCTGTGTTTAATTACATACAAAAATACAAAATATTTTTATTAATCCCCGAAGGGAAATTCAGTAATGGCTCATGGTTTTTCTATCTATCTGGAAGGATGCACAGACATGCACATGGCTCAGATCTAATGGGCTTATGTCCTTCAGATAAATGTAGATTAAAGTTACACAGAAAAACAATGTTTGTGCCATCTCTTTAGAGATCTTCATTACCGTCGTGATTAATTGACAAACACTTGCCACAATGTTTCTATTGTCCCGCTGGACACCGGATCTGCATTCAACATGTCGACCTTCCCATATGGAGGAAAACAGTGCCTCCTGTGTGCGTGTCCATGCACATGTGTGTCTGTGCCCAACCTCTGCACAATGGCATCACCCATGCGCCACACTGGGCCCTGTTTGCCAAGAGTCCCGCTATCTGTCGGAGGATTGCAAGGGGCGGGGGGCACCATCTGTTTTGGGGTCTAGCGCTGTCGCAGATGCTAAGAAATGGTGTGTGTTGGGATCATGGTAGGTAGAGGAGCAGAGCCTTAAATACGGAGGGCTGCGGGGGTACTTGGGCAGAAAACATGAATGTGTGCTTCTGAGTGTGTGCGCATGAAATGGGGGCAGTTCCTTGAGGGAAGCCTTTGCCCTAGCTGAGTAATATGCAGCCGTGACAAAGAGCTGTGCAGCTACAGTAATTGCAGAACACATAGTGGAGAGTGAAGCAAGAAAAGGGTAGGAAGGGAGGGAGTACAGGGGGGAGAAAAGGAGGCCTGCGCATTTGATCAAAGTTTACCAAAGTCTGAGGAGATTTGCATACAGATGGTACTGTAGCACAGCCCCCCTGTAATACATTTCCCTCTCTTTATTTTTCTTTCTTAGTCTCTCTTTCCCTTTCTCTCACACACACCCACACTTGCGCCCAAATGCAATAGGGTTTCATTGGAAAATCCATGAATAGCCTTTCAAGAGCATATTCTGGGGAAGAAACAGCCTTGGCAACAGAACATAGCACCTCGAAGGAAAAAAAAAATGAAAGCAAAAGTGAGACAGAGAAGAAAGGAACGAACATAAAGCAAATAAAAAGATAAAAGCAGGCAAAGGCCAAGGTCGAGAAGGAAGATGAGTTAAAAAGAAGAATGATGACAGAAAGAAATAAGGAGAAATGTTTCCTTGCAGCAGTAATTAATAAACCAAATTCATCCAGTATAGCTTTCCTTTCAGGAGTCAAAAACACATCCACTGAATGGTAACTTCGACTTCCTCTATTCAACTGTTCCCTTTGTACATCTTCAGTCCATGCTGACTTTGAAAGCGCCTCTTGTGGGGGACATTAATCATGTGAGCACTCTTCATTTGTACGTTCAGTTCATTGTTATGAGTCAAACCTCTGATGATGACACAACATGATAGCTAACAGTGAACGCAAAAGTATGCCCAAAGCCAGCCTGAACATGCTGCCTGCCGACAGCATAAAAGAATACAAGTCTGTTGGTTTCTAGGCTCAAGTTTGAATAACAACAACTGCATAAAATCACTGGCTCACTCAGCATAAGTTTAGAGACACTCATCTGTCAGTGAGTAATTTGTGAAGCACTTTTCAAAACAGTAGCTGTGAAGTGCTTTACAGCGGAGGTGAAGCAGAAAATTCAGATGTGATTAAACAGTCAATGGAACCATAAAATGCAAAGCCATTAAATCAAAGAAAATGGAAAATGACCAGTGAATTACAAAGGGTTTATATCCAGTTGTTCCTCTAAAACCATTAAAAAGCAACATAAATACGTTGAATTTTGTTTGTGCTTCTCACACCCTTCAGTAGTGACGTTTACATAGTCTTTATCAACATAGAACAAGCCACCACGCCACAGGAATGAGCACAGGGACCGATGAGGGTTGACAAAAGAGCAAAAAACTTATAAAGTATGTTTCTGTTTCTGCACCACAAACAAAACTTCTCTCCAGGAAGAAAACACTGAGCGAAGTGTCTGAGCAAATAAAGCAAATTCCATTCACACAGAGGGTATAATTTGTGGTTGCTGTCACTTAAAAATATATGTTGATATCACAGTCAAATCCCTTATGTGCATGGGAACAGGTAAGTCACTTGTAGTCTGCATGTGTGTAACTTTTCTGCATTGCTGCACAGTTTATGTGAGTGCCCCCAGCAGCATTTCATCACTGCTATTCAAAGTCCTCTCACATCTGGGTGAGCCACAAGATGAAGCATATATTATGGTTAGTATAAACAAACTGGCCTACTGTAAAACGTGTAAACATATAAAGCAGAGACCCAAACTCGAATTACAATTTGTATTAAATTGATGACTATTTATATGAATCAGGTTTTTGTTATTTTTTTTTTTCTCTTGGGGCGTATTCAAACGCTAGTGTGCTCTCTCTCAACCTCCTCCTGTGTATGTGTGATCCTATTCAGTGTGTGTTTATTTGGGGTAATCATCGGGGCGCTTCTGTGTTTGTACATTTGTAGTGAGATTGATTCATGAGTGTTCCTCCAGAGGAAACAGATAACAAATGGTTTTCTGCTCCAATAAACACCGTCTGCCTCTAAACCAAATTACACTAAACTAAACCATCCTCTGCGTGCAGCAGCGCAAGGCTAAGTAGACGGCCAACTGGGAAGCTGTCTCATACCAAGGTGAAACTGGGAGAGACGTATCATCTGTGCGATGGCAGTGTCACCTCAGGACCAAAGCACACCGCCCAGACTCCCTGGTGGTTTACGGTACCAATCAATCAGCTTGTGTTTGACAAAGAGCATGTTTGGCAACTGCGTTCATCAAAACTCCAAGACAAGGGTCGTCTCTGTTTTAGTGATCAATATAGCTGAATGCAAATGCTCGGTCAATGCAAGGAGACTGACATATTTGTTGATTTTGAACTGGAAGACGATGCAATGAGAAATATTGAGATCAAGACATTGAAGAGCATTTAACAAAAAATAGATTGTAAGATAAAATCACAGATATAAATCTGCTGGACAGAGAGAAAACTCTCAGCATGTCTGCAGAAGGGCTACAGGAAGACTTAGCTGACACAGGAGTGATGGTGCACCATTTCACTGCATGGAAAGGACACGAGAAGGACAACCTGCAGTTGACCTAATCACAAACTGTCACCATCTGACATCTGCAAAGCATCATCTGGATGAGTCATTTATTTTGTAAACAAGTGCTGTGGAGAGGCTGACATGAAAAGATGAAACCAGCTGTTTAGCTTACGGGAGGACTGGCTGAGCGACAGCCAGTAAAAAATATGATAAAATAAATAAAATACTGCATGAAGAGAGTGATAAGTATATTGTACTGAACATCAGCACATTTTTGATGCATGTGTCAGTAAGAGAGGAAAGTGAAACTGAGAAGTTGATGATCATGCTTGTGTAGTGGGGTGTGACTCAGGCTCCTTAG
The DNA here is from genome assembly GCA_037176975.1 of Arrhamphus sclerolepis. Classification (NCBI taxonomy): domain Eukaryota; kingdom Metazoa; phylum Chordata; class Actinopteri; order Beloniformes; family Hemiramphidae; genus Arrhamphus; species Arrhamphus sclerolepis. Next base: position 4,502,760 of record JBAMYA010000017.1, read on the forward strand.
CTCCTCCCCCTGCCCAGGTGTAGTATATAACACCTCAGCTAGGCCAGTTTCTCCCCCTTCACTTGCTGGTATGTGGAGGTGGCTGCCATTTGGTTTGTTTGGTTGGGTTTTCACTCGAGTGTTTTTGTTTGGCCAATTTTGCTTTATTTACTTAGTTTTTAATGTAACCTGTTAATTGGATTGTTGGTTTTGTTCTGTTGGATTGTGTTAACCTGTTGTTCTTTTTTTTTTTTTCAGTGCAGACTGGGCGTCATCAGGTGGGGGCCTAGGCACCGTGGTGAGGACCTGACTTTGCATGAAAGTAGGCACTGGGACACTTTTATTGCATGCTGTGTGTGTTGGTTGTAGTGTTGCACCCAGGCTGGTGAGGAGGGACACTGTCCTAGTAGTCTGCCTCCCACCAAGGACCCCAGCTCACTTATTTTAGTTTTGTTGTTATAGTTAAGATTTAACGTCTTGTTATTTTAGATTGTTTGTTTGTTTGTTTCATAAAAAAAACCCTTTCTTTTATACTGATTTTCTTTTCTTCAGGAACCTTTTTATTTTTCTAGGTTTAGTTTTGATTAATTTGTTGCATTATTTCAATAAAGCCACTTTTTTGTTGAATCTATGGTCTCTGCCTTCTCAGTCCTGAACTTGTCCTTCTTTTTTAGACTCCTTCCCTTAATTTATCCATTTATATCCATAATTATCACTTTGCCACACTTGGATGGTCCAAAAGGACCTCAAAATCCACTATGAACTATTTTTGGGAAAAGAAAACTGAAGCTGAAACTTCAGCAGTGTCCCCCGCAACAATTGGAGACCTTAAACTTACTGTGGTGCAAGACGTTCAATATATAATTCCTGCTAAAAATGTCAACATTGTGTACTGCAAAATCTCCCATCACATGGAACAGACACACAAATGGATCCTACAAACATAGTTCCTGGTTGTTGTTCGGAAAATCTATTTGAGATAAAATTACAATAGTTAGGTTCTTGTGGTTTTATCTGTATACAAAACTATAAATTGAATAATCAAGATGATCAGTGTACTTTTTTTTTATATTTAAGAGTTTTCACAAAATATGGCCTTCATAATTAAGGGATTCCAGCCATCTTAATCTCAACTTTTAAGGTCTCAAAATATACTTTGTCTAAAAGAAAATGATTTGGCTAGGTGTGGACCATTACCGTGTTACTTCATGACAAAGCAGATCGAAGGTCTGGAGTTGACATTAGCTACTGAGTTAGCATTTGGCAGCAGTTCTATTGCACTACTAACAATTTAAAAATTAAAGGAGATATCAATACAAGTGGAGAGGGCCATCATTGTCAAAATCAACTGTTCTGAGTACTGGCGAACTCAACATCAGAATACCTGGAAAACCACAGAAGATCGAAGAATCCTTTCTTTGCTGACGAAAACACAAGAGGTCAAGCAGAGGGTAGACATATTGTCAAAATCTGCTTGCATGGATGTAAATAGAGGTTTTACAACAAGGTACAAACTCTGGTACACTGGTAACATCCAAGAACAAGAATGCCAGGAAAAAAAAAGAATGTGGAATGAGATTCTTTGGACAAATGAATGCAATGGAAGTATGCAGAATGAGGAACAGCTCATGAGCCAATGAAGATAATGTCTTAAACATGGTAGAGGCAGTGTGGTGCTAATGGAACAGGCTCCCCGGTGTTTATTGATGATTAGACTTCCAACAGATGGAGCACGACGAATTCTGGGGTGTATGGGTTTTTTCAGCCAAATGCTACAAAACTCACTGGACAGAGCTCTGCGGTGCACACGGATAACATGCTACATACCAAGACATACTGCAAAAGCAACTCAATCATTTTTGAAGGCAAAGAAATGAAATATTCTGCAACAACCAAGTAACTCACCTGATCTCAACCCAATTCATCTCGCTTTCTAGTTTCAGTGAAGGTGAGTGAAATAGAGGTCTGGCAATCCATCTCCAGGGATGAAACTCAGTCTTTGAATGCAAAAGACTTTCATCCAAGTATTGAAATGTATGCTTATATTTACAGCTATGTCACTTTTCCAAAATACTTTTGGGAATAAATACTTTGTTTAAAATGACTGTAATAACTGAATATACAAACAAAACCTGATTGAACAGACAACAAAATGTCTAAAAAGTGATTTGATTACTATCAGACACCAACACAGTAGGAGCTATATAAAATGTAAGATGTGAACATAAAAATGCCGTCTAAAGGCAAGACGACCTCCGAAGTGCTATCAGTAACCTCATGTCCGACGAACTAAAGCCTCTAAGCTGATCTAGAGATAAGATGAATAAGTTGCTACGTCAAAGCTCATTTAAAAGTATATGTCAAAATAAATTAAGACATGGCACTCCTGATTTGAAATCTAAAAGCTTAGAGATCAGAGGATCAAGTCAATCAAATCAATCAAAAGGTAGGCAGGGCCGAGGCAATCTTTTCAGAGCACACAAATGTTTTCAACACATCACTGGGGAGACTCGGTCTTCGACAGTTATCTGTCGGTTCGGTGGTGAGCCGGAGTGCGACGGGGCAGAGGACAGGGCCAAGCGGAGCAGCAGAATCCTCAGCAGGCGCCTCCCTGACACATGTGGGACAGGGCTCAGTGGAAATTGGGTTAATGAATCGTAGAGAGAGGGAAACGGCAGGGTTACTCGTCTTTCAATACCAAGCCCATCATTATCAGTTGGACCAGCGTTCATCTGCACAACCAGGGGAGAAGGGAGAGACAGGGAGGTCAGTAGGTGGCATATCTAGACCTGCGAAAAGGATTTCGGACAATACATCACAGATGTGTGTAAAACAAAGCAAATGCCTCTGATGTGTCACAGTCAATTTTTAATGCGAAAGACAGTTCTTTCTCTTTCATGTGAGCGTTCATGTATAAGATTTGCTGTGAACTTAACCGTTAAGTACCAGATGAATATTTACTTTTTAATTGCGTTTTCTTTTTTATCCAGCTCTCAGTTCGCAGCACTGGAAGGCTTTGTTTGAGGGTATTCTCTGGTGGGTCTTTGGTTCATGACAAGTTCATTACGGGCCTGTCTGCTTTGGCCGTCACCTCTTCCTGATGGATCAGTGAACTTAAGACAGAGGCGCTGGTCTCAATTTTAATAACACTATCCAGAGTTGACACTTAAATTCAACTCAGACACAAACCACTGCATCTCATCAGATTGATTAAAACACTTCAGATCCACCCTCCTCCTTCCCAGCTGCTACTGTTCTTGAAATGTCTGTGTTGACAGTCTAACACTGATGAAGCTAAACTACTGAAGAAAATTTGCTTAATTAGAACAAACCGCCAAAATCCATCCTCTTTAAACACATAATTCCCCTATCTAAGAGGATGAAATATATTTGCATACTTAATAAGAGGCTTATAACCCCTTCTTGTGTTTGACAGCTGTTGAGTCAGATGATGGCATTGTCCGAATATGAGTCAGTGCATGCTAATCTAATCAGGGAAACCTTGGCTGGGGATTGAGTTATCATTTTGGAGATCCATCAGCAAGCTGTCAGGATTACACACTACATTAATTATAGAAGAATTAGATTAAGAAGGATGATGGCTTTATTGCACGTAAGAGTAAGGTAATAATGGTAACTAGCCACAAGCTTGTGCAAATGAAAACCTAAAGAAAAGGACCACAAGGTAACTTAGGCTTGAAATCAATTACTTTAATTGGTGGAGTGGGTGTGGAGAGCATTATTGGATTTGATTTGAACCCTCCTCCCTCTTTGAGACACTTCAGACGCATCATCGTCAGACTTCAGACTATCTGAAGCGCTCAGCATCTACTTGGGATTTTACAGCAAACTAATTATTTTGCTGCCTCTCCCCCAAGACATTTTCAATGTCCTCTAATTTGTTCTTGTTTATAAGTGGCCTGGCAAAGAAATTAGGCATTTCTGTGTTAAGGATAGGCCTGAAAGACATGCTGGTTGGCAACATGTATAACAGTTGTATTGTTCCCAGGTTTTTGTTTATTTTTTTGATTTTTATTTGCTTGTTTTTAACCATTATGTTTTGCATTTCCTACCTTTCTTTTGTGTGCGTGTGTATATATATATATATATATATATATATATGTATATATGTATTTACTATAACGGTTTATTAAGATATACCAGTTCAGTTTTTCAGGTGCACCAACATTCAGAGAATATTAAATTACATATAACAAAGTGCAGCAAACTTGCAAGTATGTTCACTGATGTTGTTCAAAAACGATAAATAAATAAAACAATAAAATACCTGCAATGGAAATTCAATGACTCAAAACATTATTACCTTGCTAGAAGTTTTCCTGGTTATTGTACAACCACCCTGTACTGGAAAGCATATGCTTTGCTGTCACACCATGTTACAGGTGGAGCTGACAGCGGAAGCTAAATTAGCCTGGCAGTTAGAACAGTTGCACTGATAAGGCCTCACCCATTCAAAATCCAATCAGACAACAGGAACTCTGGTATAGGAAAAGAATAGGGCACATATTTTATCTCTTGTTCCTCTTATTTTTGTTGTCTGAAAAAAATGATTCAGTTGCGTCATTGGGATTTGTCCAAAAATGTCACTTCATTATTCTTATGTACCTCTCACTTGCACAAAGTTAGAGAAGATACACACTCTGATACACTGACACATTTGAGCGAGTGGGCACTGTGCATCCCATTGATACTGTGCTCTGGCTTCATCCATCACTGATAATAGCTGAGGACAGCTGTGTGTTCAGTGCCCCCTCTCTCCATCATCCAAGCAAGGATGGATGGGAGGAGGGGTATATTTATTTTCATCTACCTTCTGATTGCACACTACCTCTCCTGGAATAGTGTCCTGAAACCACTTACCCAAGCAACTGTCCCAGAACCCCCCAACGTAGAGAAAACCTACCCAGGGGCCAGGCCCAGATGGTTATGGCCCGGAGCGGCCTTGCGATCTGCCACTATCTGGCTCCAGATCTGCAGCAGGGGTGGAATAGAAATCAGTGATGCAAAGCTGTGGTATAGACACACACACACACACAAAAGAACACACACACCGGGACAAAGATGAATGCCTTCATACACTGTTATGCATGAATTTCGAGGCATCCTCCCACTTTTTCAGTGTTTCTTTCATGCACATGCATCAATACACACGCACCGCACAAGGATGCACTGTTTACACTGGAGCTAATGAAGAGATAACAGCTGATGTGATTAGTTTCCACATGAATGGAGTCTGTTAGCACTCCATTCTGGGTGATATTCCCAATTTGAAACACTGTATTCAGTATACATCAGTGGGAGGAGGCTTTTACTGACAGACTACCCTTTAACTACCTATGTTTGTGTGTGTGTACATATAAATATATATATATATATATGTGTGTGTATATGTATATGTATATACATACATACATATATATACAGTCCTCTATTAATGTGATACAGTACATTTACTCCATTGCTGGGAAAGTGAATTGCATCAACTGAGCATGGTTGGCTAATTTATTTTGTTATTTTACACCTAGCCTTAAAATCCTGTCAGTGATCCAATCACAGGTGTACACCTCTAACTGTGTTTGTTCACACCTGGAATTATCATGCCTCTCAAGTGGCAACTCGTGATCAGATCTCACTCCCCTGCTCTAAGTGCAAATGACATAAATATGGACACGATTTCCACTTGCAAAGGTCAAAGGTCTTTTCTTTATTTTTTCACCCGTGGAAGTGATTCACTAAACTCCACCGAGTCAGCAATGGGCTTTAACTACATGACACATTTTCTCATATTCTTGCCTAACCTGTAATCTAAACACCACACTGAGGTCAGTTCCAGTAAATCTCCACAGATGGCAAGCTAATGTTATTCAATTAGCAATTGATGTGGAAAAGTGTAACCCGATCCCCAACAAAACACCAGTCCAGCACACTCCCTTCTATAAAAGACACCTGTCAGAAACAAGAGCCTCCTTTACCCTGGCTGTTAAAGGAAAGCACTATCCCTTGTCTCATCATCATTTAAGACTTAGGCACTTCAAAGCTGGCCAGGTACAATAGTAGTGAGTAGGCTGCCTTCAAAAGAACAGCACAAGTTATGGTGGGTTGGCAGCAGAGAAGAATAGCCCTGTAAATCATAGTAGAGAGGAAAATATAAAAGACGAGGCGGAGACACGCAGTTCACCTGTTCTCTGTAACACAATCACTTAACGATCCTCGGGGCGCATTGTAAGGGAGGGCGCTCATGTAGCTCGCGCCCTCGCTTTGTGCCCTGCTGGAGCACAGAGATCATCTTCCCCCTCTCCAAAGACCCCCTGACCTTTTCTCTGTTCCACTTACACACACACACCCATCGAAATTACCCTTACTCCTCAAAGATTAAGCTCAATGTCATTCATCGAGTTTAGAGTATCAGCCTTTGATTTGGATCAGAGAAAGGAAAGGGAGGACACACAGGGCACCTGGGAGCTGTGCAAGAATAGAGGAAAAATGTCCTCCATTACATGGGGATGAAAGTTTTTTTGTTTTTTTTGTTTTTTTTCCAACTTTCCCTTGAGCTTGTGTGTGCTTTATTCGAAGGGTAGTTGATCTTTGAAGCCACTGCAGGTTAAGCCATGGAATTTGCATACACATATTATGCAAACCCTTTATTTAAGTGTCACTACAACAGCTCTTTCTGCATATGCAATGAGAACAGGGCTTTGTTTCGAAGCACACTAGGCAGCATTTGTGGGGCGTTTATGTAGGTGAGAAATACAAATCAGGAACCTAACTTGAGGATTAGCAGACGTAAGTTTTTTTTAGTTTTTTTTTTTTACTTTTTGATGCTGGCCTTTCGGCCTTTAATTGACAGCATGGACAAACAATAAATGTAAAGAGAGTGGGTGACAACACAAGTCCCTCGTTGATTTGGTCTGAATTTTAGCCACAAGCCAGCAATGAAACAATGAAAACAATGAAATTAAAAGAATTCAGCTTTCACAGATTTATTTGATTAGCCAGAGTAGTGTTTTGCCAAATGGGCCAAATGACTGTGTCATTTGCTTTTGCTGTTTTCCGTGCTGTGCCAGTGTACTGGTCATATTGAAACACATGGGGAGGCTGAATTTTTTTACACAGTCTGAGACCTGTGCTGTCTGTCGTTCAGCCATTAAGCCCAACCCCCTTATTACCTCTGCTTCTCTCAGTGTTACCACAGGGATCTCTCTGTATATCTAGTCCCAGACCTTTGACCTAGCCCATAGGTAAGCTTAGCTTTTGGACAGCATTGACCCTTTTCTATAGATAGCATTTTCCATTGAAGTTCCAAGCTCTCCTATCTCTACTCTCACCCTGCTTCCCTACCACCCCCAACATCCCCACCCTTGGAGCCACCAGGGTATGTGGCAGTCTAAATGTCCCCTTTTGTTGGCAGAATGGACCTTTTGTCCGCACCCCCTGCATGTGCTGACTAAGGGACATCCAGTGAGCCCACTTTTGAGTCTACACACAGGGGTATGAGAAGGGTGGAAACAGAGGCTCAGCTTAAGCCTAGCAGCCCCCCACCCCCCCAAGCACCAAACACATATAAACAGACACACTCTGACCAAATTGACAACCAGCCCTTATATTGTGTTTGTTGTCTGCATATCTCCTGCTGCTAAAAGGTTGTTAATGTGGTAAACATGAAAGAAATTTGACTCATCAACATTTCCTCATCCAAAACAGAAACATGTTGAATTGTCCTCAATTAATTAAATGCTTGTTTAAAGAAAGACAGAGCAAAATACAATTATATCAAAGGATGAGAGGGAGATGGGGGTCTTCAGTAATGTACAGAAATGAATGAAAAGCTTTTTTTTTCTAATTACAGATTGTATCCTATTCTTACTGATAACCATTCTGATTTGCCAAGCAAGCATTATTTGTCCTCTTTAATGGAGACTTATGATACCCTTTTTTTCTCCCCATTTCCTCAGGTTTTAGTAAAACGACTATGCAACACTTAAGTCAAAACGACATAAAGTTACAGTACAGATGTACCTGTTTCAATCCCGTCTTCACACATCTGTTCCCAGCAGACAGTTTTATGTGTGACGTGTGCCACTCGGCTCCACTCCAACCCCTATTCCCTGAGGTTTGCCTCTTCTGAGACCTGCGGTAAAGCTTTGCTCTACCCACTGTCAGGTACAGGAAAAGCAGCATGTTGTGAAATCAGCTGAAGGTTTCACCTTCACATCACATGTCAATTTGTAGCTGTTTGAAGAAATTATGTAGTCATGAGTAAAGTGGTTCATTTGAAGCCTGATCTCTCTGTTTTGACTCAGGCAATCCAGGTCTGATGCAACTTTTACAGACACTATGCACATTTAGAGAGGTGAGTTTGGAAGTGCAAAACTCAACATTAGAGCGTTTCTGTTTTAAAATATTAAAATAATACATATATTGCAACGGTAAACCAGGGCATCCACAATAGTCCAGGAAATTTGACCCATGCAGTTTTTCTCTTTCCATTTTTAAATGCAGTCACTGCAGTCTAATCTGAACTGACAAAACCGAAAGCACTTGGACCTGAAGATGTAATTTACAAATCAAAAATAGAGGTTTAAAACCATATTAATCCTTTTTAATTGTAAAAAAAAAAAAAAAAAAAAAAAAGTGCACAACAATCTTAACTGTAAGGCTTTTCTTTTTTTTTCGTATACAATGCAAAGTCAAAATGAGCTCAGTGAAACGTTGTGATGT
>JBAMYA010000017.1:4512394-4552627 GCA_037176975.1 Arrhamphus sclerolepis
GCGTGAGTCCAGGTTGCTCTTAAAATCATTGACAATCTTTAAGAAAACTTTCTCTGTACTTTGGTTCATCAGCAGTCTCTCACCGACATTTTATCTTGGAAAAAAAAAAAAAAAAAAAAAAAAAAGTGCACAACAATATTAAATGTAAGGCTTTTCTTTTTCTTGCGTATACAATGCAAAGTCAAAATGAGCTCAGTGAAATGCTGTGATGTGGTGTGATGGGAAAGCTCTTGAAAATACTATAAGGCTGAATATGTAAGAGTATCTAAATGAAAGCTGTGGAAGATAGTGTGTAAAGCACAAAAATGTGATTTGTAGCATCTGTGATTATTTTATTTCTGTAATGAGAATCTGCTCACACAGCAGTTTGTGGGCCAGTAATTAATCCCCTTAACTTTCCTTTTTAAGTGACTTCCATTAACATCCTTTTAAAAATGAGGCTTTTAAACAATATCTGATTCACTGCTTACATGAGAGCGCACATTAGTACTGAATAGCATTTACTGGTCATCCTTTAAAGAACTCCCTTTAAAATCTAATCCACTAATGTATCCAAATCACACGGCTGTCTCAGGCCATATATCTTTAATTGTACGTCGGTCCACTTTAACAAGAGTCAGACGCCTACTAAAGAATCCTCTATACATCAAAAAGCTGCCGCCCAGCACCTAATATCCTCTGCCGTCACAATGCTGCTGTTTCACCACCCATGTTCATAAAACATAGCTCTTTCCTCCCCTTCACCCCCTACCCCCTCTTTTCACTTTGATTGGGCTAATTGTGTTTCCTGCTGAATGCAGTAAACTTAAGGGAAGCAAGGAAGTGCATATGCACATACCCTGGAGCGGGCATACAAACTCAAATTCACACTGGTGGCAGCTATTTTAGCAAGAGGCCATTAGAGACAATAGAGAGGCTCATTCACTTTCTAAGGGTCCAATTTACACGGCAGCGGCAGGTACTAAAGCCTCTTGAGTTCTTTGGAGTACAAACTCCTCTTTTGACACCTCTTCCTTGGTCTTGCATTTGAAATAGCTCATTATGTCTCAGACGTTTACCTCATGAAAATATATTCAATCAGATAAGTCCATTAATCTTTCATTAGACACATCAATAATAATCTTTTAAAACATCTGATATGAACAGAGATTTCGAGCCTATTAGAGAAAGGTGGGAATTATGAAGAAAATGTATTTCTCATAAAGGAATGAAGTGCAGGGTTCCACTTTTCCGTAACAGATGGTTGAACTGAACTGTAAAGCCTTTTTCAGTTGTTGAGATGCAACATGTGGCTCAATCCCATCTTTCAAGTCATCAGTTTTCACCCAGTGAGATGACATGAAACCACACTGCGGTCAACCTTGCCTGTCACTCTTTCTCTCCTCATCCCTCTCTTTCTCTTCATGGAGCTCCTGTTGACCCTCTGTGGTGGGAGTGGGCAACACTGGACCATTTCAAAACCACACCAAACCAAGCTGCCAGTGCCATCATGGGAGAGGTGGTGGTAGTGGTATGGGGGGTATCTCTTTCTCCACTCTCCGTGCTTCTTTTGATCTGAATCCTCATCCCCGTGTGTGCTGGTGACCTGGTCTGTGTGCTGTGGCCTTGGCAGTGGCAGACAGCATGTTACTGAATGTACGGGAAGTCATATGTTAGTAGTTTGAACCTACAGCCCCAATTAGAGGCAGCTGTTGCAGCGCTATCGCACCACATCGTAGGGTGGAGGCTGGGCTGGGGCTGGGGGGGGGGGGGGGGTTGCATTTATGGTCTGCGTCTCCGTGGCGACCACTGTTTGATGTGCAGATAATTAGGAAGTGAATGACTTCCTGTGGGTTGCTGCTGGAAGGGGCAGCTCCATACAATAATAAAAAACAGAAAGAAAGGGAGAACAAGGAGAAGAACAGATGAGAAGTAGTATGCATATCATGGCAGGGTCAGATGACGTGCCAACAGTAACTGTGTGAATGCTTCGGTAATGGGTTCACCCCCTCACTCATGACTATGCAAGTTAACAAATCTGACCTCCAGTTTTGTTCATGTATACATTCATACACAAAGACTAAATGAGTCAACGTATTGAGGGAATCTGCCCTCGGCTTCTTCACATACAATCCTTTGACTCCCACAAGAACACGCCTGTGCAACTTAGCAGCTCTGAACATGTTTACACATTTGTCAAGTTAAGTCAACAGTGTTAGTGGCAGAAGAAACAAGACAGATCAAAGAACGAAACGTATATCCATGTAGATTAAGAAAAAAAATCCACTACCATTTGTCCAAACTTGTCATTTCAAACATCTTGAGTAATCTTCTGTCAAATTTACCCAGCGCAAGTTTCTGTTGAAACTACCCTGAAAGCTTTCTCAAAAGCTCAGTCTTAACCTAAATGCCATTTGCTTGTTCCATAGCAACCCTTTTATTTCTCTACTTGCTTCGTCACTATCTTCCATGTCATTTCAACTTTGACCTCATCAGCTAGAAGTCACCGCCCTTGCTCATTGTGCCCCCAGTTTTCTTGAAGAGGATCAGGAGTCCAGAAATCCTCCCTGGAAAGAAAAAAAAAAAAAAGGCCTCTTGAATAAAAATAAACAGTGATTGATTCTCGAAATTCCTCACAGTCAAGTGTTACGTCAGTCAATAAAACTTTCTTACAGACTCCGCTGGTCACTGTATGAGCAACAATAGGCAGATTGTGATGCTCAGCCCCTTTTGTTTCTCTCCAGCTTTTCTGGTGAATGAAACACAATAGGAAGGAATGCATTGCTTTCTGCTTGAGTGATAAACCCAATCAGGATGATAACAATGTTCTTTAAAGGACTAAGAAAGTCTTTAAGTATCCTCTGTGGTATCAGATTAGCCTGCTACAATCTACCCCACTGTGGAGACCTATTCATGTGCAATGTAAGGTAAACTCTGAAAAACAAAAACACACATACATGTACACAAACCCTTTTTTGCATGTTGAACACATTAATAGACCTGTTTAATCAGTAGTGACATAAATGAGTATTTAGGTGTTTTATTTGTAAAATATTACTGTAACCACAAATAATGTTTGACTTAAATATATAGCTTAAATAAACATATGTATACACACACACACACACACACACACACACACATATATATATATATATGTATAAAATGAGATGGAATTGTTTTGGTGATACATAAAGTGCATACACACACTAAGATCACTATGTAGTTGATGGTATGGCTTTCAAGGCTTCTGATGGGTTAATTGACAGCATCAGAGTTCATTTTAAGGCACATCTCAGACATACTGCTTCCTGGTGTGACATCATTGGAAAATCAAAGGAATTCAGCCAAGATATCAGCAGGAGAACTGTGGACTTCCACAAGTCTGGTTCATCTTGGGTAAAATTTCCAGATGCCTGACGGCGCCACGTTCATCTGTTCAAACAGTTATAAAGTATAACTATGATGGGAATGTCCAACCATTATACTGCTCAGGAAGGACGCAGGTTCTGTGTTGTAGAGGTGAACAGGCTTTGGTGAGAAATGTGTGCATCAGCCCCAGAACGAAAGCAAAACACGTTGTAAAGATGATGCCTGAAGCTGGTGAGAGAGTGTCATTATCCACAGTGAAACAAGTCTTATACTGACATGGGCTAAAACTACACTCTGACAGGAAGAACCCATTACACCAAAAGCAATATAAAAAATAAGATTATATTTTATTAAGATTCCACACAACCAAATTGGTTACAAAGTGAACAAAAGTCAGAGTTTGAGTGGACATCAGAAAACCACGATCTCAGTCCTAGAGAATTTGTGGGCAGAGCTGAAAAGGCATGTATGAGCAAGGCAGCCTACAAGCTTAATTCAGTAATACGAGTTTTGTCAGGAAGAATGGACCAAAATTCCAGAAAACTGTGAATCACACTGTGTCTGTAAGTAAAAGCAGCTGATGGAATATTAGTTTAGGAAGAGAAAATATGACTTACCATGCAAGTGACTTATTCTCAAGCTTTTAAAAACACAATCTAGCTTTTCCTTGTGAATAAAATTACTATCATTATACAAATGTTCAGTGGTGCAAGTGTGGTGTTCATCATCTTAAAAGGAGGCGCTTTGATTTCAACAGTTAAACTGCCCAGAAGGAAAATTAATGTAATACAGATTCATTTGTTGGAATGGCCCCTATTAAAACTAAATATCGATTTTAAAACATATTTTAATGCATCTACCTTTGTTGCACGGTGTCTTCCATTACAATAAGCTATAAGAGTTTCAAAGCATCTCTATGCTGTTATTCTGAATGTTAGACCACAAATAGATAAAATATAGATCAGTGATGTCACTAACAGCCCCTTAAATCAGCCATGTAAGCACATTTGTAGTCATGAACACACACACACACACACACAAACTTGTATTTATCATAGTCAAAACAAGTCAACCAAGGACCCTCACAGCTCTGCCCTGTTCACAGGAATGTAGAGAAAAGGGAAAATATTCTTCTTTGATAAGAAGCTGTTTTCTTACAGGCAGTCCGGAGGGGTTTGTGGTATCTTGTTATGCTTCGCATTTGTTTTGCTCTATGAGAACATGTGATGTGTCGAAGCTGGTATCTGTTTTCCCATTACGACATGTGCCTTGATGCCATACGAAAACTATGCTTGCCTGTTGTTGATGGAAAAAATGTCAAGGCTTGAAGATGTGGCGGACACACAATGTTGATGAAAGGGGTGAATGCATACTGTGCCGAGCGCCCATCTGAATATATTGCCACACCATGTAATTAAAAAAGATCATCCCTAACAAGCCCCATTTCACCCTTCTTTTATTCCTTTTTCCCTTTTTCTGTTTTATTTTCCATTTATTTTTTCCCTTTACATTGAAAACCAATGCCTCCCTCCCCTCTGCTGCTTTCCTGCTTGTCTGTGCTGAGGGTCGCTGACAAAAGGAATTGTGCAAACGAGTCTTTAAAATCCCTAAATGGTTGTGGTCTGCTCACAAAGGGCCAAAGAATGTAATGCTGGACAAAGGCCGGCCCTTGCCCCACCACTCCACCCTGCAGTGATGGATCCGAACGGACGCATGAACATGGGCTGGATTCGAGGCTGCGGGGGCACCACCTCGCCCCCCACTGGGCCAAGCAAAAGGGACAGGCCACAGGGATACACTAGAACCCCAGCTAAGGGCCTCAAAACAATCACGACCTGTTAACTAGCTTCGCCATCCATAGGCCTTGATTGATATGGGAAACACATGCATGCTTCTCCATACAGCAGCCTCCATCACTCTTTATCATCCTCAAAGCTTGAAATTATTCCCCTTTTCAAAGCAGACTTCACAAATCAGATGCGGGCAACCATTAAATGCTGGTTTTATGTACATAACAGGTTTATATTAGCTGCAAATTCTGTTTCATGAACATCCCATGTGCCTCACAGGGATATAGGCTGTAACGAATGGCAGATAAATATGAAAGAGTGATGGGGAAATCAGAGAATGAAGGTGTGGAGAAATTAGAAAAAGTCTTTTATCACTGGGCACTGCCCCCTCAAGGCGAGTTGTACAAAGAACAAAAGTTAGTTTGCATGGTCCAAAGATATGGAAAAGGGACTCTGACAAGCCAAATTAAAGCTTTAGTACAGGACGGTACATTGAGGGTCAGTCACACAGGGAAACTGAAAACAGGTGATTTAAGGTGACACTGCAATTTAACCTTGACTAAACAATACATCTGAAAATTTGCAGTTATTCTTTGCCAGCATGCAACTGGCAAAAGACAGACAAACATCTTGCTGATTACCGGCGCACTTGCGTTCCCTGATTTTTAAATGCTCAACAGAGCAAACTGAGGAATCCCACACAAGCACATGCTAATAACTGATTTATCATACTGTCTTGCTGTTCCAGCAACTAAACAGTGAAATAAATAAATAAATACATGAGCTTCAGTATTATGTAACGCTATCCAGGATGCAGGTGCAGAGTGGCCATTCTTCAAGAATCTGAAGGAAGCATTTCCCTCCAACCCTTTTGCTACTCAGAACAACAAACAAGAGGGTTGATTTGTTTTCACCACAACGTAGCTCAACCACAAGTGTAATATGTTCAAGCTCTGGCTAAATAAAAGCACTTTTTTTCCCCACTCCCACTTTGACCATAATGGATTAGACTCCTCTGAGACTTGACTTCAAAAGGCAATGAACTGGGAGCTAATTTCAAACAAATAAAAATGAACAAACAATTTAACTAGAGGGTGAGTTGGAATGATGTTCTGAGACACTACACTCTTTCTGCGCTATGACAGCGCCAGATGAAGTCTGTTTGGGAACACGGGACCGTGGGACAGCTCGTGTGTCTGTAGTGGAGGGCTGTGGTTCAGTGAGCCACCTCTTCTTGCCCACACATTTTCTTCAGTATTGAATAATTCTCAAGCATTAATAACCTCTTCATAATACTTACAATGCTTAATATAATACTATAAAAATAAAGCCTCATTTTTGAAGAGTGATAAAGAAAAGTATCTTATGGAATATGCTTTTTTTTTCAACTAACACAGCTATGTGGCATCTTTCAAATTTCATGCCCCAATGACACAAGTCCACAAATGCAAAGGATTCAGTGTGTTCTTCAGTTGTTCTGAATGTTTGCACTTGAAAATGTTTAAACACTTTATAACACTCTTTATCGCAACTGAACAGACCTAGAAACACACTCTACCCCTGTTTTTCTTTTGCTTTCTTCATACTGAGTAATATGCAGCAAACGTTACATACACAGTTACTTTGTTAAAGCTCTGCTTCCAATGCTGCTCCATTGAACTCATAAAGATAAGATAGAGCAAGAACAGAAGAACGCCGGCTCAATGAAAATCTTTTGCAACACTGAGTGTTATTGCTTTTTTTTTTTTTTTTTTTTTTTGAAGCAGCAGGAATTCAAGGTGATTAAAATTTGAATGTAGATCTTGGTTATCTCAGATGTGATCACACACTTTAGACAATCTTCTGCAGAGGGTTCAAACACCTCTTGTGTGAATCCAGTGAAGGCCTGAGGCCCATATGACTCACAGTGATGGTATTTTCAAAGTCCTGACTTCATATCCTGCCTGATTTCTTTTCTCTTTTTTTGTTCTTATTTGACTGGGGGCCCCGATTTTCTCAGGGCATGCACCCCAATCTATGTAAATCCCCTATACATACCTCAGCTGCAGTTGGAAGCTTGTTGATTACATAACTGGAACAACTGCTGCAGGGCTGAGGAGGCCAAGCACAATCAGACATGTCACAAAACTGAGAAGTAATTGAGCTAAGTTGTTTTTTTAATTCTGACAAACTCCCCCTATTCTTTCATAAAACAAAGAAAGAGATGGTTATGTTTTTTTTTTTTTGGTTTGTTTTTTCTGTTAATGGTTAATGTCTTCCTTGTAACTTTCTGTTCAATTCTTGTAAGGTACACACATACACGGAAAACCTTCCTTGCACTTGTTTTATTGCTTTTGAGTGGGTGGTGTTAGTGATACCTCTCTGATTCATACCGCTGTTTGAAGTAGGATCATTTTTCCAGCTGTGTACAAGCCATTCACACAGGTATCCACCCACAGACACAGTAACGCTGCTTTCTCCCCACCTTCTACTTCGCTTGGTAATGGGTTTTGGAATGTGGAAGAAGACTGGACTTGAAAAGTTTGCCACTAGCATCAAACAAAAGCCTTACACCAAAGATAAAGAGGCAAATACCTAAAAGCTGATGGAAGATTGCGTTAAAAAATGAAAAAAAAGAAAGCAGTTATTCCTTGGTCATGCTTCAAGCTCAGATTTCAAGTTCAGTTTCTGGTTTAGTGCAATGTGTTGAATTAATATAATGAGGGCACCATTTATTCTTGGCAGGCCAGTGAGCCCTTCTACAGAAACTACACTATTATTCATTTATTTATTTGTTTATCATACTGCTTTAAATGTGTTAACTTCAAGCTCTACTGCTGTCTTCTCTGATACATCCAGCCTGTATCAAATGGTCATTCTCAGATGATAACAGAAACAGACGAGTCTCAACAACAGTGTAAACAGCCTTTACGGTGGTGTAGTGTCGTTGGAAATCTTCTCTGACATGCAGTTGAAACGCTAGTCAGGGTGCAGTTTGGTTTCATTTGTAAAATGAAATGGTACTAAAATGAAATGAAACAGCACTAGTGTGAATGCAGTCTTAGATTTCTGCAGAAAAGCAAAACATTCAGAGCTGTTATAATCTTTCAATTTCTTGAAACAAAGGCTGAGATTCCTAAATTGCACCTCAGAAAATGAAAGTGGCATCTGTTTTCCAAACTGTAGTTGAATGGCAACCCATATCCCCACAAAATTATCATATTTGAAAATACCTTTATTTATCTTTGTCCAAGCCTTCATATTCACACCAGAGGTCCCATTGAAAAAACAGGTTAATTTATCTACTCTCCATTAAAGCTCATTAATTGCACCAAAATGACTTGGGGAGCCAATCTGATCAGTGTATCCTTATAGAGTGCTTAACATGATGACAACAGAACTCCAACATTGTAGTCTGGATGGTGAACAGCAGTCATTTACCCCGGATGAGGAAACCCTAAGGCTCGTTTTCAGACCCTACGTCTGTGTGGATGTGGGTCTGATCAATCGGGCTCGTCCAGAGACATAAATATCTAATTATGCATGGCTCTCTGTGATTTGCCCGGCAGTGTTTCTAGGGTGTATCCTGCTTCTAAGCCAGTGTTATAGGTTTAAAACCCTGCAAACAGAATGATATGGACATGGGTCATAAATTGACGGATGATATATAAGGGATGCAGAATGTAGACAACAAAGAGTTGTATTCCTCTTTTAAGCGCTTGTTTCACCCTTTCTCACCATGTTCCATTCTATATTTGTTGTGTCTGATCAGCATCGACTGTTTTCAGTATTAATTTTGCTGAGTTTTCATCCATTTACAGCCAGTAAATGTCCTAAAAGTTTGGATTACTGAGAAATCCTTTGTTTTTTCTTAACTCCATCAGTATGCACATGATGCTGCAGCCAAGCGTATTGTTTGGAAGCATGTGTAAATGAATACAACAGCATCAGCATGTAGAGCATTTTCAATGTAATGAAGCTAACAAAGGCTAACAGGCTAAAGAATAAAGCTAGCAGAGAATACAACCAGCATGAAGCAACTAATATGAAGTTAGCTGGTGTGAGAGAAGAGGATGCAGAGGACAGGGTTAGATGGAGGTGGATGATTCACTGTGGCGACCCCTGAAGGGAACAGCTGAAAGGAAATGAAGAAGAGCACATGCTAGCAGCCTCAGCTGTCTTTCAGTGTTGAATAAGTCAATGCAATTGATTAAAATTCTAAGACAGATAAACCAAATTGGCCAAAATCAGTTTCAGTTGGTTAGGCCTTTAAGAAAAACTGTTAACCTGAACTGGTAAAGACAGTTGCAGTCATGGAGGTCCAGTTATATTCAAGACTCAACAAAGTAAGGAAGCAACAGCCTCTTTAAAGGGAAGTATTTATTGCTATTTAAAAACATCAATGTTAATTAAACATGTCTTAACTGGATATAAATTCATATTCGCCACCTGGTAGATAAATAGAATATATTTGTAATGCATGCAAAAACCTGAACTGCCAGAAGAGACCTAGAACTATTAAATTAAGTGTTTCAGACAGGTATGCAAATCATCTGACATCTACGTTGGAAAGGTATAGGATAAGGAGATTTGGAAAACTATTTTAATAGATGAAAGACTGTTTATTGAAACTAGCAAAATAGTATTTTTTATTTTTATTTTTCCTTTCTTTTTTGTAATGTAGTCTGAGCTCTTATACCAGAATGTATTTGTTCCACCCTACCTACTAGATGTGGAGTGCAAATGCCTTGTTTCTTAGTATTTGCAGCTGTTTTTTCCTGCTCAACCACTTCAAACCAATACATCACCTAATGATAAAACCCATCAGTGAACTTTCTTCACACATAAATTTCGATGATCTGATGCAATGTAAGAGTTAGTTGTACAGTCATCTAGTAGATATTGAGCAACTAACAGTCACATGAAAAAGATTATTCATAAGTGGAAATTATAAGACAGTTGCCAATTCTTCCAGGAGTGGATATCCCAGCAAGTTCACCCCAAGGTCAGACTGTGCAATGCTCCAAGACATACTCCAAGTGCTACATCTCAGAGTTTAAAGGCCCAAGCTAGTCTGGTAAATGTTAAATTCCATGACAAAGATGTCACAAATATGGTTTGTTTAGAAAGGTTGCCGAGGGAAAGCCTCTTGTTTCAAAACAAAAATGTCAGTAGGGCTTATTTTAAGTTACATCATAACAAATTATAACTTCTGGGGTAAAGCCTTTGGACAGACAATGCCGAAAGAGACAAATTTAGCAATAAGCCATAGTGCTACATTTGGTGAAAAAAAACAAAAAAAACAAAGACAGCAAATCAGAACAAAGATTTCATACCAGCTATGAAGCAACTTATAGTCCATCAGTGGACTACAGGCTCACCTGTATGTACTTTGGAGTCAAATGTGAGGATGTCAGTCCAACAGCTTAAACTTAAAAACTGGGTCACAGACAAGACAATGACCCTAGGCACACCTTCTAATTAACAACAGAGTGGATTAAAAGAAGAAAAGATCCAGTGGGGGCAGAGCATAAACTAATGTCCATAAACTGAAGCAACGTTGTAAAGAGAGGGTCAAATTTTTAAAACCTTAAAATTGACAGAGGATGTACTTTGTTTTCACATGACTGTAGTTCGAGATGTAGCCTAAGTGTTATTGACAAAGATTTCAAAAGTTCTCTTATAGGTTTGGGTCTTTCACGAAATGCGGAGACCTTTCCTCCAGGAAAGTCTTATTGCTGCTGGAACCTCTATAAAGGAGGAACTATAGTTACAAGCTATTAATGTTAGCCACACTCCCTAACAAAACATGGAACAAAAGCTACACAACACCCTGCTCATTCCTTTAAGCTAATTCACGCCAGCAAGGGTGCAGCACAATAAATTAATGTCCGATTAAAAATGGCTGTCTCGCCCGCCAAATTGTCATGAAGTGGCACCATTGATACGGGCAACAAAACTGGGCACATCACCAATCACCCACTCTCTAAGAAAAGGAAGGAACTAAAAACAACATTCTTGAGCAAGTCTGTCTTTCATGAGTTGGATGTCGGGGGGGTGAGTGGGTGGGGGTCGGGTAGAAACTAAAGTTCTAGGATATGTAAAGCGGGGTACACAGGATCCCACAAAAGGGTAGAGAAGGAAGGGCCACCCTGACAGCCTTAGCGGAGCAGTTTTTAAGGGGTGTGGGGGTACTAGAGGGATGGAAGGCAGAAACTGGGAGGGGGTGTTACCCTCTTCAAAGCCTTTCCGCTGGTTCTGGGGCCCTGTGGATGGAGAATGTAGGTGGGGTGGGGGGTTGGGGGGAGGGGGGGGGGGTCTTCATTGGAGGGGTGAGAGTAAAGGAGAGAAAGGGAGAATTAGGAAGCCCTTTCTTTGTCTGCTGGCATCAGGGGGGTCGGTTAGACACTGAACGCCTCAGGAAGATTAACCGGCCAAGCCTGGTCGGAAGCTGAAGGGAAGGTGGGTGGGTTCGAAAAGGGGGATAAAGGGAGCCTGCTTTGTGTCTGGTGCACGATAGGATGCTGGAGAAGAGAAATGGAATGTAAGAAAATGAGATTGATTGATTGGTACAGTGGATGGTGATGAAGGGGGAGGATTGGAGGATGTCAGCACTAAGCTTTGAGTCGTTCTTTGATTCTTATGCGGCGAGCAAAGAGGATAAGACCCCGTCTGCAGATTCTAAAAAAAATATGTAGAAAATTCAGTGCAAAGGAGATGAATAGAAGGAGTGTGCACAAGTGAAACCTGACAGAGGTTTAGAAAAAAAAAAAAAAACTAAAACTGGGAGGCAGTTAAGGTGGAGATGAAGAAACTGAGAGGAAACTTTGGTGGTGGTGGTGGTTGGGGAGGAGTGGTTTCCTCAATACGGATTAGTGCAAGTCCACAGTGAGGAGAGGGAGGATGGGATGAGAATGAAGGGAGGCTGGATAGGATGAAAGTTAGGGCTGGATAGGGAGGGTGAGAATGAAAAATTGCCATTCGCTTCACTCACTTCACTACGCAGGAACAAAGCATGATGGGGGGTACTTGACATAACACTCTTCCAGGCCATGTTGTGTGTGTGTGTAAGAGAGAGAAAGTGTGTGTGTGCGGTGTCTAGTATCTCAAGAGGCACTGGCATATAAAAAGTGGAATGTCATATATGTGTTCCTTAGGAAATTTTAGGGTCACAGTGATAAAAAAAAAGGAACATTAAAAAGCAAAACACTGTCTTAATTATGGATAACTAATGTTTTATTCAAGTAAAAAAAAATCTAATTAGCTTGCTATTTCTTAAATGATGTAAAACTTTAAGGGACCTAACTCTTGGAACTCAAACATGACTTGGCCAATTTGAAATAAAGAATAGTAATCAACTCATAGAGTTCATAGAAGCTACCTCTTAATATCTCTGTGTGCTCACACAGTACATCTCTGAAACGTAAAGCCCTCTTAGTAAGTACGGAAGAGCTCAGCAGTAGAGCAAGTGTCTCTATCTGCAGTTTCAGACTTTTCATTAAAGCTTTATTAGTTACAGGAATTATTAAGATTATCTCCAAAGGTCATAATCCAGTAGGCATAGAGATATCTCAGGATCGAGATATGTTTAATCTCCCAGAGGTAAAAAGAAGTTAAACTCATATTCATGGGCTATCTGTGAGCACATGCAGAAATGTGAGCGCATTTGTGTTCCTTAAGTGAAGTTTGTATGATTTTGAAAGTATATAATCATATGTGTGACCCTCTATCTGCAAGTGTTTGGCTCCAGACACACAGAGAGAAAAGGGTATTGTTTTAGCCCAACAGAAAATGGCATTTCCCACAATTCCTTTTCCAAAATGGACCTGTGAAGTGGTGTAGTTACTTGATGCCCTCAAGTCACTGTCAACAAAAGCAATCTCTACAGAAGAAAACCCATTTGTCTGCCTTGGAGTGGTGAAAAGATCTGTTTTCATTTGAAATCTTCACTTTTCATTTCTCTGCCCCCTTTTTCGTTCCCTCCTCCCTTATTCTTCCCAGCCTATATATTTACCTGGTGGTGTGTGATTTTTATGTGTGAAGATGCGAAGAGCTTTGTTAGGAACCTGTTTCACTGAAGGTTAAAGGTGGAGTGGGAGGGGAAGGGAAAAGAAAGGCCGACGCTTTGTGGCTGGATTATGCCAGAACCAAATGGACCTTTCTTCTCTTCACTCACTCTGTCATCCACACACACACACACACACACACATACATACAAAGTCTTTCAGTTTTTTACTTTCATAAAACAGCAATGGCAACTCTTTTTCTGAATTAATAATAGGTGCACTCGTATTAGCGCTCTGAGGACTCCTGAAGAGTATGAAGCAGTTATAGGAAAGGAATGGATGGTTTATATTTTGAGAAACAGTAAATAAATGATCAGTGATTACCTTAAAAATCAGTGGTTAATGTTTGGGGAATTGCTCATTTGCACTAGTATTTCATAGGTACAACGGTACAACATTTATCATATAATGAGATAAATGAACATTTGCAACCATAACACTACCAGCATCATCAAAAAAGCACAAAGTCCTTTACTTCCTGCAAAGGCTGAAGCAGGTTGAGCTGGGCCCATTGGTCCTGACCTTTTACAGATGTGCAGTGAAAAGCATCCTGACCTCCTACATCACTGTTTCCTAGCAGAATCATCAGTTTTAGGCTTCATAACATCAGTAACATTTACAGCAGCTGTGTTATAAAGGCAAACATCCCACACATCGTCTGTTTGCCCCTCTCCCATCAGGTAGAAGGCTCTGCAGCATCTGGACTGAAACCACCACACTGCACAACAGACTAATTAACTGTGCACCTCTTGGCCTAACTGCACTCTAAACATTGGACTGTAACAACTAATCCATTTTAATTCTACATTTTTAATTGTCATTTAACTGTTCATTATTTATTCTGTTGCCATTGTTTTTATTTAATTGTATTTTATTGCTGATAACCAAGCCAGAGTACTGTATTTTGTCTTTGTGTGTTAATGTGGAAATGACAATACATTGAACTGTTAGGGGCAGAAAGTATAGGCGCAGGCAAGGGACAGAGGGGGTCAGAGGATTTTATTTCAGTTTTTTTGACGTGGTAAGACATGTAATCCCCTCTTGACTGAAGGAAGTGGAGCAGGATATCAGCTATAATTCAGACACTGTACTGGTTAGTTGTGAAGAGAGAACTGAGCCAGATGTAATGGCTCTTTGTCTACTGGTCGATTTTTGTTCCTCACCTATTATGACAAAAAGTATGTAGTGATCGAAGTATGAGATTGTGGGTACAAGCAGCTGGAGTATGTTTCCTCCACAGGGTTGCTAGTATCCGCTTAGAAATAGAATAAGGAGTTCTGTTATCCACGTGAGACTGTAGGTAGAGTCGCTGCTCCTCCACATCAGAATCAGAATCAGAATCAGAAACCTTTATTTGTCCCACAGCGGGAAAATTTTCACAAAGAGTAATTAAAATTAAAATTTAAAATTAAAAACCTGTACATAGTACAGAGGGAGTGAGACTGAGAATATACCTAAGAAGTACATAAAAATCAAAAGGAGCCAGCTGAAGTGGTTTGGGCATCTGGTTAGGATACCTCATGGATGTCCCTGGGACAGTGCTTCGGTCATGTCTAACTAGGATGAGGCAGACCCAAGGCATGTCTTCAGCTAGCCTGGGAATGCCTTGGTATTCCCAGTACATAAGGACTAGAGGAGGTAGCTGGGGAGAGGGAGTTCTGTTCCTCCCAGCTTAGACTGCTGTCTCCATGATGTAAACTCATATAATCAGTAGGTAATAAATGCACGGACAACTTGAATTGGATTGATTTCACCTTAGTTTTGCTGCAACAGCTGTAGTAAATTATATAGTCAATATATCAGTCTTTATAAAATGGATTTTTCCAAAATACTTAGAGCACACAAACCACTAGGTCCACTAGGCCATAGTACCAGCTAGTACCTCCTTTTTTCACACCTACTTGGCTGGGGTTCTAAGCGAGCTGAGTTGGGCTGAAAATGTAACGTTACCAGGATGCAGGCCACTGATTGGCCAGAGAGCGACGTCAATGATGAGTCTTGAGAGCGGCTCCTTCACACCTGCCATATTTAAAACTCTGCAACATGTACTGCAATTTACTTTAGCTTTACAACTTTACCTTTTACCACTAAATTTCGATACAGCGAAAAAAGGCAAGCAAGCCTCCTCTGTGGTGCAGCGAGGACGCCTCCACGTCCTCCATTGTTGTTGTTGTATATGTGACCGGAGCTGTCGCATATAAAGCGTCACCGCGTTTCAGACTGCCTTACCATGAAGGCCCCACCCACATTGAGGTGGTACTGACCTGTAATGGAAAACGACTGAGACCAAGGCAAGTGGATTTGAGGTGAGTCGAGTCGAGACGAGTAGCTACTTGTGGAAAAGGGATATTTGAGAATCATCAACATTCACAGCTTGACATGGGGCTACAACTCACAATCCCAAGTACACTAGCAGATGTAACATTGGCTGAAAAAGAAAAGGTCTTCAAATAGTCCTGTTTACAGTTTAGATCACCAGGATGTAAAATACAAGCTATTGAATCATCGAGCAGACTTCTGCACTTTAGTTTGATTTTAATTAAATAGATAATGACACTATGGCATTATGTCATGTGTTGCTGCTTTGGTGCTTTTTTTCCACCTAAAACATTAGCATTGAAGGGGTGTTTTTCTAATTCACATGAATTAAAAACAACTAGTGCTGCAACCCAACTCAAGACACTACCACTACCTCTACACATTAACAGACAGAAAGAATGAGAGAAGAAAATCAGAAAAACCAGACCCTTGGACTAAAAGAGAGGCCCCTTTGAACTTATGCAACAAGGCTTCCCTCTTAAACAAAAACAAAGTCTTCCCCTTATCTTCTTTCTCTCTCTCTTGTTTCTGTCTTCTGTAAAGTCAGTATTTTGACTCCCTCTAAAGCAACTACAGCCCCCAGTCTGCTCTTATTGGTCCCTCCTTGCTCTCCCACACTGAGTGCCCATGGCTCCTGAAGTGATGCTCTTTGTGTGGGGTTCAGGGGTCGTGCCTATTAGCGTGAAGAAAGCCCTGCTGAGTCTTATCCCGACCCGGACGAGGACGCAGGGTTCTTTACCCCAACCTCAGTCCGGCCAGCCCCCTCCCCCGGACGGGACACTTTCATCCTTTTGTCAGAAGGTCAATGAGCGGACCCCCATAGGGGAAGGAGGGCCCTCACCAATAATGATATGCATGACAGTCATTGTATGACCCCCATGGGGGGGTCATGGTTGGTTGAGGTGGGTGGGACAAGGGAGGGCAAGGCTGGCTGCGTAACTAAGGATGGTTATCTTATCCATAAGTAACTAAGTTACAGAATAGCTGTGATGAGGATGTGAAAGCTCCACTGCATCATGACTTTTTTTTTTCCATGACCATGATTGACATTAAAAGCACATGAGCATGAGAGATTACAATAGCAATAGTATTTTCACTCAATGCAATTCAATCAATAAGGTTAAATATCCAGACGTAATAATCTTTTAGGTATATACTGATGTATACAAAAACACACTCAATTAACCTTCCCCAAGCCTTCATTTGAGAGATAATGTGACTTTGTTAGCTTCACTCCCATCAAAACGAGTCAGCTATTGGCCTTCATATGCAAATAAGCAGTTACATAACAACGTCACAACCACACATAGCATGATTACATGACTTAAATTGCCTCTATAATATGATATTTGTACTTTATTAGACTTCAAAAGATGTGACTCCTTTTAGCAACAGTTGTTGGGTCCTAATGTTGACAAGGCGACTATATTTGATAAAATCTGATGAAACCACACCCTCAGTTCTGATGAAGCACAAAATAGGTTATTATTCATGAAACCTTGGTCGAAATATGACAAAACAGCTTCTTCAAAGGCTAATGAGAGCTGAAGGTTGGAAGCATATTAGTTCATTTTGACTTTGATGACATAAACACATCTCAAACAAGTTGGAACAGGGATAACAGAAGGAAGGAAATGTAACTGGTGCAAATTAGAACGAAATCGAGGAACATCTGACAACTTAATTAGGTTCATTCATTTACAACAGGTCAGTAACATGACTGGATAAAAGAGGCAGAGCAATCTGACAAACTGTTTCAGAAAATTGTGGAACAATTTCAGAAAATGTGACTCAACATAAAATTGCAAAGACTCTTGAAGATTCCACCATCTGAGATGGTACATAATACCATCAAAAGATTGAAGGAGTGTCTGTGTGCAAGAGTCAAGGCTGAAGGTCAAAACTGGACGTCCATGATCTTCAGACCCTCAGGCAACCCTGCACTTAAAACAGGCACGATTCTCTTGCTGGAAACCATGGACACCATGTCCTTCAGACTAAAGAGGAGAGGAACCAGCTTGTTATCAGCAGACAGTTCAAAAACCTACATCCCTCATGGTATGGGTTTGTATTAGTGTCTGTGGTGTGGGCAGCTACAACGGACACCCTACAAATCGCGCAAGCCTGTGATTGGTCAGCTAACTACATAATTTCTCACTCACTCTTCCGGTTTCTGCCGTCATCTCCTCTTTCGCTCTTGCGTCATTCTTTGCAACAAAAGCATTTCCTGCTTAATGTCAGTCAGTTTCAGCTCCATCACAGGTTTCTCTCTCTCAGTCTCCATTATTCCCTGCATGTGTCTGTGTGGCAGGCCGAGGTAAAGATATGGTCCACAATCACAGACGTCATGGGATAGTAGACTGGTCTCTGGAAAAAAAGAAGAAAAAAACACCATGCCACCTATTGTCCCGGCAGTGAATTGCTTTGCAACACTCATCAAGGAACCCGAGAAATCTGAAAATACGACTGCATGTCCAAAAAGTGACAGAGTTGGAGAAGTAGAATGGCGCCTTTACACATCTGGAAAGGCTCCATCAATGCAGAAGTTCACATAAAGGTTTTAGAGCAACATATGCTTCCCTCCAGACAGCATCTCTTTTAAGGAAATCCTTGCATATTTCAGCAAGACAATGCTAAACTACATACTACACCCTTCACAACAGCATGACTTTGCAGGAGAAGACTCCAGGTACTGAACTGGTCTGCCTGTAGTGCAGACCTTGCCCAAATTGAAAACATTTGGTGCATTATTTAAAGAAAAGAATAAACATATATCACAGACAATGTGTACTTGGTTTATCAATTTTACAAAAAAAGATAAATGAATGAAGAGAGTAAAATTTTTCAGACAGACAACATGCAAAGAATGTGGTGCAGGACGTACCAAGGACGTCATACGTACCATGGCTGAAGTGCAAGCTGTTCTCTATTGATTCACTACCACAGTGTTTTTTATTTATTTTTATTTTACCTTTATATTACCAGGAATGTCCCATTGAGATTGAAAACCTCTTTTCCAAGGGAGTCCTGGCCAAGAGGCAGCAAATAACCATGTGGCAGCTATCAGGAGCCAGACAATTCCAGCCATTTTTTTATTATTTTATTAATTAATTAACTTGAACCTGAACCTGAAGATTCTCTGTGCATTTCATTAAAAAAATCCATTGCTTGGCATTTGTGTTAAACTTATTCCAATAGTTACAGTAATCGGACAAGATGAGAACAAACAATTCAATTCAAAGCATTTTTGAATAGTTGCCACACCTCCTAATTATTTATCTTAATTATCAGCGTTTCTTAACATAATCACAGATGAACTTGGTGATAGTAAGATGCAAACTTTTCCAACACTCTTTCTTCCTCTTCTTGAAGAAGACAGTTCCTTAAAACTATGGTGGCTTGTTTTAACTCCAGAATTAATTTGGGAAACATCTGACAACCTCCTGAGAATGCTGCATACTTGATAATAATCTAAAGGGACTAAACTGCTTGTTATCAACCTGTTACATTATGTATTGGCTATTAAAGGAAGCATGTATTCTTATTTAAAAAAAACAAACAAAAAAAAAACACTAGCCTCGCACATGCATCTGTCATACAAGTGGTGCAACCGTTATTTGTCTCCCGCCAAACACACTCTTGGCTGTGTGACCGTGTTAATTAGGTGAGCTGCGCACAGAGGCAGCGAGTGATCGACAGACAGGAGGAGACAGCCACTCGGACAGCCACCAGATTACACCCTCTGCCAGCAAAATGACTTTCTGATGGATTTTGGACAAGTGTCACAGGGACCACACTGTCAACTTTGTCTTTCCCCTTGCTGCGTGTCACCATCTCAAGACAGATCCAAGATCAGCGTATGTGTGTGTGATGAGGATGAAGAGTATTAGCCAGTTCCCCGCTGCTAGAGCTGCGAGTGTGAGCTGCCAGGAGAGAGGGGGTAATTATGGGACCTGTTGAGTTGAAGGAAAGCCAGGCCACCGTGGAGGGATTAAGACCGTCAATCTCCTCCTGCTTTCCATCACTTTTGTCCCCCTCGATATCCATTGTACTTCTGAACTGCTAAAACTGACTCAGACTCATGAGTCATTATTTCAACACTAATGCGAAGCATATGAAAATGTTACTTCATCACACCATCATTCATGCAGCTCCTGCTGATTCTGCTTTTTCAGATGTGACTTTTCGTCTTTACACTGGGTGAAAAAATATTCAGAACTGGTTCAAAAGTAAATGCTTATTTATTTATTTATTTATTAGCCCTTACTGTTAATCAGTAGAATTGAAGAAACATTGCCAAACAGGACACAAATCTATTGATAATGTCCTCAACTTACTGAGCTAAACTTTACATTTCCTGAATACTTTTAAAGCTCCATGAACATTATAGTGACCTTATAATGTTTTTCCATGTTTTCTGATCTATCTACTGTGATATGACTGATATGTGAAATATAATTTTAAACATGCCTGGAAAATTAGACAAACATAAATACTAGTACTCCTAAGAAAAAAAAAAACAAAAATAAAACTTGATTTTCAGGATGCTGAGAGCGCTTCCCACAGGAGAGTTTTTCTAACATCTGCAGCAGGACGTTTCAAATGTTGTTTGGTGACAACATCAGAAATGTTATAGCCCTGCAGTCACCATGGCTTTGTTACAGCTGGGTCTCACCAGAGGTTCAGGCAAAGGATACGCTCCTACCTGGTGGAGGTTGGGGGAGCAGGGACCCAGCTGTGATGACGCCTCGGGGGTGCAGGCTGTAATTGTTTAGCCAATGCAAGGATAGCAAAGGCTGCCTGCTGTTTTGCTAAGCTTTGTCCTCAGACCAACCCACAGGAATCAAAATAAACTCTCTTTAAGAATGTCGATGCAGTGTTAGGTCTATCCACAGTCAAGACAATGCTAGACTAAATGGCTGAAATGATGACAGTGAGGTATATAAGTTTACCTCATCAACACCCATACGGTTGTCATGGACATCAAATCAGCCATGGAGATCAAAAGTGCTTTTATGTTTCCTTCAAAGTTGAGTATTTTAACACTGTAATGGTCATATATCTCTATAGCGTCAATGACTCTAGAGAATGACTCTTTTGCAGTCAGCCCCCAGTGGTCAGTCAAGAAACAGCAATAAATAAACTTATTTCCTGCTTCACATCAGTCTAGCAAGGCAGTAGCCCTTTAGTCATGAACAAGGCCCAGTATGCCACTGGATTTGCAGAAAGGCAGAAGCTGAAAACCAATACTGTTCCAACACGAGAGGTTTTGTGAGCCTGAACCGCAAATTGTCTAAACTTAGATTAAAAAGTGATCATCTTCACATCAAGGCACCCTTGATTTTTGACAACTATGGAGTCAAAGTCAAAAATAGTTTGGCATCAGAATTATTAGCTTTTCATTCTTCAATCAAAAATATCTTAACCAAATCTGTTCATTTTCAGGAAGAGCATCTTCTCATGATTCTCAGTCTATGTCATTCGGAAATAATCACAGGATTCTGAAGTTATACATGGTCCAGACCTTCTCTAGAAATACCAGAGATTAAGATAACTGTTAACTATCTTGAATAATTTCCACTTGTAAATAGTTATCGCCATTGTATAATGGGTAAATACAAATAGTTTGGAAATGGTTCTAATCTATAGATTGATGAGCAGCAACAATTGTTTTTTCTACAGTCATTGCAGCTGTGGCCTTTACTACAAGACTACGCAGTGCTGGTTTATGAAGACACTATACATTGATGACGACATGCAAGCCAACAGTTCCAAACTTTGCTCCTCTGTCTCCCAAACCCTTCACTCATTAAGACTATTTTCTCTTAATATCCTGTGCAAGCATGAAGAATCCCTAAACTAACCTTATACTTGTCACATGTTCACATGCACGCACACACAAACCTTCACCTATGCCTTTGTGCTGTGAAAAGGGAGCCCTTTGACAGGTCCATTACAAACCCCACACTGGCCAATTATCTGTTTTAGGGTGATTGTCTCCCCTCCTCTACCTCCAGACTGCCTTTGATCCCACTCATCTATCCTTGTGTCTCTCTGGATCTTTTCACAGGTATAGCATTTCTACCTTAAAGCCCTCTTGAATCATCCCTACTGCCTTTAAAGACAAGGAATCAATTGCTTCCTTTTTCTCTTTAGCTCCTGATGAATCACAGATCATGTCCTCTCTCATCATCCCCTCTCCACTGCAGATGATACAGAAAATTGCAGGCATCTGAATTACGCTGATTGCAAGTGGCAGATGGCAATTAAATAGGAGTGAGGAAGTCCCTGCAAGTGAAGAGAGCAGAAAGAAAAGGGACCCAAAAGCAGTGGAAGGTGAATAAAAGAGAAGAGAAGCAGAAAAAGAGGTAGCCAAAGAAAGAGAGGAGAAGAAAAGTAAGATAATAGATTGAGAGAAGGCATGACATAGGTCACTGCTGGTGGTTTGTTTGATCAGGGGAAGAGCAATAGTTATCAGAGGGTTCCCCGTCTCTCTGTACAATTCAGTCATCAGTGCTGATTCACCCAAATGGATAACAGAACACTGCAGTAGCTCTCAGTACAGTAAGTGCCTTATATCCCCTGACAGAGACCTAATACAAACCAGACCCACATAATCACTCACACACTGCACCTCACTGCACATACAATCAATCTGTCCTCTTGGCCATAATTTCTAAAACTCTTGTGATTAGGCCATCATAAAGACTACTGAATAGAACCACTTGGCAGATATTACTGAGTAAATTCATCTAGGAGTGTAATCTGTGTGCATTTGTGTGTCCTACAGCATCAAAGCGAAGTGATGCATGTGTGTGTTCAAATGTGTAAAATGAGTGTTAACCATCAAAGGGTAGAAGTGAAGACACTAATGCGGCAGGAAAGGGAGCATCCTCGCAGAGGATGAAGCAGGCCGCATCAAACAGAAAAACAACGCGCTCTTTAGGGAAAAAGAAAAAGGCCAGCGAGAGAAGTTCACAAGTCTGTTTGCTGGTAACCTGGGCAACCCTGGCACCAAGACGTACCCTGTCCAGATGCTGTGCCCTCCTCCCTTACCAACCCTGCCCCACACCCCCAACTGCAGGATCCTTTAGACTCCATCCAGCCGCATGTCAAGTTCACCCCCACCACATCCACCCCCAGTGCCCTGCCTCACAGCAGGCTCTTGACTCAGACTGGCGCGCCATGGACACTAAAGGGGGGTATTTTCACAGCAGATTCACACTGACGTAGGGTTTGACTGTGGGGTACATCTCAATCAGCGGGGGCACAGTCCACAGAGGCCCCTCTTTCCATTTCTGCGCAACCTCTCACTGGCACGGAAGCCATCATGCCCTCCCACTGAGGTGCATGAAGCGGGAGGTGTCTCCCCCACCCTCCCTCCACCCCTGAAATGCCTTTTCATTTCCAGTCGCTCCCGCTGTCCTCCTGTGAATGCACAGAATCACGCTCCACTCTCAGTCTCTCACTGAAAATGAGGAGAGAGGAAACAATGCCAGGATGAATAAACACTTAGATAACTAGACAGAGGGTGAGGAGGACAGACGACAGAGGGAATGGCAAGGCTTAACAGGGACACTGATGGCTTTATACAACCAAGTAGAAGAAAGTGTTCCTTCTATAACACACTTCTCTCAGTGTCTCTCACCCCTCCTGGCTGCTTCTCCCCTGCTGTCGATGACAGAAACAGAAGAAGCCAAACCAGAGAGAAACTCTGAGAACAGGAGGGTGGAGATGGGAGGAAAGAGGGAGACGGGATGGATAGGAACAGACAAGGCGGGACATTATCACAGCAGGGGGTGAGGAGGAGAGTAAAGAGGGTGATGCTCCGTCGTGGCCTTCCCATCCACATCTCCTCTCATTACTATTTCATTCCGCCTTCTTGTCTGCACCTCTCACCCTCACTTCCTTTTCGGCCTTCTTTGCAGTATCATGTTTTTTGCACATCTGGTAGGGAGCAAGTTACACATAGGCCAAGAATTTAAAACCAAATTGCAACATTGGGTATTACAGGACTTGTATACTTGTTTATAACATATTAAAATGTGTTTGACATGAACAATATATATATATAAAAAAGCTTTTTACATTTTCTTTTATACACAAAGATCTGTAAAAATCAAGGGCTGGCTTCCCATCAGGGGACCACAAGCATGACCAGATTGGCAGATTAAGAAACACAATGACACATGTGACACTCAAGAAATCAGGTTCCAGTTTGATATTTGATATTATTTTCGACCAGAGTAGGACATAAACACCAAGCAGCATCACTGTTTGTCTGGTGACGAATATAAGAAATACAGACGGACACATGAATCTCATGAATCTCAATAAAATATCCAAGAAGGGTTCAGAGTTCAGCCGCAGCTGGATGGATGGATGGATGGATGGACATTTAGCTGGTGTGCTTTCTGAATTTTTATTTTCCACTCTTGTTCTTTGCATCTCAGAACCACTGTATGTTACATAAAATTCAGTATGAAATAAAGCAAAACTTAATCTAAAAAAGGGGACTAATTTTAGAATGATACACTCAAAAAACAGACTTGGTAAAATGGAGAAATTTCAAACAAATTGTCCTCTCACAGGAGTGGGCAGACAGTAGAGTTTTTGCCTTTACTCTACGTACATCTCCTCTCTCTTTCCAACCCAGCAACCACCCCTATCACACACAAACACATGTGCATGTGCCCATCCTCAGCTTCCCCAGGGTGTTTCATGTTGACCCACTTTTTCCTTCTCAAACCAAACAATTCTACAGCAACAAAGCCAACGTCTCACATCCAGTCTGGAAGCTCTGAAGGCGTGTCAGCAGAAAAACAGCACGTAAAAAAGAAATGGCATATTGCAATTGAAAACTTTGAAATATGCAAAATACAACAAGAGAACAAAAAAGTTGAAAAATATGCAGACACACAATATGCAGACTGACATTTCTAAGTGCTTTGTGGCCATGTATAGATATTGCTATCTCTTCAGAACACTGCTGAAGTACATTGAATTATATTTTCCCACACATTGCATCTATAAATTATTGCTTGTAAGTCTAGTCCTGTCCTCTGCTCACCCTTGGGTGAGGAGTGTCATTGCTGTCGTTGTCACAGCTGAAGCGCTCGGTAGCACCACAGACTGAGTGCCGCCTGTTCGATGCAGACATGTCAGCAGATTTCCAGGGCTAAGTGCAACTGTGTATGTGCGTGTGTGTGCGTGTGTGTGTGTGATTTCCCTTGTCAGCCTCTGTGCTTTCTCTCTCCAATGCATGGAAAATGAAAAACGCTGTGTCGGAACATTCTGTGGGCCAGAGTCTCCGTGTGTGGATGGTGAGTTTAACATGCATCACTGCTTCCTGTGTGTCTGCTCAGAGGTCATCGAAATACAAAATCATTTTTACGTGACTGTCATTTCTTTTGCCATGCCACGGTGTAACTTTCTTTAATGTGATGTTGGAACAAATGCTGTGTCCTTGAGAGCTTAAAAACAAATCCTGAATATTTGATTTTGCAAAAGATTAAAATAATAATAATAAGTATAATAAATACACAGTCCAACTGCCTTACTTACATTCCACACTGCTGCATCTGTATTATGGCTGCGTCTCCTAGTCCTCATTTAAATTCATTTAATAACATTTATGGAAATCATCTGAAAGCACACAGCTGCAAAAGTGTGTACTGAAAAGCACTTTTTAGATTTTGCTGTTCTTTTCATTTACGGGACACTTTTAGGTGAGCGGGGAAGTCTGATACTGCAGACATTCGTGGAGGCCCCACGACGTCTGAAAAAAAAGATGCCCTGAGACGGCAGTAAAACGTTCTCTGCTGGTGTTGTCACTCATGGTTCATCATTGCAGTAACTAAGAAAATGTGGATGAAACTCTTGAACACTTTTTTAAGACTGTCAATAGGTACATCCTGTCACCTGTCAAGTGATTAGAATTTGTAATCTTATCACCCTGTGACAAATTTGTCCTTTTTATTTATTTTTTCTTTAGATTAAAACATGTCCAATTAGTCTTTCTGGGAAGGTTACTGGATTACTCAAAATTGTTAACATTATTAAAATGATACATTACAATTTTCTGTGTTTTTTTATGCCAACTAACTACTAATCTATTAATTCACATAGTCAATATAAAGAATGAGCAATCCAACTCAGTGTTTCTGGACAGTAAATAAGACCTGGTTTGACCAGTTCCAGTGTTGTCTACCCTCGTCTTCCATCCTGGCGTAACACACACATCTGGGCTGTGAACCCATATATATTATATACTATTGGGGAGATTACGCTACTTAGAGTCAAGTTCAACTTATGACAGACATGGAGGTATCTGGAACCCAACCGCTGATGTGTTGAAGGTTAATGGATTGTTGTTTTTCACTGAGCACTGCTCAACAGTCTTTTACATGTTACCACACTAATGCTGCAGGCATCCGTTGTTTGCTTGGTTAGCACACATCTATTACTCATGTGCATTAGAACGATGACAAACAAAGTTACGAGTTTGAAAGGCTTTTAGCCACATTTGCTGAAGCGGTGTTATCAGTTGGGACTCCGCGGCCCTGGGAGCCTTACGAAAAGCATTTTAAGAGATTATGACTCCACATATGAATATGCCATGAGACACATTCTCATTTCTGTTTCTGTGAGTCCTGCTGATTAAGTCCTCACCCACCCAGAAAATGTAGGTCACTGCTCTGCATGCTGAAAACCTACTCTTAACTATCTAAAAAGTGGCACCTGAACGAGTGGCTGCATTTGATGGGCTGGGAGTGAGGATGTGTTGGCAGACAGGAGATCTCTTTCATCAGTGAAATGATACTGTTGACAAGCAGTGCTGTTGTCTGGTCACCTGTTTAAAAAAGAAAAGAAAAATCAGCGTTTTGACAGCTCTTGTATCCTTGTTAATATTCCATTTTTGATTTGGATGATGTGTTTACTTACCATTAACTCGTCTCTCTTAATCTCATCTGACAGATTTTTTGATAATGAGGAATAAAAGAGGAGTAATTGAGTTGTCACAAGCCTTGTGCAACTGTTTTATATAACCCATTACCCGCAAACTAATAAAACCAATTTCACACAGTGACTAAATTCCCCAGACTCCATCTTGCTATGCAGCCTGTTAACAGCCCCTTGGGGAATGTGTGTGCATGTGTGTCTCTGTGTGTTATCGCGCAGTCTGTTCAGTTGTAGTACTGGGCCCTGCCGGAGGAACGAGCCTTGGCGTTCACAGCAACGCTTCACAGCCAAACACAGAGAATGTTCTGCCAGCTCTATCTAATGTCTTTTCAAACACTTTGCATTCCATCTTAACTTGCACAACAACTTCTGCTCGATCCACCCTTTCTCTTTCTCGCCTCTCACCCCTGCTGCTTCGCAAGTTGTCCACAAAAACTCTATTGTTTCTTCAGATTTTTTTCTTATGCATAAAAGGTTTACAATGTACCTTTGCGATGCACGCTTATCCTCGGGGTATAAAGCAGCTGACGTGAGTTGCAAAGAACGTTTGACTTCTACGTTCTAGACTTAAGGTTTATTGGAAACAGTTCTTTATATTATGACTTGAAAAATGCATAGAAATGCACAGTGCAGTGCAGTGCAAGACATGTACTCTGAAATCAGGCTGACAAAGCAGATCCAATAGTCCAAAATAAAATTTGAGGCAACACGTGGGAAAAGTACAGGAAGTTCATACTAGGTTTCCTCCACAGCCTTTCAGCTGTTAATCAATCAGCTCTTCTAAGCTTAAAAAAAAGAAAAAAGAAAAAAAGAAACTGCTTTGGGCTCTGATCCACCCCCACCATCTTTCTGTCACCTTACTCATCAAAGCACAAGCCCTTCGTAATCACCCACTGGCTAAAAATACATACATACCCACCATAACTGCTTTCTCACAGTTTCAGTCTCTGTCCTTGCGCCTGTTAAAGCCTGATCCCAGAGATGCGCGATCCTTATCAGAGACCAGACTTCCGTTCAGTCAAGTGTGACACCTGGAAGTAAGAACGTCCAGGTGCAATGAGGTCTTGCAGAGAGTTTGCGATGTGTCTCCTTGTCCCTCAACACCCACAGAACAGAGTTTATACATGCAACTAATCGGATTAGAAGGGATTATAACACCAGGATATTCTTTGCAGTTTAGGAAAGTAGTAAATTTCCAGTAAAAAAAAAAAAAAAAGGAGAATCTTGTTCAAACACCAACAACACTCAGCAGTACGAGCTTACAACCACTCACAGACATATGTGCTGCCACTAGTCTTTAATCTCTGAACAAACTGAGAAGTAAAGACTTAAAGACGACATCAGGTATGCAAAATGGAAGATGAACAACGGCTCAGCTCCACCACTCCCTTCTTGTCTCAGCTCATTGTGCTCGCAGAGCATCCATCATGTTAATGTCACCTGACTCACATTTAACTGCCCTTGACACAAAGCTGTTGAGTAACAACACAGTAATCAGTTGATCAGAGGAACGAATGTGGCCCTCCTGCAGACTGGCAGCCCTCGGTGTGATTTACACCTGGCTGCAGGTTAATGGGGTCTCTGGGGCTGATCCCTCTTATTTCCCACTCACCCAACCCTCTCTTCCTCTTTATGTCAGCATCTTCACTCTCCTTCATTCACTTTTTTTTCCCCCCTCCAAGCCTTTCTTTCCATCTGTAATCTTGCTCTTGAAAAAAGAAAATGTGCACACCCCCACCTACCCTTCCTCCTTATTAAACAAGTCTGTCCACCTCTTCCACTCCCTCCATCTCTTCTTCACTTTTTTTTTTCTCACGCACACCCACATACCATCCCAGACGGTGGCAAGCACTGGCCCATCCAGCCTGTTGCGCTCTCTCCTCTCGGTGGAGCTGAGTGATCAATCACACGATTTGATGGTTCTTATTACAGGCCTGCCTTTCCGGGTCAGGAGGCTCAAATCTTTATGACAGCAGATAGGGGCAGCTCTGAAACTACACATTCTCTGAAAGAGGAAGACAACCTCGCACAGGTGTGATTTATGATCATTTTTCTTCCCTTTGAAAGAAACGTCAAACACATTCTACCCTCCTACGTTGTGGTAACAAATGCTTTACATACACGAGTGACTAAAACTAAGGGAATTGTTTGGGGTTCTTTTTGTTGTTGTTGTCTGATTGTTTTTTTTTTTTTTAAGTCTCATGGTGCATAGGTGTGTATTTACACCAGTATATATCATGGATTTTTTTTTTTTTAACTCTGTGTGGAAACTTCTAGTTTGTCTATTTTACATACTTTTTTCTCACTAATGCCCTTTGATCTACAATGTTTTCTGTTTCTGCAGATAACAACTTCTAAACATACTCCCTGAGAAGATGCAGTACATGTTAAGCATGCATAACCATACTCATTACATAAACTATATCCACTTAGCTCCCGAGTGCAGATACCTGCACACACTTACAATACAGTGCACCATTTATCATGTGTGTGTCAGTTAATGACCTTGTCCTATTGACCAGAACCTTAAGAAGTGTTCTCACATTGCAGCTCCTTGGAATGAGGCATCTCTCAAAGCCAGCATGTTAAGAGAGCAGCACGAAGATTTCCGGTAAACCAAAACATTCACGTTGCCACGGCAGTGCAGGTGAGAGACTGTTTGGAAATGCAAGACACCATGCAGGCCCATTCAGCTCCTGCAGACTGTGTTAGCGTGGAGGTGATGGATTAATGCTGCAGTGCTCACAGAGCAGCTTTGATTTACATTGCAGTGTTAGTACCGTGGCTGCTGTCTGCGTCTGTGCCAACTAACATCCGTCACAAGTCCTCGTATGGAGTGCCAGAGCCCAACTAAAGCCAACCTCAAGGATTTTACCAGCCTTTTAACAACCTGGCCACCTTTCCATCCAGCTATTATCACTGGATTCCTGCGGGCCAGTTTAAAGAACTGTTTTCTGCAAGTTAGTTTCCTTTTGTGCTCTAAACAATGAAGTTGGTATTTGGGTCAAGGAACATCTACACAGTTGTTTAGTCAATAACCAGTAGCACATACTCTAAAGTATACACGTGTGTGTTTTTGGAGCACATTGCTTCACTCTTTGTGAAGAAGGTTAATGATGTGGAGACATAACTCACCACACTGCTGGACTATTGCTCCCAGCTCTTCCATGGTTAAAATCACACAGCACCTATTTTTGGCCCCTACCCGAGTGTCAGTGCTACCCTTAAACCCTGACCTTTACACAGCGTGACCTCCACAGCCTGTTAATGGAAACAGGAAGGTATTAAGGGTTGGGGAAGAGAGAGGAGAAGCTCAGTGGGTGCAAGGGGTCAAGCCCAGAATGATGCATTCTGGCTGGACAGAGGAGATGAAGGCTGCTGTGTTCCCCTTCAAACAATAAGGCCTCAGTTATTGGTGTATAATTTAGCCAATTGATTACCCCAGTAATTGTTTCCATAATGAGCTGGTGTGGATAGCTGGATGTTGATCTTTGTGTTTGCATTCATATTTTCATGCCTGAGTGACTACGTGAAAAACCACAGGTGTGTATTTTGCGGCAGCAGTGCATATGCTGTCATGTTGTCTGGGTATGTTTATAAAAGCATCTGTTGCTCAAAAGTTTAAGAAAAATAAATGAGATGCCTTCATGTTATGTTTGAGAACCCAGTAAATACATTTTAAAATAAAGAAAAATGGAAAAAACTGATGTATAAGGGTTTTTTTTTTTGATTAATGCAAAATATGTGATCATATTTTGCACAAGGTGTCAATGCTGAAGATGTTTTTTCAATAAAACAAATGAGCAGCTTTGTGTTTGTGCAGTCAAGTGTTGAGAAAATCTGATCTTTACTTAAACTTCTGGCAACATCAGAAACGTTCATTGTCTTTCTGTTAATTTCAGAACAGAACTTAAATTCTTCTCCTCACATATTAAGCTCTTCAAGAACTGTCTCCCTTTCATGTTGATAAACTTTTCGTTTCATATCTGAATACAGCGCTTTGCTCTCAAACTGCAGGCTTACTTGCAGTTCCTAGAGTTTCCAGAAGTAGAATTGGAGGCAGAGCCTTCAGCTCTCAGGTTCTACTCTAAATTTAAGGTTACACTGAAAACTTGTCTTTTTGATAAAGCTCATCGTTTAAGGATACTTTCCTTGATGACAAATGCTGTATGCACTTCTTGTATGTATATGTCATCATTGTCTCTCTTGTCATCTCAAACACCTAAACAGTTGAAGTAGATGGCTGCCCTCCCTGAATCTGGTTCTACCAGAGGAATTTTAGTCTTGTTAAACAGGGTTTTTCTTCTTCTCTGATCACTCAGGCTTTTTTTAATGCATTGGTATTACAAAAAGTATAAACTTTTAATCTCAACTGGAATTAATTGTAATTAACTGGATCATGAATAAGAATAAACTGGATTATGCATGAATTACAGTGAATTGCACAGAATTTGAATACAATTTGGGCTTAATTGGATTATATTTAACTTTGTAAACTCATGGTGCTTTCTGTGTAAACTGCCATGACAGAAGGTCCTTGCTCAGAACCTGGCAGGGGGCTTTCTATGTGGGGTTTGCATGTTCTCCCTGTGCTTGCATGGGTTTTCTGCCGGTAGTCCAGCTTTGATGATAAGAAATAATCAGTAACTTCATTAAGGTACACTCTGTCCTTGATATCAAATACTTTCAGTGGTCATTTACAAATTAAAGAAGCTCCTGAATACATGGGCTCATTAAGAAACATACATTTCTATGAATGAAGTTCATTGTCTTTGCTTTTCTTTGTGCAAAACCTAGCTGCAATGGTAATTTCAGTGTTTATGTGTCAGTGATAAGTAGCTGAGATGGTCATTCTTGAATGGAAAAAAAGTTTTGTTTTTTTTCTTCTTTTTT
The DNA here is from genome assembly GCA_037176975.1 of Arrhamphus sclerolepis. Taxonomy (NCBI): domain Eukaryota; kingdom Metazoa; phylum Chordata; class Actinopteri; order Beloniformes; family Hemiramphidae; genus Arrhamphus; species Arrhamphus sclerolepis. The sequence goes on from JBAMYA010000017.1 coordinate 4,543,755, forward strand.
TTAACACTGCGTAGTCCTGGGAAGCAACCCATCCTGGGGTTAGTGAGCCCACTGGAAGTCTTGAGCTCTGAAAGGTGCATCTACAACCGGAGAGCAACAGAGGTGCAGACTGAGGAGAGATCAGAACATATCAGACAACACAAATGATACCAGCACAGGTTGAAGGGGATAGACGAGTGTGCATGTGTGCATGTGTGTAAGTGTGTGTGTTGATAGACCAGATCAGTGAGCATGTCAACATTAAGTAGTAGGGGGTTGTGCATCGTTCACCAGTTCATCTAAAGGGGCATACAGGGCTAGCAGATTATATTAAAAAAAACTCTTTAAACACTCTGAACATGAGAAGTCAAGAAAGCGCCCTCTGTGCCTCGTTCAAGGGCATATAAAACATATCTTCAGATATACATTCTGACAAAGTGGAAGATAGTAGTCTGCACAGTGTCAAATCACATTTCATCTCTGACTGTGGCCCTCTTTGTCTGTTTCGCAGGCTGTCTGAGTTCCTGAAGGGGGCAGGAATGCCGTCTCATTTCCAGATTTCCTGCTGATAAATCCAGGTGAGTGACAGGGATGACACAGTCTTATCCCAATATTAATGGAAGCTCCTGGAATTCTGGCTCCATCAAAGCCCTGGGAATTTCCCAGGCAAAGCTGCGAGTATGAAATTCACAATCTTCTCGCTCATACTATACTTATGAGAACAAAAAGAAAAAGGTCAGTGCTACATTTAAGGTATATCCCCCTGGGTCAGTAAGCTCACAAAAGAAAAAAAAAATTGCATAGTTTAAGTTGTTGTTGTGTAATGTGCTGGCTTGCACCGACTTGCTGTCAAATCCAACATTTTCATACATTTTTACAAAACAGGAAAGAGAAACATCCTATTTTATTAAATTTGAAATATCATTGTACTAATTTCAATGAAAAACAGTGTTGAAACGGCAGCATTCTGGTTTCATTGAATATTGCCGTTTCTCATTTTCACACTATGAAAATAAAGACTTATTCACAGACCTGCGTGTCCTGAATCTGGCAGCCTTAGCTGGTGGTTACGTTTGGCATGTTTGGTGGTCACTTAAATGTGTAAACTGCACCAACAGGGTTATCACCCAAACCTTGATGTACACCAAGCAAAATGACTGGGACCCTTGGAAAGGTAGGCCCACCTCCAAACAGACCAAAGCATCCATCTCTCCACTGTCCTTCTGTTTAAATCAGATTGTGACCTTTTTTGCATTTGTTCCATCATGTCTTTGGTCCATCCTGTACTGAAAAGACAATGTGAAAGCCAAACAAACCAGGACTTTCTACGGGTGAATTAAACTAAATTAATCATTTCCTGCTTTGGTCGGAACCAGCGTTACTGAACCCTTAAAGACAGGAAGACAAGAAGCTGTACTGACTATATATGAGGAAAAAGGCTTATTCTCAGACAACTAAAGCATGAAGTAAAATCACGTTTAATGCAGTTAATAAAAATCCTTTTTAACGCTTCTTTCAAAATGGTCCATAACTTAAGATGTTTAGTCTTAGCCGGTATGAGCATAGCATTGTTTAAATTGAAATCAAAATTTTAATTAAAAGCTTTTGTGCCAAGATTTCCCATAACCTTTACAACCACATGGTTTTCACTCCAGTGTTTTATAGCTTACACTTTTACATGCCGGGAACAAAACATCCCCAAGTGGATACTTCAATTATATATTCTAATCCAGCCTGGCTGTGCACTCATTAGTAACCATGGAAACAGATGTAATCTGGTGCTTGTTATTGTGTGACGTCTTGTGTGTCCCCTGTCTTCCACAAGAGATTAATACCATGGGCGTGTGTGTGTGTGTGTGTGTGTGTGTTTTCTGTGAATGTATCCTTTTTTACATTTATCCATATGTTCAGGCAGAGCTGATTGAGAGCTCCAGTCACACACATGGGTGAGGAAGTGCTAAATTCTCCTCTTCCTGCGTGTCTGGGTCCGTCTCCGCAGCTGCGGCCAGACACAGTGCAGGCCGGCAGACAGCAGTGGGGTGTAAGGCTCTCCTGAAAATCTATGTAATAATGGTTTACTCTCTCCTGTGCTTAACCTCTCAACCTCTTTCTCCTCCCTCTCGGTATACCTCTCACAAAAATATATTTCTCCCCCACTACCTCTTTTAGTTTCTACTCTTTAAGGCACTCTTGTCACCTATAGAGCAGTGTCCATACCTCTGCATACAGGTTGAGAGTCCCGCTGACCTTATGGACTAATGAAAAAAACCTTCACATTCTCCTCCATCCTCCTTGCACCCCATTACTTACATGTATACATATATAAAAAAAAAAGGTTTCAACCTCTCCCTCCTCCTGCTCTCTTGTCTTCTTCTTCCTCCTCCTCCTCCTCCTCCTCTTGGACTTTACTACCCTCCTCCTTCTTCAGTAGCCCTCCCGCTGCGATGCGGTTGGCTCCTTTGATCTGGCCCAGCGCTCTAATTAGAAGGAAGTGAAGTGTAGGCCAGTGAGGTCACCATTACCCGTGACCCCTCTCATCGACCACTCCAAATGTCGTTAGGGAGCGAGACGTTCTCACGGCGTTGACCTGCTGGCCGTGATGGCAGTGGAATCTGGATCGCGTTAGGGACCCCCGTAAAAATCAGGCACAATTTACATCTAATTTGAGCTGCTGCAGAGGTCAGTGTGCGGCGTCTCGTTAGTGTCCAACTGGGGAGGGCAGGAGGGATCCATTTTAACGCCCATCCAAACTGGCAGGACCTTCGTTAGGCCTGCACCACCAGTTAAGGTTAGAAGTTCATCATAAACAATGCTACCAGGCCTAAAGTTGACAGTTGGTTATGAACATATCTTATGGAGTATTGTTCTTCAAAAGCCAGACCGGGACAACAAAATACTGGAATTCAGCCTAACTGGAAACATCAGGTCTACTTAAAGCAATAACTTTTAAGTTTGAAACTTTTCATTAAAGCAAAGATTGGCCTTTGTTTGTGGCTAGGAATATAAGATTACTGCTTTTGATCACGGCTGTAAAGTAGCAGGAGCTTACTTCGTGTGTGTGTTGAGGGATAATGTGTCATTACTTGAGGGATGTGAGTCACCAGAACATACCGGCATGCACATAAACTAACAGACTTTAGTAGAGGGGAAAAAATGGACACTAATCACACTTTGACTCTGCTTGTTAAGGGCATTTCCTCTTGCTCACTCAAACTCCCAGGGCGGTTAGACCCTCCGAAGCCTTTCAGATCCCCATTTTACCACAGCTGGAATAAAGCAGTGCAACTTCAGTTGCGGCATGTACACACATACCTTCACACATGCACAGGCACACTAACGCATGGAAACAGACCACTCTCTCCATCCTTGGCATGTACATTGCCAGAAAGTGAGCACGTGTGGACATATGATCACCCAAAGCCTCCCACAAGGAAACCAAGACGGGGGAAGGGTTTCAAGGTAACACATCAAAGCTAGAAGGATATTTTACTTTGGATAGGGTAAGAAACATCAAACGACAAGAGAGCTACTACTCACCACCACCCCCCCATTCTGTATTGTATTATCCTGAAATTAAGAGGGCTGGGCAAAGAAATCCATATATCTGGTAGTTCAAAGACATTGTCAGGATGAGAGGGCAATAAAAATATAAACTGTGGGTGCATCTTCTCATGCACTCATTATATGCTCAATACTAAATTGGGGAATTATTACCAAATTGTTGGGTGTGCTTCTGCATTCTGTCCTTGCCCAAGGTGATGAGTGAAGTTCAGGCGTATGCAGGTGTGTTCACGTATTAAAGGAACGACAGAGGTGATTTACAATGCGCTTCGTAAGTGAGAAGGCAGTTGGTGTAATTATCATGTCTAAGATTTTCTTGTATAAACTGAGATGCGGGGAAGGGGGGGGCAAGAAAGTATGCATATGTGCTGTTTGCACATATCGTTCAGCGTCTGGCTGTCATCCAGGGAGTTGATTTAGGTGGATTATGTTAATCCATACCTGCTCTGTGTCTGTCTCTGGATGATCACTGAGACAACATGGGGCTGGTGGAGGGCCACCCTCGTCTGTGAGCGGAAGTCCCCTGAAAGCCAGAAACCCAGTAACAGAGGAGACTAATATAATTCCAATGGGTGAAGTCAGACTCCATGAATGTGGTGTATTCCAGAAATCTGCCTGCATGCACCCACAAACCTCAGCAACTGGCTGATAGTTTTGTATTGATTCTGGGTTGTTGTTTTTGTTTTGTTTTTGTGAATCAAGTCTTTTGCATTACAATCATACAGAATGGAAAATTAAAGCAGATTCTTTGGAGGTGGTGGCTCCCTAATGGGAAAACAAAGTGTGGTATAAGGAAAGCTGCCAGTAATGGGTGCTAAAGTGCTTTTGAACAGACGAAGGAGACAGCTCAGTTTGTTTAAGGTGATTTGCATGATACTTCTGTAGGTGGATTCCCATCATCAAATCCCCTGCCTTAACAGTCTTTCCTTAAACTATCTACCTCAGCTGCTCCTGCTTTCTCCATGAAAAGAATTATTATCCCCTCTAGATAAAAGAGCAGAGTCCTGTGCAGCTAATGCCCAAGCTCTTGTTTGATCCTGATAAAAAAATAACAAAAAAAAAGATAACAAATACACTTACACACCCGCTCTCTCAAACAACAACAGGAAGTTATTCATTCATTCTCACAATCAGGCCAATAGTACCGCTCCCTGCTTCTCCCTTTCTGTGGAATGTGGAAGAAAGAATCTAACAGTTGATGAAAAGGAGAAGTGACATAAATAAATAGAGTTTTGATTAAATAAGATATATTAAGTTATCCGATTAATGCTGATGCAGTTTTTGATGATTTGTGCTCTTTTCTTTTTTATTTAATTTAATCTAAAATGGACCATGTAAACACTTTAACATAAATGTTGCTATTAAATGCACTGGACTAACCAGTTAGCCTTAAGCTAATTTACATCTAAAATTCATGAGAATCTTCCTGATCGTCTTTTTTCCTCATTTCAAAGAGCTGATTTTATCCACCAGTGGTCAAAAAAAGGAGACTGATTGTTTGATTATTGCTTAACTGTCTTAAATCTTACCAATAACCACTGAGCAGTTTAACATTCCTGTGCTGGTCTGTGTACACATATTTAAGGCTTTCCTTTGCTTTTTGTTGCTGAATCTCTCTTTTTCTCCCCCACATACGACCCCTGGCGACTGTTCTCTGAACTTTGGCCCCTCCACCTGTCGCCTACGGGGTTGAGCCGCCCATCAGACCCGCACCCCCTTTCCCCCAGAGGTGGGTCGTTGCTAAGGGCGTCTGTCACCTGACAGAAGTGAAGCCGATCACCTCTGCAACAACGTCAAAGAGCCTCACACACACTCACAGCTGCGAACACACACAAACACACACACACCTACAAACCTCTCACCTCTGATCTCCGCACACGCACACCTGAACACCTGATAGCATTGAGTCAGGCCTTCACTTGCTTTTCATCTCATCTTCTACTCGACATTCTTTATTGTGTCCTTATGTCCGTCTGCTCTTGTCCTGTCTATTGTGAACAGCCTTCAGGGACCAGAGAGAAAAAAAGCAACAAAGTGACTCTTTTGACAGATCCTTTTGTGTTATTATACTTTTTTATGGGACATAAACACAAAGATGGAAAAGCTAGGTTTGATGAATCACACGCGCGTGCACACAAAATCACAATCACACCGGGACGCACAGATCAAACACAAAACTTACCTCTTCTGGATTCTTTTTTAACAGATAAACACGCCCATTTGATTATCTGTTCTTAAGCACTCAAGGATATGTTAGACTCGTGCACAAACACATGCACGCGCACAAAAGGGAGAGAGAGCGAGAGATAGAGAGAGAGAGAGATTATGTGATACAGAGAGAAAACCTTTAGCATAATTACAAGAATCTTACTCTACTATTTTTAAACCTGTACGCTCTAAGTGGGTCTCGGAGTGTGGATCGGACCATTTTGTAAAGTGCAAAGTAGACAAAGAACACACATTTCAACACACACAAGCAGACGCAAACATGGTCCATTTGTGTGTTAATGATTAGGAGAGGGAGTCATTTACTTGCGATGGGAATACGGGCAGTGGTTTCCTAAGTAGCGCTATCTGGGTCACAGGGCCAAGGTTGCTAAGTTTCTATCTGTGAGTGTGACACTATCGCCTGCTTCACATGGAAAAGCTGGTAACATGGAAATCTGACCGTCTACATCAGTAATGTCACGGTTTAAGTTTTGTTGAGGTGTTCATGGTCTTTTTCAGTGTTGGTGGTGTCGCCCTGCTTTTAGTTTGAAGTCCTGTCAGTCATGTTCTGTTTGGCGTTCCTGATCCTCGTTTCCCTGACGTGTTTCACCTGTGTCTCGTTACTCCTGTGTGTGTATATAAGGTCCTGTCTTTGTCTTTGTTTGTTGCTAATGTTCATGCCATGGTTTTGCGCCACAGTTTTTGCCGCACTAGTTTGTCCTGCCTGAGTAAATATCGTGTCTGGGTTATGCCTGCCTCCAGCCTCCTGCATCTGGGTCCCTACACACCCTCACATCCTGACAAATAATCCCTCTATAATTTTGAGATTAGACTAATTCAAAATGGCACTGAATCAAAATTAGTTATTTTATATCAGCTAAAATAAATCCATGCAAATAAATTAATTGCTGACTAGCAGGGGTGATGCCAGGAACCTTTTTTTGGGGGGGAAACAAAACATTATATTGGGCAACACAGCATAAGAACACAACATACAATTGATGTTACCATACTTCAATCAACCAAAATGACTTCTCCATCCTCCACCATCATCATCATCATCATCATCATCATCTCCCTCTCTGTCTGCTACAAGGGGAGACCTCACTATAAACATGAAACGTTAAGACTTGATATGCATGCCCTGCTTTCAGGCCAGTATGCAAATAAACACACTAAGATGTTGACATTTTAAGTCGACTGTAGGTTCAACTGCTGGAAATTATAGTTTGGAGCTAAAAGTTGGCACTACATGAGCTCACCTTTTTTCACAATTTGACAATGTTTCACAATGTTGAGGGATCAGCCAACGCTGCAGTTGTTTCTTAAAATGAAGACCATGTGGTTTCATGATTTTATGTTACACCACTTAATAATTAATAGTGTGTTGTTGTGCTGTGTGTCACAGACATTATGACTAATGTACGTAAAGTGCTGTATAATGACTTATCATTCTGAATTATTGTCCAGACTATAATGGAGTTAGACCAAATGTCAAAAACAGTGATCAGTTAAGTTTCCATTAACAGGGGTTCAAGGTAAAACCTAGGAGACTAGAACTGTAACCAGGGTGACTTCCCCCTTAGGGATGGGAATTGATAAGATTTTTACAATTCCAATTCCATTTTCAATTCTGCTTAACAATTCGTTTTTTTATTGATTCCCTTATCGATTCACATTTGGAAAAAAAGGACAACAAACAGGTCAATTAGCATCACCAATATAAAATCTTAACAATAATAAAATAAATATTCTTCTGTAGAAATTAACAAAATACAACATAAATTATTCTGTGGCAATTCCACAAGAAGTTTCTAATAGAAACTAAAATTATCCTTTTTCAAAGGAAATATGAGCTGAGCACTCAAAAATAAAAGTACATCAGTCAGTGACAAATACAATCAAGTCAAATCCAATGGAACTGTGCATTGTGCAAATCTGCAACCATCAACGATGAAGAATTAACAATTCTTTTGCAGAAAAATAAGCATATCTGCCTTTTCAGGAAGTATAAGATGATAGGCAGTGTTTGTTAGTTAGTTAGTTACCTGCAGTATAATCAGCCGAGGACTTGCTAGTGGCTGATGCATTAGAGCAGCAAAGTGTCAGTCAAGTACAAACCGAGCTGAAACCAGAAATGAATCCAGCTTTGTGGGGCCAGATCAGATGGCATCATTTAGAATATAGTTGCACAGGAACAGGACACAGGAAAAATAGATTGTATGTTGCTCTATTTTGGTTTAAACTATCGTCTACTGCAACCTAGGGTAAATGCTTTCTATTCTAAATGTTTTGTCTAAACTCTTAAAACTATCAAATAAGTGAAGTGAAAATACAGGAAGCATTTTCAACATGTTCAGCATTATCATATGAATATTTCATCTAAACTAATATTCATTTCAAGTTTAACAGTCTGACCAGTAGATACTCTGTTACTTTTTTCTGCATACAAAGAAAGGAAAAAAAACATCTCGAGTGCTGTGATTTTTAAGTAAGCAAGTGCATGCATGGAGCTGCCAGTAACAGAAGTATGCATCTACGCACAAGCATATGTGTGCATAATCACAAGCATGTGAGTGACAGCTGTGTCGGGGCCAAGTGACAGTGGCCCGTGTGAGTGGTGAATCATAGTGACAGTGTACTGAGGAAAGGGAGCAGGATGGCTCCTGTGGATGAGTGACCCTTGACCTCGTGTGTTAGAACTGAGCCATCACCAAACAATAGCATGAAGAAACCATTCGGCCACGAAGATAGTTTAAAAATAAAAGGTTCTCTTGCTTGCCTGATCCAGCTGCAGAGACATATCACCGTGTCCATCTCTGACACTAATGCTGCCCTAATGAGCCCGCTGATAATGCTGGCTTAAATATAGGGAAATGCCGGAAGGGATGAGGTGACAGGGGTTAACAGGGAGGAGGGAATAAGGATTTGGACAGAGGTGTCATACCAACACAATATGTTCTGGCAGATTGTTGCTTATCGTTTGGGGTCTCTGAGTACCTTTTACTGAATTCAGTCTCAGTCTTAATAGATAAATAGGTAGATAGGTAGGTAGATAGATAGATAGATAGATAGATAGATAGATAGATAGATAGATAGATAGATAGATAGATAGATAGATAGAT
>JBAMYA010000017.1:4552727-4595996 GCA_037176975.1 Arrhamphus sclerolepis
TAGATAGATAGATAGATAGATAGATAGATAGATAGATAGATAGATAGATAGATAGATAGATAGATAGATATGTATATCAACTGGGACACTGCTGACAAAACACAGCTGCTTTTGGGTCAAATTTGCAAAGCAGCTGTCTGGAAATTGAAGACTGCAGACTCGTGTCCTCTGGTATGTCTTGAAGGTACTATGCCACGTCTCCAAATAAACTGAATCTATCTCTGTTGTAATTTAACTCCTTTGGGTAAGACATGAAGGCCTACATGAGCTGATTTGATGCTATCACAGCCATAAACAGCACTTGTCAGATCTGTCATCTTTAATTTATATACAGAGGAGTTCATGGTCAAATCAATGACTGCCAACTGCCCTGGACCTGTGGCCCCAAAACAAATTCAAAGTTTTAACCTCGCCACCTCTTTGATTAACAGCCAGTGTGAGGTATTTGTGATTACCTGATACGTTTGATTTTAGTCAAATGTAGCCATGTGCATATTGGCCAAACATCTCCAAAGTCTCCAAAGGACATTGTTCCAGATGTTTCATGGTTATATGCAACTTTCAAAATGTAAGCCTTTTTTAGGAGAGATGAGGCTTCCCTCTTCAATTTGGTCAGTTTCTCTAATTGTGCTGTTGTGAATTGAACTTTTAACATGCTCAATGAGACCAAAATATTTCAGATTCAGATCATTCTTTATTTATGCTATTTCAGGTACTCTGAGCATTGCATGGTCTGATCTTGGGGTGAACTTGCTGGGATGTTCACACCTGGGAAGACTGGCAACAGTCTTAAATATTCTCTGCTTATGAATAAACTTTCTCTCTGTATATGGATGACTCCCAGTTACTTTCATAACTTCCCCAGATTGATGGACAGCAAAAATTGCTTCTCTAGGATCAGTGCTGATGTCTTCCCTCCTGTGTATTGTCTTAACAGATGCCTGAATGCTCCAGAGCAGCAAACTCTTGCTGGTGATTAGTTAATCAAGCACATTTGATCAGCAGCATTTAGCTCTTTCCTACCTTCTTACTTGTTGGAGAAGCTGCGAGGACGTACTTACACAAACTGATATGGGTTTTTGTCATCACATTTCCTTAAATAAATAATTACACTGTGTAGGATGTTTTCATTTGCTGTTCATCGGAAGTTGTACTCACCAACTCGTTAAGGTCCAGATGGTGTTTTGGCATTGAAAGTGGGTTTACTCATCACGTTTACTTTTCAGTTTTGTTTGGAAATTCTCATATTGAGGAGGACAGTCCTTTTAATGATACTTAAAATAAAAGGTGAGAACACGCAACCGTGTCCCCGCGTCCTAAGTCAACTGAGTAGTAGTACTGACTACACCCGTCCATGCAGATACTGTTCTGTTCATTGGTTTCACATGCACCACACACACACACAGCCTTGTAGACTAATGTCACAACTGTTCACAAATATGGACTGTCGTCAGTTCTTTCATCGTTCTTTCTACATGCAGCAAGGTGCAGACATAGATATGGACCCTGAACAAATATGATAATGGGTGGGGCAGCATCAGACCACATACCTCACAGTTCAGATCATAACAAAGATTTTGAGCCATTGGACCATTTTCTGGATTGCTAATGTTTAGAAGAAAAAAGGGGAGGCAAACGTTTTTTTTATAAAAATAAAGGCTTTTCTTTACTCAAACCAGATACCTACATTTAAAAAAGAAAAGTCCTGTCAGACGGTCGCTGTGCTCCCATACTAGGAACAGCCATAGAAATTTGAAATGTTCACCACTACCGCTCACAATCCACACCACTGCACCAAACTTATTATTTTTTTCTTTTTTGTCCTGTGGCTCATATGATACGCTGCAGATCATGGCGTGATTTCTGGCAGACTGCGGATCCCATACGATCCATTACAGTCCTAATAATGGGGTGCCTAGTGTATTGACATATGACAACTAAGCTTGAGTGATGAGAATGTAATGACTTAGGTGTTAGTGTGTTGCAAAAAAAAAGACAAGGAAAGAAAGAAATCTGTGAGTTTACAGTTAAAAATAGTGAATGTGACAGACTTGTATGGTTTGGTGATTGTCTCTGCTTGAGGCTACAAGCTCTAGGCCCCATTAGTCATCGCTGAACCTTCTGGTTGAGTTGCATTGTGGGTGACATAGGTGTAAAAATCTCAGGAGGAACAATATATGGATTAAAAAAGATTATACCTGCACAGCTATGAACTGTGAGCATGAGAGTGCAGCACAACATAACTGTGCAGTTCTGTAAGGTAGTGTTAAAGAGTGGCATTTACTTTTTTAACAGTCTTTGGAGTCCAGTATATTGACTGTCAACAACTGCAAGGACTGCTCCAAGGTTTAGTAAATGCTTCGTCACAACCATGCACAGCAAATATGTGCATATTGAGCACCTAAAATCAAATCAATAATTGAACTATGAAAAGTCAAAGTAACTGTGGAGCTACTTTAATTATTGCACATGCTTTTTAAAGTCCAACTGCACAACTGCACAGACTAGGGTCAACCAAAAGCCTACCCTGCAAACTTTAACGTTGCAGAATAACATCCAATAATATTGTGTAAAGGCCATTTCCACCTGTCTATCTTGACTCTGTGTACCCAAAGCAAACTCATTGCTCACCCTGGAATCTGCTCTGTCCACACAGTGCCTCTTTAAGCAGGGAGAGGCTCGCGAAGACAGACCCAAGGCTGAAGTATTGACTCACCGTCCGGCACCTTATCACGGTGAGAACCTACACACATGAATGAGTCTATGGTGAGGCAGATAAGGCACCAGGTAAGCGGAAGGGTCATGGCTACAGAGTGTTGACTGCTTCACTGTAACTGCGATATATAAGCTAAGTATATAGCATATATCTGCTTTGTCTCACTCTGGTTTAGACAGAGGTCAGACAGATTGACTGACAGGGAAAGATGCAGAGAGGAAGCTTAAACGGGTTAATCTGCCTTTAAAAGTATGTTATCCACATACAGGCTGTCAAAAACACGTCCGGGCACTCTGTACGTGAGTGAGTGAAGAGAAAGACTTATAAACACACAAGTATGTGCATGCAAAGATACACACACACACCGAGTTCAAGGGACCACTGAGTGTGGGGCATTAGGTGTTAGATTACAGGAGCAGAGCCATCCAAAGTGCCGCCTGCTCCTATCTTTATTTAACCACTGATTAGCGCAACGCTTTGAAGGCCCCTTTAATTGCCGCGGTGACAGGGCTCTTAAAAGAAGGTGGCTTTTTTTCACCTCTTTTATTGATTTCTCCTCTCATGCTACCAATAAAAAAAAAAAAAACGCCCACGCTCCAATCCAACAGGCCAGCAGCTTCTCCAGCAATCACTTCCTTTCTCTCCCTCTCCCTCTTCTGTTGCTTGTTTCCTTGCCGTGACCTCTCACCTCATTTCATCACACATGCTCTGTGTTACACTTGTCTCTCTTACCCTGCTTTTTTCTTCGTTTCCCATTCAAGTTTGACCCTCAAGCCTGGATCACTAACTAACCGTATGTAGTGAGACGTAAGAAACATTTTTTGATGTTTTTTTTTTTTGTATTTTGGGTCAATTGGCTTGCTATAGATATTAAACATGTTTCTTTTCTTTTTTTTAATGTGATAATCTGTTTAAGTGCATTGCAGATCGTATGTTTCCACCAGACAACTCTGCCTTCCCAATGATCAGCTCAGAAACAAACTTTTCTTTTAAAAAAAAGAAAAAAAAGGAGAGAGAACACAGTAATCAAGTTGTTGCTGACTGATAATACGAACATCAAAGTGGGGCAGATACCCATAAATGTTTCATTTGTTTCATTGCTAAAAAAGAAAAAAAAATCTGATTCCTTTAAAACAATGTCACATGAAAATGCACTCACCACATCAAGTATGCAATCTTCCAAGTGAGTTCACCCCAAGTTCAAACCACGCAAACAATATAAAACAGATGAAAACCAGCTAATTTTTCCATTTGAGAATGCGTGATAAAATGATTATTATATACTGAATTTTTAAGGATTACTCTCACCAAACTAATAGGTTAAACACAGCAGTGCAGCTTATTCCTTTAACACCTGAAATTGAATAAAAAAAAGAAAAGAAAACATTTCCAGACAGTGAATGCCCTTTCACTGCTGTCACATACTGTTTTTGACAGTCAGTACCGTAACAGGTCTCTATTGAGGTTCTGCTAACGAAGGACATAGTTTAAGGTTGCCCGTAGATGGAAGAGGCCCTGGACAAGGCCTTGATCCTTGACCTCACACCCTGCTGGTCGCAAAACCCCTGCTGACTCAGCTCCTCTATTCTGCCTGGCCTCATTTCATTTGCCCATGACCTCTGTCACGCCTCAACTCCAAAGCCACGAACCTACCGGTGTGTCCCTCCTCGCATCTCTGATGACACGAGTCGTTTATTTATTCATTTAGTTATTTATTCCTCATTGATTATCATCAGTTAGATATCACTATCCCCCCAATAAAGCTTCATGTTTAAGTCTTCATAAACTGACAGGTTCGTGATGGCGCAGGTCTCATTTCCTTTGAACTTTTTAATGCGGATATAGTCCTCACAGCCACAACTGTGACTGTCAGACATCAGGTGTGTCTTATAAACCAACTGCTCAATGTTCCAAAGGTCCAAGCCTCTAAAATCAGGCACACACAGATTATCTTGGGATTCTTACACCTTTTAAGGGATTACTACTCTTGATAGAAAATCTCCTATACTGTCCAGTTTGGTCCAATCACATCCTGAGGTAAGACCTGTAACCTCAAAGGGTGCAATAGTAGACACTTACATACTGACATTTTGTAACATTTATGTAAAGGTGTACCTCCAATTTTACCCCAGTGGCTTTTTCGTACGGGCCCAACAAGCAAGGCAGAAAAATCTTGCAATGTCCTTACATATGCAAAACAGGCATTCTGGAAGTAAGGGGCAACCCGACATCATCTGATTGACATGTCACATGATGCATGGCGCACATCGTGCAGCAGTAAATCAAAACAACAATGGAGCACAAAGCACAAATGAGTTGTTCGGGTTGCCAGATATCTCTGCTTGTTAAGTAACAACTAATTTACCAACTTTTCTGCTTGAATAGTTAGAAGTTCATTAATATCTTCATCTCCCTAATTCAACATTGTTATGTTGACACAGAGTTAAGAAAACACGAGCAGACAAAAAATTTTTTCCGCATCCAGTTGATTGTGTTGCACATGTAAAATGAAATAATTATGACTATAAATTCCCTGATGTCTCACTTGCTTATGAAATGGGGGGATATACCTTACATACACAAGAAGTCTCTTTTTTCATGACTTTTTCACTTCCCCAGAAGGTGGAAAAAAAGGGGATCTGCATTTACACCTTTATGGAAACTGGCAGTTACATACACGCATGGAAACTGGAAGAAGATGGAGATGTTCTATGAAGAAAAGCCAGCATGTTTGGACCTAACGACTGGTTCTGATCAATTACAAACTCATCAATCCTTTTCAGGCTCCTGTTCTGCAGTGCCAAACCATGAACTGTAGCAACTGCAAGTGCAAGCCCTGACCAACCATCGGTGGCAGTCTAGGAAGATAAATACTAGGGGTGTACAAAGCAGCAGTATTTGTATCTGTATTTGTATTTGTTCAGGTGGGGAAAGTATTTGCAATTGTATTTGAGTAAAATTGAAAATAGGTGTAAAAATACAGTTTTTTGTGCTGCACTTCTAATTTACGTTATAGTGTAAGCATTCTTTATTAATATCCATTATAATAATTATGGATACGCAATATTATATGTTTTTCCATAAATCCAGCAATGAACATGTAACAAGGAGCATCACTGAAAATAAATCAACATAACAGCCATTATTTTATCCATGGTTAAACCAACAATAAAATACCATTGTGAACATGATGAAGTCCTCTTTCAGCTAATTTAATGAGTGACAGGAAGCTATGCTGAGGTTAACTAGCCTTATAGCCTACATCCTACATCTTGCTCTCTGCAAAAGACAAAGTTAAACGTACCATATAACTCTCACAAGTGCATACAATTCGACACAACTACACACGTTAGCATTACTCTGTCAACAGCTGTCCAAATTACCAAGCTAACAGAGCTACGTAAACAGAGCGAACATGAGAGCACCCGACTGCAGACGTCAATGCAGCGTAATGGAATAATCTCCCGATCAAACTCCGCTTCCCAAAAGTTATAAACTGCCTCCAGAATCTAGTTAAGGTACAAAAATTTATTCAACAAAAACAGTGATGCAGTTAAGTGTTTGTTTGTTTTTTTCGCCCTGCCGAGCCTTCTGTGTTTTATGTGTAGAGCAGCCTGTCAGTCACCTCTTTCACTGCCCCCGACTCCTGAACGTCACTCAATCACTCATGTGGACACTGTGGTCTCATGAGGAAATGCAGCTTTGAATGTAAAGTTCTTCTTGTTCCCGAATACAAATATTTTTATAAGTATTCGTAAAAAAACACGTTATTTGTGCCTTTCCAAATACCGTATTCGGGTTCGGCTCCACCCCTAATAAATACTGAAGGGGATGGCGGAGCGACACTGAGTCTTGTGAGAAGGCACAGAGACAGCGAAGTTCGAAGTGTGACAGTGCCCAATAACACAAAAGTATTAATTAAACATTTGTAAAACATTTTGAAGTAACCAGGGGCATAATATTGTTTTTTTGTTTTTGTCCATTATCCAAATCGCATTGCGTGATTTACGTGCTTTATGCAGAAGGAGCTATTTCATGACTTTCCCACTGTGAGGTGGTGATGTGGGTGTGAGGGCTGGGTTAACCCCTATGCGGTTTGCTGCAGGTGTATTGCGGCCCAACTGGCTGGTGTCCTCCCATGATTCTGGGCCGCTCCACATTCTGATGTTCTGTTTGTTTGCCTGTGTCCATGAGGAACTAGCTGGGCAGGATGGTTCCTGATGACCTGGAGAGGGAATCCAGACCACTGGTGGAGGTCTGCTGCCCACTAACCTGGCACACCAGTACCTGACACTACCAAATGCGATTCAGCCTGAAGTGTCATGGGTCAACATCACTGATTTTTGTCTCTCTGCTGGAGTGTTTCAGCTCTGACATGAACTGAGGAAGGGGTAACAGACATCACCATACAACCACATAACCACCATCATTTACATCCACCATACTACACTACACCAAGACCGATACATTATCAAACAACACTACAACCACCGTCTTTTGTCTTTGTCTGTCTTTTTGTGCTTCACTCTTGGAATATTTAAACCTCTGACAGAATCATGTAGGCTACCAATAAAGTTTATTAGATCAGACTGTCAAGAGGACTGAAGGACGCATTAATCCTCACTTTCAACGATGCACAAGAAATCTTAAATTTGCTGCAAGATCAAATTGCATATTAAAAAAACATATTTTATTTTGTTTATTTTTTGTCAATCTTGGCACCAACCCACCACATATGTGCAGACCCAAAAGAACAAGAAAAGCCCATGCTGACACTAATCTGTGTCCAATAGGAGTTAATTAACTGTGTAACACCGCATGTCACAGTCATATATGAGCAAAATACTCATCTTACATTAGTTAGCTCAACACAACCACATCCCATATACAATTAAACCCTGTAAAGTTGCTGTATTGTTTCATTTACAGGATCCAAGTCATGCTCAAATACCTAAAACGTCTAAAATTCCTACATGCCTTCTCCTGATCTTTCTCCCCTGAGTTCAATGCATGTGGTGTGGCAGCTAAGCTGGAGACTGGCACCCTGAAACAGATTAGAGGCATGTAATTAGGGATTCCTCATCAACTTATTTACAGCACAATCCCCTGCACACAGCGAGACCTCTGACCTGACCCAGAAAGTCCTTACATGCTCTTTGTAACCTTAAGCAGTGAGGGTACCTAATTGCGGTGGTCATGAAGGGGGTGGAGTGGGATATGGATGGGGATTAAAGGATGGAGAATTGAATCAAATATATCTGGAGTGCAGGAAAAGGGTTGGGGAGGAGGAGGAGGAGGAGACGGTGGAAGGTGAAAAGCTGTGTGCTGAGTGGAGAGGTGTTTTAAAAGATGCTAGAAAATCAGGAATGAAATAAGTAATTGTAGTTTGCAGTTATGTAAAGGAGGAGATAACTTGTAGGTGTGCTTGGGGAGTAAGTTAATAGGCTTGGTTTGGCAATCCCACCACGACCTGGTTTTTATAAGGTCATGTAACATGTTACAAGAGCTGAATGAATCAGTAAAGACACCAACAGCCAATCCCACCCACCCCCAATCCCATTCCTAACCCTGTCAGCTGATTCCCCTCCCCCCTCATACACTAAATCAGCTGACGGATGCGGTCCCAGGCAGCTGGCTCGATCCTTCATCCTCCACCGACCCCCATTCCAGCGTCCCACCTTAAATGAGTCATGCAGTTCAATGACACTGCCACATTGCGCAAGATTTCTGGTTATACTCAACAACACCACACTGCCCAGCAGCATATTTTTCACATACAGGAAGGTTTGCAATGACAGCAGCATCAAAGCAAAGATCTCACAGGCTGATTTGACTTTAGCGTTTTGTTGTCATAATCTTCCAAGGTGCCACCCCACAAAAGACCAATGTGAGACAACACTGGTTTATCCACCTTGTTATCCCCAGCTCAGCCGGGTTCAAATCCAAATGGCCATTTGAGAGCCAGGTCCACCATGTAGTACAGACATCCTTGCAGTAAGGGCAGGATTAGAGCAATAGAATCTGGGTTACAGACACCACGCAGTCCATCTGTTGTTTTGGTATTTCCTTCACCATGAACACACGCAATGTCTTCCACCTCCCCCTGCCTTAGATCATTCTTTATTCCTACAGATTAAGCAAGTGGAGTAAATGCAACAGCGGGGACAGAGAATGATGTGTGATTGCTGACTAGTGCTGCAGGAGAGACCTGGTAGAAATCTGATACAGATAGCTAGATAGGTTTTCATTTTAAAGCATTAGAAAAATCTAAAAGTTCAGCATCGACAAAAGTATAAAGAGAACTTTCTTTTTATGTCACCTTTCTGTATGTTTCCTAATAAACACAGTCACAGGGACACTTCTGTCAACAGGAAAGCCGTTCATGAAACAGGCAAGAGCTGTTCATTTAAATAAGCAGCATCTCCTGTTAGCCATCAAAACTCAATACATAAAACCAATTCTCAATAATTTAATTACCACAGGATTATGATAACATTCACTATGTTGACATGAACAACCTAATCTAATCTATCTAATCATATTAACTAATAACTGATGTAAGTATAACCTCTTTAACACATTCAGATGGTTGTCACAGCACATGGACACATCATCTAATTCCATTCAGCGTTGGGGATTTTCTTTTTTCTTTTCAACATTTCTTCCAGCAAAAGAACATGCTCAACCAGTCACACTACTGCAGACAAAGCCAAGTCTGTTACAAAAGCCAGACATCTCAAAACCCAGCGCAGCACAACAAAAGTATGCAGCAGAAATTATAAAGATAGAAACTCAGAAATGAAAATGCTGAATGTACAGTTTGTCTGACATGCTGATGCCAGCTGATTTTCTTCACAGCTGTCGATAGCAATTACAGTAATTGATTACTTCTCTGAATTCCTTCAAAAAGAAACAAAACTTTAAATCTTTTTTTGTGTGTGTGTGGATCATTAACAGAAGTTCCAAGTCATCTCTTTATCCCCATATTTTTTATGTCTTTATTCACATCACCTAAACGGGCAATTTGTAGGGTTATAAATTGGAGTATAAACCCGAGCATGAACACTAGCAAACTTGTGCCAAACTATGATCCTAATCAGATAATAAACAGTAATCATGGAATGAGAATATGTGCATTTAGCTTGTCTTTTCAGGAGTAGTGAAAGGATCTTTGTCCTTTAACATTGTCAATCCAAATTGATTACATAATCAGATTACTTCCAAAGAAACACAAGAAGACAATATAAGAAATATCAGCTCATGAATAATCAGTGTAATGTTTGACTGTTTGCTTTACAACACTGGAAATGACTAACCAGTAGTTTTCAAGTGGAGCATCAGAACCCAGGACAAATTGAAACTTTTATATTTAGTATTGTCCACAGCAGATGTTTTGTCATCTTGGATGATAAACACGATATCATTTATCTCTTGAGGTTCTCACTGAATAATTATAAAACCCAGAAAATGATAAAGCCACAAGCTAAACAGTCCAGATTTAGCTAAGTAGATCTACTTACTTACGCCATCATTTCACGCGTGAATCTGTTTTCCCTGTGTAAATTTTTCTATAAAACGCACAGCACATTTTTCCCGAGTGCTAAATTAATTTAGAAGCATAAAACTAATTTAACTGTAGAGAAAGTAGTATTGTGTATTGTGTGCATGCATGACTAGCATTTCTAGTTTGAATACAGAACAGGATATATTAAAATTCAGTTTAAAACAAAGTTCTAATGTCCATAAAGTTTACATTTCACCTTATAACATGAAACCATAATGCCCCAACTGTGTCAATTTTCTGAGTGAATTGGAGCCAAGACACAAGAATCTTAAATGCAATATAATGAAAAAATGATTCACATCTGTACATGGGGAGTGTAAAAATTACTGGCACAACAGAGCCATGTGGCCCTACAGCAAACATGGCCCTCAAGTCTGTTAAGGGACTCTCAGCACAAAGGCAATCTTACACCACCGCCAAAAGAAAAAAAAAGAAGAAGACAGAAGGAAGGAGGCAGTGAGAGAAAGGATAAATCAAGACCGAAGAAAGACAAAGGCAACTGGCCAAGGGGGCCCAAAGTGTCATCTTGCCTCCACTTGGGGTGAAAAGAAGAGAGGGGGAAAAGAAAAAAGGAAGTCTAGAATTTAGCAGAGGAAAGTTCTCTTTCTTTTCCTGGACAGCTGAGTGTCTTATTATGGGATTAGATTTAACCAGTGTCCCCCTAGGAATGTGGAACAGAGGGCTGGTGGTAATGGGTGGAAGAGTTCTGGGGGATGATGTGGGTCTGGAGTGAGGCTTAAGGGTGGGCTGGGGTGCTGGGTGGGGTGTCTCTGGATGGTGGCGGCGGGATGGGTCAGGGCGGCAGTATACGGGAGGGCTTGGAAGGGTGCCCAGGGTAGTGAGGGTGGGAGCGGGGAGCCACAGCATAGGGGCCCACATGGCTCCTTGCCAACAGTGCAATTACTCCACATTCTGAACAGCTGGCACATAATGGGCATTCAGACACTTCAGTCTTTCGATAGGACATCAAGATTCCAGGTCGGCGCCCCTCGCGTGCCTCAGCACAACATGGCAAGTAGAGATCAACCCAGCTAGGTGCTGCTGATGATCCCAGCAGTGCTGGAGGTGCTATGGTGACTAACACCAGATTAGATAATAAATAATGAAATACTTTTCATGCCCTTTTGGGTAGCACAGAACACAAGTAATGGCAAAACCCACTGTAAGCACTCACAAATGCATCAAAGTACAAAGATCGGCCTCGTCTGTGTTTGATCCACAGTAATATGCTAGCAGGCTGAGACCCTTGAGTTGAGTGTGGGGGAATTCTGTGTTTATAAATTCAATCTGTTTGAAACTCGGTCCAAGTTTATAATCCACCCACTGTGTGGTGGCTTTGTGCTTTCCCTCAAAGCGCTCACACAATGTAAACACAGTGTTTAAAAGGGAGATCTTTTTTTTTTATATTAGTTCTAAAACAAAGGGAGCACAGGAAATGGACTCTGTCTTGAAGAGGAAAACAAACAGGCCGTCTGTCACTCAAACTCAGATGCCGCTGCGCTGCCATGAAGCTACGAAGCGAGGGGACTGAGGCCGCCAGTAAAACTACCCGAGCACACACATTGACTGCATGTGCGGTCGTAATGAACGCTGCATCCGTTAGCAATACAGATGACTTCCTGTGTGCAGAGTCCTCCTCTTTGTCAGGAGGTGAATGTAAGGACGATGATTGATATCTTGCGTGTGGCGACCGAGTATTGAATCATTCTGGCTCCTGAGCTGCGAGGCCAGATCCCCTCGGAGAGCCTTTGTGACTTCCAGAAAGCCTCGTCCCCGGTTCCACCCTCACAAGATCACACACAGGACGCGTGCACGCCATCAAAGAGGATGTGTAGGCTGAGCAACAATATTGATAACTGTTGTGCGTACGCATGTGTGACTATACAACTGTGTGGGGTACAAAACAGATGAGTGCCTTATGCTAAACATTATAAAATACTCAAGTCATCTGATAGAGTTTAACTAGCATGTTCCACTTCACTTGAGGAGCAGCAAACAAGGAGATCTCTACATGCTGCGAAATCAACAGCCTTCCTCCTTTTCTCTTTAAATGTGATTAAAAGATTTATTTTCTCTTTTTGTAGTCCATTTTTCTCCTCTTAAGTTTGACTCCTGTATAATTTGATTCTCACTTCTATAATAAACGTATTATAATTACTCAGTAGGAAGACAATATGTTCATATTTTTTTTCTTTTACAAATATTTAGAGAGGGAAGAATTAATTTCACAAATAAATGAGTCATCCAGTAAAAAAAAGAAAAAAAAAAAAACGTATTGTAGCCTTCTTTGCCAAATTGCTATTCAAATCTACTGGCAGGTATAATGCAATCAAATTATTATTCTTTTTATCTTTCTCTGGCCCAAGTTTCTCTGTAAGAATTTGCTGTGTAATTTTCATAGATGAGATACGTATCATTAAAGGCTTCATCATTCTCATTAGTATAATACTGATTAATGAATACCTTACTGGAACCTGTCTTGATGATTGATTGCATTAAGAAAAC
The DNA here is from genome assembly GCA_037176975.1 of Arrhamphus sclerolepis. Classification (NCBI taxonomy): domain Eukaryota; kingdom Metazoa; phylum Chordata; class Actinopteri; order Beloniformes; family Hemiramphidae; genus Arrhamphus; species Arrhamphus sclerolepis. The sequence continues at coordinate 4,565,513 of JBAMYA010000017.1, forward strand.
TGAATTTTATTTCCAAAAAAAAAAGGTTATACTATAAACATATAAATATATTCAGTTTCACCTGGGTTCATCATCTGCGCTGTCACCTCGTCGCTGGACAGCAATGAGGTGTGTGTGTGTGTGAGTCACACAGAGAGGAGAAGCTGCAGCAAAAACAGAAAATGAGTGAAATTGCAGATGAAGAACTTTCTTTTTTTCTCCTGCTATAGGTCGAAGTTAAATTGATGAAGTTATGCCAGTTATGCACATCAGACTCATGTATTGAGACTGACAGAAATGTGACTGGGATGCTCACATCTCACACAATTTTGAGAATAGTACATAATAACTCTTGAAGAGTCCATGAAAGTACCTTTTGCTATGAACTTGTGTGTGACCGTACCACAACATTCAATCTTCCCCTGAAGGTGACCTCCCTGGAGGTCTAGTGCTAGCGCCTGAGTTCAAATTCTGGATGCACCAGGAAGGGCATCTGTCGTCAGGGAGTTTCTACCCTGAAGATGACAGGTGCGACAGGTAACCTCTATTGTTTTAAGACATGAAATCAGATCAGATCAATAAAATATAGCATGTAATAAAGGAGGAAATTGTCACTCTCATCTCAACGGCTAATATAAAAACTTGAAAGCACAAAATCTGACAAAAGTAATGCAAATTTTTCATCTCTCAATTCTCTGCGCATCATTCCATTGCAGAGTACAAGCGCTCCAGTCCCTAAGGCTGAGTTTAAAATGCATATCAACAGAAGGCATTCCAAGAACATCAGCTTACAGCTGACTATAATATGATTAGATCCACACAACAGAAGTCACTGCCTTCCTGGGAGCATATGACTTCCACGCTCATGGGTAGGATTATGCTAATGTGAGGAAAATCATGTGTGTATGTGAGAGAGAAAGAGAGAGATAGAGCAGTAGAGAAAAATGCTTTGGGACCAGGATAAAACGATGCCTAACAGTCATTTTCTTGATGTCTTTCACACATCCAGTCTTTCTTTATTGTCTTTTCCACTTGTTTTCTCCATTTCTCTTCTTCTTCTCATGCTTTTCAGTCTTTTCCTTCAGTATCAGGTGGTTGGGCCTCAGCATCTGCCCCTTTGGCACGTTCCCCGTCTGAGGCAGCCAGCAGAGGCTCAGCAGCCCGATGATGTCAAAAGCACCTCTTTTATCTAAATCTGCCTCATTCACCGACTCCACTTTGCGGCTTTCAATTTATTCCAAGTGCTCTTTTGTGCATCTATGTGTGTGCTTGTACATATTTACTATTTGCAGGTTTTCCTTTTTTTACCCATAGGGTGGTCTTCAGTTAAAACACACACCTGTTGTTAGCAGAGGACAAGAAAAGACGCCCTGCCCGAGGAAAAGAAGACAGCTTCAAAAGTTTAACAGCCAGAGTGACAGAAGGAGCAGCAGGAGCAGGACAGATCTGTGTAAACATTTGCATAAACACGTGTACTTCTTTTGGTTTGTTTGTCCTCAAGCTGTGTGTCTCTAAAAGAAAAAGACTTCAAGGAGGCAGAAGGCATCCACATACACTTGGATTTTGATTGATATCCAGATGTGGCTTTACTCCTGCAACAAAAAGTTTTGTTTTGCTGTAAAAAAAAATAAATAAAATTTAAATTTAATATGAGAACAAGGATGTCTCTTGTTTTCACAGCCAAATTTATGTGCCTAGAAGAAAAGAACCAAAATCAATTCAAACATTTTTTTTTTCAAGTGTCTCTACTGACCTTTTTTTAGGGAAAAAAAAAAAAAAGGTGACTCTGTTAAATAATCCGAAGCTGAAGCACTAACGACTTAGCTCCATTGTTCTAGACCTGTGGTATTCAAGGACATCTCTGCAGCTTAAGGTCCGTGGACGTCCAGATAAGGTTGACCCATGGGGGAGCACACACCCAGCCGTGTCCCTGACAGCAGCTACTATTCCCACAGCTCTTCTCTGGCGTTGCAGTCAGAAATCATCGTGCAAGACAAAGCGCCAAAGCTGTATAAACACTCATGGTGACACCAACAAAGGCTAGCCTCTGGAACTGGACGACTAAAAATCGAAGCACCTCGGGGTCAGCCAGGCCAAGCCCCACACTGGCTCCGAGTGTCTGGGGACATTTATGAAGGTCCGGTCTTTGAGCAGAGGTGGCTGCCATGACTTACAGCTCTAATCTGAGTGGTTATTCAACCCATATGAGCTTACAACAGTATAGGCTTTGATGTCGTATATTGTTATGACATCTGACCGCATTCAATGGCTTAGAGACGTGATTGGATTGTGTTGTCCACTGCACATCTGTGTGTTTTCCAGGCAGGATTAATGGCTTGTTGACTGCAGATCGGCTTGGGTGTTTTCTATTTCTGAGTTCAGTGGATTTCCTATCATAACAATCTCTTTCAGAAACACAGGCTGAAATCTATACTGTAGTGACACCCCCTAACACCCCCCCGCCCCCAACTCCTTAGTGCAGTCTGCATTCTGTTCGACATCCACAGACCAACGAAACTTGTGTGTGAAGGTGACTCCATGTCTATTTTGGAACAGTTAGCGCTGTCACAGTAGCAAGATGCTTTCATCGCATGCTCAATGTCAACTCCTTCAGCTGTCGTGTCATTCCTGGGTGTTTCGGCAAGATTTCTCATTTCAGTTATGCACTGTTCTCTGCCTGACAGCACAGACACTTGGGAGTTCATTTCCATACTGTTCCCTGAGGAATTGTAATTAAGTTTGATAATTACTTTGGGGAGCTCATCTGCGCTGTGGCCGAAGCAGTGAAAAAGTAGGCTATTGTGTAAGTGAGTAAGACCATGGAGGCACTCTTTGCACTATTTTCATAACCAGCACCACCTCTGCTCCAACTTTCTTCCTCTCCCATCTTTTTTTACCTTTCCTGTTTTTGAAGCTCTTTCTCCATTTCCCTCTAAAGTCACAGACCTTGAGGAGTTCCTCTCATTTACCATCTCCCTGGTGTTTCATTGCTTCCTATTGTGCCTACACTGTGGAGGTTAAAGGTCACAACAGAAGGTCACGGCGCAGTGAAAGTGTCCAGACAGCTCATTTTAATGCTTTTTATTGGGATCCTTCAGCTTTTACTGGGCTAATGTCTGAAAACGATACGTATCATTTTGGGATCAAATGGTTTTACTGCCATTAGGGTGCCGGGAAATGACCACACACTTCCGCATCATAAAAGTGATATATGGACGTTGACAAGAGTTTAACAGCATCAAGTTCAAACTATGAAAAAAAGTGGCTTAAATGAAAACAAAACACCCTCTCCTTATTGCCAGTCCAAGCGATGTGCTTAAGCAAGACCCTTAAGCTGCAAAAATCCCAGTGGCACTGGTCAGAGAGTTTCACTATAGAACCGCAGTCTATAGAACCATAAGCATTGTGGGCATGGAAAAGTGCATATATTCTCAGCAGAGCACTCCTCAGGACTTAAAGATTTTTCATTGTTGCAGATGGGATTTGCCGTTGGATTAAGGGTGTGTAAATTGCCAAACAACCAGAATCCCCAGTTGATTTGCAGCTGGCGGCACAGAGGTGGAAGCGAGAGGAAGGGGAAACACTGCTGCAGTAAGGGATCTGCTAGATTTCCCTGCACTGAAGTACAAAGCAACAAGGAAGTGATATAATCCTCCACTGGACATCGTCCAACATCTTCTATGCTGCGCACTGTGACTCCAACACCTTTCCGCAGCGTGCACGTGCGTATTGTGTGCATCTGTCAGTGTCTTCCTCTTGAGCCCGTGATAAGTGCAGGGATTACAGGGCTATATAAGAGAGATGAGGAATTATTTCATCATTTGAGGGGGGTAGATAGTGGGCGACACTGTGTATGCGAGTGTATGTGTTAACCTCCAGGGATTGGGCTACATTCCAGCACTTTTCTTCCCACTCTCTCCCCTTCTCCCCCCTAGTCATGCACACACACACACACACACACACACACAAAAATACTCCTCCGGGACCAGCACTCGACAGGTGCTGAGTTAAGAGCCCCTCTCCTTCCTCCTCACACGCCCACTTATGCCCCCTTTATACACTCTGCCACCATCCTACCTCTACCCACACAAGAGGGAGGTACTACTTTTCAACACACACAGTCGATTTACAAATACCTCAGCATGCCGGTGTGTATGCTGAGGTACCAACACACCCATACCTGTTTATTCTGGACAGCTGTTGTCAGAATGCTGCTCTTATGCTCTGCGCTGGACATAAATTTTGTTTACATGTAAATAAAAAATGCTAAATTACTTCATCTATATGTGCCTTAACACCCCATCTTCGCTTTCTCTCTCCGTCCTACTGTACTTTCACCTTATTTTTTTTCTTTCTGCTTATATAAGTCTCTCTTTCTTTGTCTCTTTCTTCCTTTTGTTTGTCCTTCTGGTACCTTTTCATTTCTAAAAACTCCTTTCTTTAACCCTCAAGGTCTCAGAGCATCCTATTGTGTCTCTCTCCATCCTTATCACTTTTACATCATCATTCTATACATTAATCCTCCTCCTTTCTGCACTAAATTTGCCTTCTCTCCTTCTTCTTTGTCTTTTTCCCCCCGCAGTCTCTCTCCTTCCCCTCCCTCACTAAGTCTCCTTCTCTTTCTCCTTCTTCCTCCCTTGTGTGTGTTGGTGTTAGCCAGTGCCAGACTGTTATAGAGGGAGACTGCAGGCGGTTGGTGTTACTGCCAGCCGTTAGGAACACACACACACACACACACACATACAGGCACACACAGCGTCAATGAGGACAATGTGTCTGGGTTGAGAAGAGGAAAAAAATGCATGGCTGGGCTGCCACCCTGAGGCGACTGAGGGAATAGTTGCAGCGGGGGGTCATCGAGGGGGAGACAAGAGAGGATGATGAAATACTGGCAGCCTTTCAGTAACGGCTGGCCTGGGTGGGTGGGGCGAGCGACTGTGAGCTCACGGCAGTTATTATGCAAGAGAAAGAGGGCAAGGGAGGAACAGTGCAGAGATGTGAACAACAGAACGCTCAGTGAGGATGGAGCACTTGGTGAGATGATGTACAGACTGTCATCAGAGCCATAACCCCCCCACCCACCCCCCAACACATGCTAGTTTTTTTTTTTGTTTTACAGCCCTTCTTTCTCTGAAAGTGGTGAATCCTCTCTTTTAGTTGTCTGACGTATGAAGACCTTTGGGTTTTTGCTTTCTGCCACAATCAGTAACCATCACCAAGACAAATGGGGGTGTCCTTCGTCACAGCAGGGACCTTTAGCAGATAGATTGCTTTAATTAATCTAGCTGGACGTAGCTCCCAGACAGATAAGAATCAATGAAATATGATAGTTAAATAAATAAATATGCAAATTATAAACTGTAAGGCAAATTCATTCAAATTAGTATCATCTCGCCAATAGTCTGTGGGTTCAGGAGAGGACAATTTATTATATGCAAAACAACACTTAAAAACAGGGTGATCCAGGCAGAGCAGCTCACATATTCTTCAAGGTTGGGCTGTTGTGACAAGATTTTTATGACAGAGATGATGAATGTGACAGTCGAGGGCAAAGCCACTGTTGTTTGGGATGTTCCACATCCCTGAGGAGCACACAGAAAGGAGGCTGAGGGGTTCATGGGAGGACAGCAGGTTCAAAAATGTACTGCTTTTAGATCAGTAGCATGCTTGGACATTCTTCATCAGGTGAAATTGAATTTCACTTATGGAACTAATGCATGGAAAAAGCTTTCATCTTGACCCTTGAGTCGCTCCTGTCCGTCTCCTTTGTTTATGCTTACTCTTCATATTTTTTTTTTTTTTATCTCAGTCCACCTTGCTCCTTACCAACAACCCCTCCTGCAGACACCTCCTCAGATACATCAAGAGCTCAGATGACCTTCAGGAAAAGAAGCTGCCGCTGATGCAAATTCATTTTTCTCTACGTTTAGAAAAAGACGAGTGAAACCTTTTACTTTTTTGGTCTTAAGCTTCACATAATATAATGAACATTTGAATTCAGGTTTTGTGCAGCTCATAGTTCTTATACTGATGTCAGGTTTGGTATTACTTTTGCTCGTGTCAGCCCTTTCCCAGAGCCCTGTCCATGCAATCAGCGCACAACCCATGAGGAGCATGGGAAAATCAGTGATGAATATGAACCTCAAAGAACCATCAATTACAATACAATCCAAGACCGTGAGGACAAAAGAGTAAAGACAAAAAAAGGAGAAACATTTTTCTTTTCACAGCCCTCTGAGAAGACGGTTTAGATGTGTAAAATTTTGTGGAATTGAGGCCGACAGGCCTCTTCGAGCCCAGTGGGGTACTTATAATTTGTTGGGGGAGTAAGGGAGGGAAGGAGTTACAGAACAATGGCATTGTCCCTGTTGCACTAGAAGCCTGGGATGCCGCTACTGCCTGCCTGCTTGCAGATTGTTAGTATTAATTTGCTTTATGTTGAGTGGAAGCAGGATTAAGGATGAAGTGAGGCGTGTATTAATTCCTCTGCGGGGATCACATGCTCTTATCAGTCTCCAATCACAACTCCATCAGTGGGGTTTACATAACCTTTATAGACTGTCAGGGTGACCACCCAGAGCTTGTTTGCACTTCTGCCAAGTTGTTGAGATCACAAGCAACTGGCATCAAACATGGTAGTCGGCCAGAAGAAACACAAAATCAATACTCTGTGAAGGAGAAGATAGGGGCATATCTATTCCTGGTTAGTGCTCCTGAAATGTTCAGATTTGTCTTTTTCATAACAGCAAGTGTACAAGGACAGTGTATGCGATCAATACAGCCCCCAAACAACTTTCTCAGTGTGAGCAAAGCAAAACCTTTAGCCAGCATTTAGATGGGAAGAGCTTGCATACATCCATACAAATTTCCACAAGATCAATAATCAACTCTTTGTCCACATGCATCCAGTTAAAGGGCATCCACCAGCCTCATTCAGTATGACAGCAGTGAGGGGAAAAGAGATGCAGAGAGCAAGAAAAATAAAAATTAGACACAGCTAATGCAGCAGGACAGTAGCTTTGTACTAGTCATTGTGCAGTCCGCTGTGCGATAGCTTCCCTCTGGCCTCTGTGCCCTTCGTTGGCGGTAATTTGCTGTTGTCACATTGAGTTCATATCAAGACTGTTCTGCAGGCCACATCATATAAAAAGACTTCTACAGTTTCCCTATGCTTTCCCATTGGGACTTTTCTGAGGCCCAGCGGAGGGGCTTAGGATGAAGCAGCCCAGGGTGACAGCTTGGGGAGGACAGCTTGGTAGAGCCCCCAAAGGTTCTCAAGCCAGAGCCCTATGGTACAAACAGCTGTGAGGGGGTCTTGGGAAAGGAGGAGAAGGCACAGTGGCGATGAGGCACATTTTTCGACGAAGGGTATATTGTCATCATTGGCCTGTTGAGAAATGAGGGGTTTGGTTCACTTTTTCTTTTTCACAAGAACTTTTCATATAGGCCACACAAACAAATACACACACAGCAGAGCTTTAATTCTCTCATCAGCTGCAGCTTTCAAGATGCAGTCGAGGAATCTGTCTTGATTTTCTTTGTCTTCCAGCTCTTCATGCCCATCACTAATACTGCAGGCCAGATGCGCTTAGACTCAGCTGTCCGTTCTCCTGCATCCGGTCAACTTTGATCTTGCCACGATTGATATTTACATTACATTACCAGTGAAACACACACTCGTGAGGGCCCATATGCACACATCCCATCACAGAGTGCTACTGAGACCTCCCAGAGGGGTTGTAGTAGCAGAAGACATCCTGCGCTGCAGACCACAGGATCATCCTTATTAGTGCACGATATGGAAAAAAAGTAGGCTCCATCGCTCACACTCAACATACTGCAGTGAGACACAGGAAGGCGAGCTCGCTGTCTGTGCTGAGGGGTAGCAGGATTAGGAGACCAGGATGGAGAATGTGGATAGAAAAAAAGTGTGACAGTGAAAGCAAAGGGAAACAAAGGACAAAAGCCAAAAAAAAAAGGGGCAACAGAGAAGATGCAACACAAAGAGAGTTAAGGTTGAAGCAGACAAAGGACGATGATCCAATACCTATGCAGACTATACCAGCGGAGTCCGTCTGGGCCCCCTCCCCAAGCAGAACATGCAGGGCTATAACAGCAATGAGTGAAACTGCTTTGAGTGACGTCATGCATGTACAGCACATGCTGTACGCGCTGATGTATAGGACAAAGAGTGAGAAGGAGATAAACCAAAAAAAAGAGGGGGAGGCAGTGAGGAGGAAATAGAGGACAGATGAGAGCGGGGGGTAGAAGGACAGGAGGAAGCAGAGAACATATGAATAAGAAGCAGAATACATGATTAAAGACAAAAGAAAACAGCAATGGCAAATTAATTTACGCAGGCTCCTCCCTCATTTGACTTGCCTGCTTTGTTACAACTGCAAGTGGAAAAATCAGCTTGAGAGCATTTTAGTTAGCAGTGCCCACCTCCGTCTCCCTCTTCCCCCCATCGCACATACAATTCCCCTCCACAGTCCAACTCACAAAAACAATAAAACACACATGTGCAAGAGATACGATTAGGATAATGAAGGCAGTGACACGATGAAACAGTCAATTATCTGCTTCTTCAGTCCTAATTGACTGGAGATCACTATCGCTCACTAATGGGACACACAACGCTACTGAACTGGACCGTCGGTCTGAAGTGAAAGCTTGCTCTTGAGAAACTTGGTGCTGAAATTACGTGACAATAAAGGTCCCAGTCATCACGTATGGGAAGTCAATGAGGAACTCTCACTGAGCACATTCCCACAGTCCTATATGCACTCACAACTGGGGCCTGTCCTGCACAAGCAGACTTAATTTATTGGCCACTGAGCAACCCTGAACAGCTGGTGGTTAAGTGCCTTGTTCAAGGGCACCTTGATGGCACACTGCGAAAAAGTCCACCTTTTTGACCAAACCAAATATTGTGTAATGTTGAGGAAAAGTAATTTATTCAATAATAAACGTTCAGAATAAGAATAAAGGATCACTTACCTACAGTAACTTAGGGGCAACTTAAAGTAATAAGTATTTTAAGGTGTCTGGTCTTTGATTATTTCTCTTATTTCCATTAAAGGTTATCTAGAATATAAATCTGAGACTGAAAGTCGTGTGGCCCTTAAAACCTGAGGGGTAGGTCACGATAATCATTCAGCTGTATCCTTCGGCAGGTATGTTTTATTCTATTTTGTTTAACATTGTATCACACTGTGTCAGATAACTGCTTTGATTATTACGTCCAAACAAGCTGAATCAACATAATCATCGGATAAATCAGTTACAGGTTACGCACCAGTACAAAAGTAAAATACATGGATTTTAAAGAAATGTTAAGCTTCCAACAGCAGCCATTTCTTTGTTCTATGCATGTGTCTTTAAACAGTAATTTATGCTGGAAATTCTGTGCTGATGTCAATCCAAAAGATGCACATTTCCTCAGAGTGGATATTTTCTTGCTACTGGAGATTCTTCCTGCCCATTTGCACTGTTTATTGGTTTTTGTTTTGTTTTTTTAATTCAAACTTTCTAAAGGGTAAAAACCTTTCAATAATTTCATCCATCCATCCATTGTCTATGCCTGCTTAGTCCTCTGCAGGGTCACAGAGATCCGCTTTAGCCGATCCCAGTTCTCTTCGCGCTAATCTTTAATCCATAATTATTTCACATTTTTCACATCTGATGTTTCAATCAAGCTCTTTATGACAAATGGAGTTTCACAGGGAAATACCACAAACAAAGGTTGATGACATTCTCCATGAGTAAACTTCTTGCCTGTTATTGTAATCCAAGAACCTCTGAAGAGTTGCGTCTTGTGAGCTCTGGAGAGAAAGAAAATATTGAATTACTTTGAAACAATCAACAGACGTTTCTTGCAGGCAATTTTTTTTTTAAAGTTCTTAAAAAAAATCTTTTTTTTTTTTTTTAATTGCTCTCAAACTAAAAAAAAATAAGGGAGACACATCCTCATCAACTCCTTATCATTGATCGTGTTGGCAGCAGAAGCACAACCTACTTGCCTGAAGGAGATCATTGATATGTCCACAAGTTTAAAACACAGAAGGTCTTTATTTTAAGCCTGCATGGCAGGGGGCGACCTGAAGAGTCATGAAACAGGGGGCCTCTTGAATGCGACCACCCCAAAGATAGCCCCGCTGCTGGCGCTGACACTGTGAAAGCTGCAGAGGAATTTACCGTGACAGCGGAAACAGCCTCTCCTCAGGTGGACGTTCATAAAGACAGAACCAGGATGCACACACACACATGGATGTAGACCTTAGCACTGAACCCTGCCAAGACTCACCTCCCTGTAACCTTGATGTGTAGAAACGTAAGCCTTTTCTTCACCTTTTGATCCTAAAAATGTTCACAGCCTCCCTTGTGACAATTCCTGTTACAAAGACTACTTCAAGTGCCTTAAAACAATAACAGAAGCTGAATGTGTGGCTTAAATTCTGGTACTGTTGCCTTTTGAAACCACCGTAAAAATAAGTTATGTGGCCAAAACAAAACAATGGAACCATTATAATTGGTCCCATTACAGTCCAATTGCTTTCCTCAAACTAAAAGCAGGACTCTAACCACAGACACTCATACACAACCTCTTTGAGAGGTCGTGTATGAGTGACAAAGTTGATCTGCTGCTCTTAAGGAAGGACGGCTCCTTGATTCCGATCCAGACCAATCAGGAAGGTATGCCTGTGAAGAAAGTCTGAACTCTTGTGACCTGTCAGCTCTGGATAAAACAAAATGCATCCTGGCTCTGCATGCAGGTATTTCCGGAGCGCACCTTGTATTTCACTGTGAACCCACGTATCAGCTTTCAGACCGAAAGTAAGTGAGTTTGTGTGCATAAGATCACATGCATATGTGCATGCACGCTGCTGCTCACATACAATCCTCACATATGCACCTATGTCGCTAACATGTGTTTCTGATGAGTCAATATAGATCTGCATTTCAAATAAATATAATGGGAAGCAGAGCAGGAGCAAATGAAAGGAAGGGGGGGGGGGGTAGAATGGTATCTGTAAGTAGGGAGGGGGGGTGGGACATTCCTCTAGCCTGATGTAGGAGGTAAATTAAAAATATCCCAGGCTGCTTGGAGGGGGTCCAAGGCGGCTGACACACACCGCTCAGTCAGGGAGCTCGCTGCCGATCCAGTAAGCGCTCACTCATGGCCAATTATGCTTCCTGTGATGTGTGTTCAAGCCCCCCTACACAGTCCCACAACCCCACCTTTACCCCTCTAGCAACACCAACAAGAGAGAGAAAGCTGTCAGAGAGTCGGGATCAAACCTCCAATCAAACACTCGCTGTCACACACCCAGGTGATGATTAATGGCTTATATTCTCTGACCCAGAGAAGAAAGGAGAACAGAGTGCAAGCTACAGATGGGAGTTTTCAACTCATTACAAAGCACAGTAACATGTGTTGAGAAGACCAAGCGTCTTCCGCGTGTTCACGCACCTCAGTAACTGGCAGTGGAACGTAATTATGGTGTTGAGAGATGAAAGTTCAGGCCACTTAGAAAGCAAGGCTGTCAAGGTTTTCTGCGCTTCCGGACACATTAACAAATTAGATACATGGGGTTTGCCTTTCACCTGTGTTCGACTTTCTCAAAGAGAACCAGAGGTTCTAAATCTCTCTCTCTCTCTCTCACACACACACACACACACAAACAAATTCATGGTAAGGGTCTCACCACTGGCGTCCAGCTATGTTCTGCGGTGGAAACCAAACACTGGCCTGTTTTGACTGGATGTGATCCTTGTTTCCGGGTAGAACGCAGCCAGAAGCCGATTGATGGCTCTCACCCAGAAGGGAATGTTTACAGGAAAATTGTCCCGGCAGGAATTTTCATATCGGATTCAAAACACAGGGTCACAGTCCCATGGCTGCAATGCAGCCGATCGTTCCAAACCTCTGCATTTAAAGAGGCTGTTCTGACCTTTAACCCCAACCCTAAGAACTACAATCACATGTCGAATGCTAATCTAAGATGAACTACACACTTACTTGGAGAATTTATTACAACTCATTTGTTGTTCCTGGCTATTATATCTATTGGTAATGAAGTCAAAATTCAGTATTCATCTCTATAATAGTGTACAATGTCTTCCTAGTAATGGTGCTCCCAGGGCCTCAGATTCTTTTAAACGGTAGTGAAGTCTGTTGCATGCTGGGATGGGTAATTTTGTCGTTATGATATTCTGGTAAACTGGTAAATACATAGGTTTACAGGTTTGAAGCCTGTGAGAAGACTCAAAAATGTCATTCCACTTAAATGATAACGGGGACAGGTTCCCTGTAGACAAGCAGAAGTCTTTTTAGTTTTGTACAGCGTACAAGTGTAGAGGAAGTGTATAAAGAGCAGTGTATCTACAGGCATCTCTTTCAGGATGCCTGTTACGAATCCATATATGTCAACGACTTAATTTCATGCAAACAACTGTCGATGAAGAGCAGCATCATGACCTCTATTTCTAACACTTGCCTGTTTTGTCATAAATATTTAATTAGTGAACAGATTCTATAATTGATTGCCCCAAGTGGTAAGGTTGATTGCCACTTTGCTGCAAAGACATATTCAATTCTTACAAAAAAAAAAAATCTGCTCCATTTGCCATTGTTTTGGTCCCTAACAAATGTTTACCGTCTTTATAATCTTAACATTAGAAGCAAGGTTGTTTTAATTATGGAATGTCCCTTTTACTGCATAAGGTTATTTAGAAGTAATTATGCTGATTATAAGTGTTGTGATACTTTGATTGGATTTAAAATTAAATACACTTTTGCAATTATGTGGAATTTATGATTCCAAACATGGAATTCAGTGGGTTTTTAACATAAAAAAAATGGCAAAGTTTGTTCAGAAAAGGTGAAAGATTAAATGCTCATTCGGTATAAAACTGATATGAAAATGGGCAGAATGAGAATGAGCTTCCATGAAGCTGGGAGGAGACAGGTGGAGGCCATTTGTTTAGTTTTTGAGCTTGTTTCTCTTCTTTCCTTGTCCCCGACAGAAGATATTAAGTCTCAAACCGTTCTTTAAAAGAAGTGCTGATGGCCCAGAAAGTTCTGAACCTAAATCTGGTCCTGACAGTGATGAAATTACAAAAACGCCCACAGATATTCCTAAGTACACACATTTTAAAAGGCCCACTTGTACACACAACCGCACTCTCTGTCTCTAGTCTAAACACACATACATAGTGTATGCGCATACTCATAAAGATGTACAGTTCATGCGCAAATAAACATTACTTTGCAGTGTGTGTGTGTGTGTTACAGCGTGCCTCTTCAGTATATTTCTTGTGAAACAGTTATGCACGCACACACACACACACAACCACACACACTAGTTGAATCCATATGACTGAAAGAGCTTCTTTGCCACATTCCTCCTCGGCGTAGCAAATCGTCAGGGAAGAAAGACTGATATTTAAGGAGCATAGTTTGAAAAAGGGAGAAAGAGAAAGACAAGAAGAGTAGGAGAAGACAAGAGTGGGAAGGGTGGGAAAAAGAGAGACGGGATGTGGGAAGACAGACGGACACAAAGTAGTTTGTTTTTATGTGATTTTAAAGCAAATTGAAAACCTCTCAATTTGCTTGTGCACTAATTTAACAATTTTGTTAGTTGTGAGCGTGCTTCCATGCCTTTTTTCTGTATCACTGAAAGCGTAACTGTAATCGGCTGTAAAGGGGAGGCCGAGAGGCAAAAAAATAGGTACGGGAGACGGGAGACGGGAACAATAGAGTAGTCGGGGAGGAAGAGATGGAGACAGGGAGTGGTGACAGTGATAGAGAGCGAACGAGTCCTGGGGCAGCAGAAGAGGCAAGTCCATCGATCCAGGACAGTGAGCTGGCTCACATTTCACCTCCTCAGCAGTAACATCGGAGCTTTGACGTGGAAGCGAGCCCTATATCCCGTCTGGACAGGGTCACCTCCACTGTATATGTGCCTGTTTGTGTGTGTGTGTGTGTGTGTGTGTGTGTGTGTGTGTGTGTGTGTGTGTGTGTGTGTGTAGAGAGACAAGAAAACAGATACAGATACATGAGTGGTATGTATTCCAGACATTTTAGAACAGTATTTCTGTTACAGCTGAGTAAATCAAAGTGGTGTACGAATGACTTCTTTCCAATGTGCAATGAGATTCTCACATCTTGTGTTGGATTTTTAATAACTACTTAAACTGCAGGAACAAGAAAATCATATTTGAACACAAGCCTTGAAAGCATCCAAAGTTAACCAACAGTGTTTCTTTCATTCTGAAAACGTTGTCTCATTTGGAATGTCCCCAAGGCATCAGAGGGTACTGATATCCTGAATGAATCACGTCTGTCGGTGAGTGGTCAGCTGTAAGAGGGGCAGGATCGGCTCTCAAAGCCTTCTACTGTCATCCGAGATGGCCAAACCATGTGACAGACGACCAAGCATGTGGCATCTCCATGACCCCTGACCCGGAAAACCTTTCCCCTGTCTCTCCCTGCTGTCGCTAACGGATGGCCCATAACCTCAGTGACCGCTGACCACTGGGAGTCTTTTGTGTCAGTGGTCAATCACATCAGAAAAGGGTACACAGGGGTCAAATCTCAAACAGGTGAACTTTGACTCTCCTGTGCGGGCTCCGGGTTGTGGTATTTGGGTAGGGTGTATCAGGGCACTGATAAGATTGAGACCTGCGGACAGATGCCAGATAAGGCTGATGTAACATTAGCATTGATTATATTTATGAAAACAGATCACACAGACAAGATAAAAGAAAGCTAAACTTAAGCTTTCATCATGCAATTGTCTCCTGATAACCCTCATAGTAAACTGATTGCTCTCACTGCTGAATTCATGGCGGCTGCCCATATCAAACAAAAACTGTTTCACCAATGAAAGGCAGAGTTTTAACTATAATTCAAGCTATTAGCAATGAATTCCTTCTGCTAACACTCCTAGCATACCTAGTACATTCAGTTGAAGGTTTTTTTTCATTGTTACATGATACATTCAGGTCCTGATTCAGCTGCATTTTTGTCCTCGTTCAGTCTGGCAGTTCCAGGCTAGATGTTTGACTTAATTCATGCACTACATGTTTATATTTTTTGTCCCATTTTGAACTGTGCAGTCAGTGTTTAAGTTTTTCCTACATTGGCTTGCTAACAGTCTGGTTTTTGAATCTCAGTGGAATTGAAAGTCCTATGAAGCCAATTCCCAGGATGTAGGGAGGGCTAACCAAATACTTTAGACTCTTAACATATCAGCTTCACAGCCTTACCATTAAAGTGATTAAAGATAATTAACATAAATTTGAATATTATCATGTGAAATTTGGGGGGGTTGCTAACACCAACTCCTTCACTGAATAATTACGTCCTCTTGTGCAGGCATTGTCTTATTTGACAGTTTGGATGTGGTCTTTAGTACAAAGCTTTCATCACTGCTGGTTGTTTCTGTTGGTCTGGCCCGTAACAGTGCACTCACGTGTACACTTTCCCTGCCTCATCTGCATCGATCTCCATAGAAACTGAATGGGGTGACATCATCCGTTGCCGAAATGAACTAGCTGGTTGTTGCTGTAGGTTGTCGCAGTGGGTCAGATGCTTCCACCAATAATTTTCAACCTTCGTTATATCAACGCATGCACCAGCCAATCAGGTTGCAGCTAGGCAGCAAGTGTAGCCAATGATAATTGTACGCATGCTTGTAAATGCACCTTAAGGGCGCTTAAATGGTAACGTTAAATTGACTTAAGTGTATGGCTTTGCACGGTTGCGTGTCTTTTTTGTGTCAGCCCTGTGATGGACTGGCAGCTTCTCCAGGGTTTACCCCACTTCTACCCTGACTGAACAGGATTAAGCAGACCATATAAACATTAGATGGATGAACTAAAAGAGCTGCTTGAAAACGATTCGTTGAAAATGTTCTCTTAAGTAGCACTAATTTAAGTTTTATGGTATTTTAAATTGTCCTTCAAAATTACTTAAAGCACAAATCTGCGACTAAAGTGTTGTAGGGTCTGTCAAAAAGCTGGAAAAAATCTATAACAGCTTTGGAAAAATCTTAATATCGCCCTAGGAGGAGCCTGATCATCAGCTAAGGACATCTGGCTTTTCGGACTTGTCCCAAAAACATCTCAACACCAATTGGGTTTATGCTCCCCAGACAAACATGACTACCTAGCCAGCAAGCGACACTTAAGCAGTTTCAGCCCATTAGCCGACCAGATCCTCAAGCTGCAGTAGCTTGTGAGCAACATGACCAGTGGGTTTACCCAAACCCACCCACCCCAAACTCTGCCACCATGACCACCTCTGCTGCCTTTCCTGGAACAAAAACTGCTTGGTACTGTAAAAGTAAGAGAAAATATGCCACCCCGAGGATTTTTCCTGCTGTTATTCCTACTTCTATTTCACATAAATTCACTCTTGAAAAAAACTAAGCTTTCTAATCCGACAATGGGAAAACCATGGCTGACAGTTTCACTTCCTCTACGTTAGAGGTTATATATGTATGTGTGTGCAAGAAACACCCTGATGCCTCAGTACAAAAAACAGGCACTTTAAAGTTCATTCCACGTACATTTGGACATTTGTTATTGACTGAATTTGATAATAAAAGAAAAACAAATGATCCTTAAAGAAATTCAAAGACCTCCAAACAAAAGACATCCTTTCATCTTCATACTTTACCAAGACCTGGACAGCACTGAAGACAGATTCATAGACTTATTACCTAAACTCCACAAACTGAACTTTTGAACTCACGCTGATCCGAAGTTTGAGTTAAAAACCACAAAGGACTCATCCCACATGCATCTTAAACCCGCACTCTTCCTTCTACCAGGTTGGCTTCAGAGCTCAGGGGACACGTCTTCAGGACTGCTAAACTAACATCTTACAGGTTTCGGGTCAGAAACTAAACACAAGAGAAAAGAGGAGCCGCAGCATAACTTCAGCCTGTGGCAGGCATTTTCCTCGGCGGTTTATTTTTGTTCTGAGCCGCACGACTCCCATGCAATCAAAACACCCAGGCCTAGACATGCACACGCTCAACATAAACACATACATTAGTGATTAACAAAGAAATTCCTCAGCCTCTGACTGTCTTTTGAGAGTCAGATGTTTAGAACATCTCTCTGGACACATGGTGGGTCAAATGGACATTGGCCTTAAGGGTCACAGCAGTCATAGTCCTTTCCTGACCTTGTCGATATTGCCGCTGCACTTATCTGTAATGCAGCTGACAGTCGTGTGTGCGTGCGTGTGTGTGTGGTGGTTCAGGCAATCTGAGTGAGTGTGTTTATGTATTTGTCTTCATATGTGTGAGGTGTGACTGTACTCAAATCACTGAAGTGTGATATATGAGGATCTCAGCAAGGATTTTGCCCTTGAAATGCTCGCCGGTCAAGTGTGCATCTGTCAGCAGACTACTAGTGTGAGTGTTTCAGCCCACAGTGAAGGGCTAAATAAGTGTGTCACCTGGTTCAGGAAACTTTTACACTCCATGTGTTTGACACACTGACTAATTAACACACTGTACACAGGAGCAGCGCATCCTATAAAAAGCCGCGCTGGAATGAGAGCAGGGTTGTCCTAGAAGTGATAACAGAGACCTTCCTGCTCCAGAGCCAGATAATAATGGTGTCAGACAGGAGACAGGGGAAAGAATTGGGCCTGTGGATCAGAGCGCTAATAATAGAAGCTGAAACTGTGCTATTCCCACCACTGGCTGAGAAGACATCATCACATTTCTACACACAAGCGCACTCACAGAGGGCCAGACAGACACACATACTGGTTTGGCACAGAGTTTGAACAGTAACCTGATCAAGCCACCGCAGAAACCAAAGCAATCAGGAATCAAGGCAATTCCAGCATGCGTACAGTATGTGCATGTGCGTGCATGTGCCGAACAAATGTCTGCGCAGGGTGGAGGGCTCGTGAGTCAAAGATAAATGGAAGCAGAATTCGGTGGAAACCACTTTTCCCTCTATAAAGTGAGGCAGCGCATGTCTTCAATGTGCCCGACCGGAGAGGATAGAGGGCCTTTCATTCAGCATGAGGAGATCTGTCTCTTCTCCTCCAGCCCTTCATTTCCCCCCTTCGTCTTCACTCCTAGAGAGCATCTGAAGCCCATTCTCTCGCTCTCTCTCTGCTCCCCTCTCCAACACCCACAAATATAACAAAATGTCTCCCCGACAAGACAAAAGGCTTTTTGCTCCTAATTGTACCCAGCTGTCACAGAGACGAAATAGGTGAGAAACAGTAGAGGAGTGAGGGGAAAAGCAGTGTAAAGGAAAGGAGCAGGGCGAGGAAGAGGAGTTAAGGCAGGAGAGAAGAAAGAAGAAATGAAAGATGTGTTGGTTCAGTACCATAGGCTGACAAATCTCTCTTATCTCTTGCCCAGCAATACCATATGCCCCTTGGCCACAGAGGGAGAGCGGGGGATGTAAAGATGAGGTGTAAGCACGTGAGGGGTGGGGGGACAGTGAGGGGTAGGCTTATAATATGTCTTTGCAGGATGCAGATATTCATAAAAGAGGCATATGCCGTGGGTAATATACAGAAGAGTCATTCAAGGTCAGCCAGGGATTGAGACAGAAATATAAAGATGAATAGGAATGAAAGCATGAAGAGTGGACAGTGACCAGATACATGGTGAGGCACCGTCTTGAACCAAAGGAGCTTCTGCCTTGACCCGCAGACCCACGGTCCCCTGCAGCCTCTAAACTGACCGCTGACCACACACGCCGCCTGGCACAGCGAGGACGCCAACGCCGCACGACACAAGAGCCGCCGTCAAAGCCTTAGACACCCCAGCAGCGGGAGCCGTCAGGCTTGACTGCGCGGAGGAAGAAGTCAAAAAGATGAAATAGTTTTGATTACACACCGGCTTTCACTCCCTGGAAACAAAAGCGGACACCAAATTGCAAATGTTCAGCACCGTCTTGACTGCTACTGAATTTAGGAAGACTTTTGTTTGGTTAGTTTTAAATTACTTACTAGAACCCGAGGCTTGCTAAGAATCAATGCACACCCAGGGCTTTGATATGTTAAGCTAAATACTAAGTTTAATATACACAGCAGAATCCGGACTGGGTGACTGGGGTACTGAGCGTATGAATGTGTGCGACTGGTCCCACATGTTCAACTCTAGCTGAACCACATGTCTGATCCCCCTTGTTTATTGACTGGAAGCTGATACCTTTAAGGGCTTCATTCATGCTACATTACGTGAGTTAAATTCAATAGCTCAGGCATCATGGCTAGGTCATTCACCTTCTTGCCCTGGGTGATTTTTACATGTTGGATGTCTGCCTCTGTGGTTCCCAGCACTCTGCTGCTCAGCATAGTTTATCAGCAACACCTCCAGTTATAAGTGCCCAGAGGGCTGGCGGTGTTGGTTTTATTTTATTCAGAGTGAGTTTTATGTGCTTTTAATAGGGGGGGGGGGGTAAATGTATGCATGTGGGGATTTTATCTGCTAGATTCCGATGTGTGAGTTCACATTACTGGAGCGCCATTAAATATAAACTCCTGGAAAGTACATTGCTTCTAGGAATAGATCTTAGTGTGCATGCATGTGTGCAAGCAGCTATCTGCAGCTCATGGTGTGGATTTACAGCGTGCCCCCTGAGTACACCTCCAGCCTATCTCTCTCACATACAAAAACAAACACAAACACACAAGCTCCTTGTTGCGGAAGGTGCACACTCTTTATCACTCTGACATTTCCATTTAACCCACAGTACAAGAGCTCTTACATTCACATCCATGTTTGCCGTGCCCCATGCCGAGGCACAATACCAGCCACTTAAGGTTTAGCGATGGCAGATCAGACCAAAGTTCCTCCACTTCCTACTGCTTCCATGGGAAAGCACATTATTTATCTCTGATTTAGAGTTGCAAGAGTTATGAAGGGATCATGCCCTACTACAGAGAAACATAGGGATTGAGAGTTTGCTTTATGGTGCACATTTAGGAGCAGTTACATCTCCTCTGAACTTAACGGTTGAGCTGCAATGGGGGCAAGTTATGAGGAGAACTCAAAAGCAAAAGAAAAGTTTGCAACCTCAGGTTCAGAGATTCCCAAGAGATTCATTAATAAATGAATAGGATCACGGGACAAAAAAAACACGAAGAGGATAAATGAGTTTTTAGTCAAACTGTTCTGAACTCATGGATAATGTTGCTTAAGAAGGTCACAGTTAGAACTGAAATTACAGAAGTTGAACAACTAATAATCGGTTCAGTTGTAGATTTGCATTTAGGGAAGTGACTGCCCAAGTTAACCCCATTTTAGGTGTCATTTGCAAAAATCCTTTTCAGAGGAGGCAGTTTTAGCTGTTACAGTAGGCCTGAGGGTTAGAATCATTAAAACCACGCAACAGGCCAGAATTAGTCCTACTTCTGTCGGGGCCCATCTCTAAGAGGCCTGTAACATTTCTTTCAAGTTGAAACTATGTTTATATTATGTCATTCTGAAGACCTCTTGACTTAATTTATCTGTCATACAGCAATTCCTCGGTTTCCTAAAAGGAAATCTCATGGAAAGTATGCTGGATCTCTGTTCATGACAGCATCTCACCTCTGGCCTAATGTGAACCAGATGTGACGGATGATGACTTTTCTCTGCTCTTTCATTCGCGACCGACGGATGCTGACCCGGGGCGTCGCTGGTGCCCCGGGGTCCCACGTCGGCCCGCCGGCCTCGCTCTCGCTCAGCCTCGGGGACGCTCAGCTCCAGCGTTTAACGCGGTGATTAATCACGCACAGCGGCGGACGTGCTGCGCTGAACACGGCCAGTCTCCGTCATTAAAGCGGGGGAGCTCCGGCGGACACAGAGAGCACTTTGTGCGGGGAAACACAGGTCATTGTCTGCCGCGACGCCTGGCCCGGTAGGGAGACATAAAGGTGGACTTTGTGTGGCTGTTTTGACAACCTCGGCCGGGTTTCCTACACCACATGAGTGCCACATTTCCTATCTTATATCCTGATTGGGTTTGTAGGATTACATAGGATTTAAACAACACATTAGGCCTAGAGATTTTTTTTCTGGTCTTCCTCTGAGCAATGAAAGTTGCTATTCAAAACACAAACAGAATAACACGTTACTTAAGTTAAATTTACAAATAGGCTAATTGCAAGTGTAAGTTTATCAATTTGCTTACCTTGCAGCTTTGTCACTATACCTATACGGTCTCTAGCGCCCCCTGCAGATCCTCTCACACTACTGTCAGCTATTTAGTGCAAATCATCTCTGTCCTATTTGGACATGAAAATCCCTTTAAAAAACACAGACTATTTGAAATGAGGAAATCAAGGTGCAGACTTTCAGATTCATTTTTTGAAAATTTTGTTCTTTTTCTTCACAATCATTTTCAATTTTCCATCATTCTTCTGGGTCTTTAGCTACCGTTGAGCTTACCGGTGCTTTCTGTCATTTTAACAATGAACTCAGCTTTATTTGGCTGCAGCTAAAACTTTTCCTATCTCTCTGTAATCATTTTTTTTCCGCCTAAAGTCGGCATCTTTCACTTACACTGAGGTCATTGCAGCACATTTATTGTAGCCTATTACAGATACAGTGGATTTCATTCATTATTGTTTGTTTCTGGTGTTCCTAGTTGTATCATATGGTCAACGTCAGTAGAAAAACTCACCCAATTCGTCTGGCTGTCAAGACATACGTAAAATAACTGGAAAATGTAAATGTCATATAGAATAGTTTGCCATGTCTACTGAGTAGCACTGTCACAACAATATACAAAGAGATAATGTGGAATTCATTCTTGCGTTTTTTTGTTGTTTTTTGATAATATGTAGTCATAACATATTGGTGTGTGTGTGGTAGCTCTTGTGCCTGTGCCACATTATTTACTGATGCTATCAACATAGTGAAAGTTGATAACCAGCAGACCAAATTCTTCAGGAGCCGAGCCGATCAAGAAAGCTGTCAAAGAGGCTTTTCATTGACCCAGCAGGAAGCTGGACAACAGTGTCCCTGATGGGGGACTCCTCAGCCTGGCAGACATACAGGCGGACAGAGCCGAGTGAGCGACTTGGCAATGGGAAGTGGCACTGGCATTCTGGCGGAGCGGTGCCTGGCACCGGGAGCAAGCTGGTCTCTGCCGTGGCAAACACACAAGACACAAACAAACACAAACACAGATACACAGACTCTGCCACATTCCTGTTGAGTAGCAAACAGAGGCTAGCAGGGAGGGCTGCTCTTCAAAAGCTGCTGTTGTCTAGAGATGGCTTTTATGTGAATGGGAGCCTTAACAGGCGTTGTGTGATGGCTCTTGTTGCATACTGGGAACCCAGTGATCCTCTTCTTTTGAGTTTTAATTAATAAACAATGCTTGAAGGCCACAATGCACTTGGAGGGAACACATAGTGACTTTTTGGTGTCCTTGATGCTGTTTGTTCAGGAGTAGTACTCCAACTCCCACTGAGTTAGGAACAGAAGCTGGGAGGTGCAGACGTGTCATTTTCCTTAAAAATTATTTTCTAGAAGTGGATACATAATGCACATCAATGTCATTTTCAGTTATAACTAAAAACTTGGGTTATTAAAAGTATGTTAGCCATGCATGTTTCGACTCAAAAGACATTCTATGCATAGGGTTAGCAAATCACATTCATTTGGGGGGACAAATGTCTGAAAACATACTTTCAACAAACATACTAGGATATTTTAGTATCAGCTCTATTAATACCAAGTGTTTAAATTAAAACAACAAAAAAACATTGTTCTTGTATTAAGCCAAGATGATCAGTATTTCCACTGCCTTTTCACGTGTATACAACCAATAGAAACAAAACCAAATACATGTGCATTGCTGAAGCCATTAAAAACAGTTGACTCAAATGCACACATCTTGCAAATTCTGTAAGCAACTAATCAATCCTCAACACACTTCTGCTGTTACCTCTGCAATGTGCAGGTGAAATAACTCGAATGGAGATGATTCAACTTTCTGTTGTGGAGCTAGAGCACCATCTGGTGCACCGTCAGGGTAACATTAGCTACCACTTCCAGTGATACGAAGCTGCAGATTGACCACGTGTTATTTAGAATACTATGAGATTTCTTGCAGATTGTGGCACCATGCACGACTCAAGAAAATATGCGATACCAAAATGGGGCCGTCTTGTTGAGGTGAGAAACCGCGGCCGACCAATAAATGGTTAGATTCAGTAAAGAAACATAGTTACCAGGACAAAGGTAGTAGGACATATTACAGCAAAGATAATTTTTAATGGTCCCAAATTTTCTGAACAACTAAGTGTACACTCATGTAAAAGGGGGGAAAAAAAGAAGAAGATATGACAATTCATCACATCTAGAATTCCACTCAATCTTTAATCAAGACGGGATTACAAATTCTCCAAAAAATCTGCAGTTTCAAAGGGCAAAAAGGGTAAAACTAGCTCACCTACTGAGGTCTTTAAAAACCTGTTCAAGTGTGACTGAAAATGTCCTGAACATTTAAAGGCAGGTATTTTTTTGTTGTCATTTGCAAAAACAGGTGAAAGATCAAGACATATAGAGAACATAAAGAAAATGATAAAGAAACTGCTGGCTTTTTTTCTCTGCAGAGAAAGAATGTCCGCTGAGGAACAATGACACTGATGACATCAAACGACAACAAGGACATCTTTTTGCCACATTCTGCTTCTCATCTGGTCCTATATACTAACTTAAAAGTGAACAAAAAGCAACAGACAGAGGGGAACAACAGCAAAGAAGAAAAGGAGTAGAAAGGAAAAGAGAGGAAGTGGACTCAGAGGAGGGGATGGGGATACGATTGGTGGTTTTCTGGGTCTCAATTGGCCGACCCTTTTGGGCCGCTGTGATGTCCTTCCCTGAGTGGGGGGGCAGGGGGAGGGGGCAGTGGGTTGTGGTCCGAGCATGTGCGCTCTATGGGATTTGTACATGTGTATTAGTATGTGTGGTCTTTTCCTCCTGTTGCAAAATTACTATGCTCCAACCAGTCTCATACTGTACGAGTTCACTGAAGATCTGAAAAATGAAAAAAAATTATTTTCTCCCCAGAAATTTCCACTCGTCTGCTCCACATTTCAGACGCTGTTTCCACTCCTGGTCTTCTGATTGGCACTTGTATGAATAGGACGAGTTAGAGGAGGCTTCGTATTCTTTAACAGTCATCTCCTCGTTTGGTCACCCACTGAGAATGACGGGTGGATTTCATTCATTTGTTTACAAGTTTGATCAGTCCTGCATAAAGAACTCTGAAGCTGTCTGAGCGGAGAACACTCTGGGACAGTTGGTTCTTTACGAGCTCAGTTTGGACTTCTTTGAAGGTGGCAGTGAGTCCTCTTTAGTCTCCCCATCCTCTTCCTCCTCTTCCTCCTCATCGTCATCAGGATAGTCCACCAGACCCACTAAACCTCCCTGCGACAGTCAAGAGAAACAACATGAATCTAGTTATTTAATCAGTTTCTACTGGTTAAACTATACACTATAGCTTCTGCAGAACTAATTTCTATCATATGAAGGATTGTTCAAAGAAATGCCTGGGATTTAATACCACCCTACAGCAGCTATATCCTTTACTGAAACCCTTTTTCTCCTCAGAATCTCTTGCTAACGCTACCATTATTGTGTATCACAAGAAGCTAAATCTACAAAGTTCTATCCAAAAAGGGTCGTATAAGTACTCAACCATTTGTCAAAAAGTACACTGCATTATGTCCCATTTTGCATCTCAAGCATTTTGTTTTGTTTTTGTGTACAAGCTTTTTTTCTCCCCTCTTTTCTCTCATTTTCTATTGTTGCAATAAAGACTTTAACTGCAAATATAGTCTGATGCCAACTGTGATTACAACTACATGTAATACAAAACAGAGCTGGTGAAAATGATCTGAAAATCCCTTTCCCAGTGACTGTTTACAGGGAGAAATCTGTTCTAACCAGTTCCCAAAATGCTAACATGTACCTTTGTGGTAACAGTTGTGGTGGGGGGTGAGCTCCGTGCCACTGAGCCTGGAGACCTTGGTGATCCTGGTGATCCTGGTGAGCCTGGGTTCAACGAGGCAGACGAAGGAGGGCTGGACAGACTGGTTTTAGTGGATCCAGAAAAAGAAAGCTTGAAGCTTGGATTCTGCCTGCCTGACAAGGTCGATTTCCCCAATACCTCTTTATCCTCTGTGTCTTTCACTGGAAATTGAGATGGAAAAGTGGACCATAAGGGGAAAAAAGTCATCAATCAGGTGCTGAAATGCATCTTAATGTTCGTTGTAGTTAGGAAAGACTTCTTATAGTACTCAATTCTGTTGTTTGAAAGAGCATAAGGGGAGAGAGACATGCTTTCTGTAAGACAGCAGAACACAGACCTATTTCCCCAGTATTTTCTACAACCCATTACCACTAACCCAAATGTTGTTTCAAAGAGACTTTTTGAGTTTATATTTCTGTATATATTTTTATAGATGTCAATATATATCCAGATTAGATCATGATCTTTAAGCATGTGGGGGCTTAAGCATGTGGTCCTCGGGTCAAAGTGGGGAAAGGCATGAGGAGGGTGTACTATGTAAAACATATTACTACATAAACTGCACTTACCAAGACTATGCATACAGCAGCACAAAGTAAAAAGATGAGTTTGTGGCAAGTAACACACAATAAAAAAAACAAGAGAAAGCTTTGTTTTCAAATCTGACATTGTGCAAGCAAAAAGTGGAACAACTGGTCTAAAAGAAGTTTGGCTGTTTTTATAACCCTATGTTTCCTTGGTTTCTATTATATTTTCCAATACTATAATCATCAGAGAAAAAAAAAGGGCATTTAAACAAAGACTAACTATTGATGGCTCACTGAAGAAAAATCTCATCCCATAAAAAAGTATATTCTTCTCACCAACTTAACTGCATTAAACCAACATACTTAAAGTCCAAATGTCCGTACTCACATTTCTTTCTCTCCATGAATTTGCTAATAGGTTCCATGAGGTCTTCCTCATTCTTCATCTTGTCAGAAGGTGGAACAACTGCCTCACCGTCCTCAAGATCATCTTCATCTGTGTTGAACCACATTTCCTCCTCATCCTCGAGCGTCCGTGCATCTCGACGGAATCTGTGGTTTCGCAGGATAGACCGCATGCTGCCGAGAACAATGAACAGCTCAATGATCAAAATCACAACACAGATTATTTAACATATCTATGCAAGGTTATTTTGCCAGTTTTCACCGTAAAGATCACAAACACTTCAAGTGCAATTTGCATGTTGCATACACATATATGCAATATGTTGCATTTCATTAATTTAGCAAATGCTTTTGTCTAAAGACACTTAGAAGTGATTTGTCCCTTGTTAATGTGCTTATATATCTTATGCAATAAACATTGGTAGCAAGTGAAAAACACAGGTTCATCTTTCATAACTGCTTTAAAATATTCCTAATCCTTTGCTGAAACCCATGGCTCAGAAAGCAATGGCTTCGATAATATTTTCTGTTGACAAGGTGACCTCAGATATTCTGTCATAGCCATTTAGTTTTACTAAATCAAGCAACAGCATTGTAGTGTAAATATGCAGATACTGTGGTGTCCATGCAATAATGGAAACTGTTTCGTACAATAATACTTTTATGTCTTCCGCAGTTCTTAAAAAATAAAATCTCAGACACCACACCCAAAGGAAGCACTGAAATATCCTTGATAGAAACAACTGTGTGCCGTCTTTTCAAATTTAACAGTATGTTATTCATGTCTATTCATTTTGCATTTGCTAAACGTAGTGTTACTTTGTTATACAGTCTGCGATATGACTCTACCAGCTGATTTTTCATCATTACATCCTGTTTTACAAATCAGTATTAAAATGTCACCCTTAGTCTCGTTATAAACATGAGGCTGTGATCCGTCATGTGGATTGAACTTTGACCAGCTGTTTTTTTTTTTTTTTTTTGGAATATTTACAAAGCATATGTCTGAAGAATTAAGAATGCAGACCCATGTTCTCTCTTGTACCTTGGATCGAACACTTGGATGTCTCCAGTTACACTGAATCCATTTCTGTCATAGCTTGAACTTATAAAACAAGAGCAAAAAACACCGAAGTAGCTTCTCTTCTTCATTTCTGCTCCCTTCTCCATCTGACATTCATCTTCTCTTTATAACTTGTGTCAGTTTATTATTTAAACTGTACATCAGAGTGCATGCAAATTTAGTGTAAAGCCCAGCCTCAAAAGCAAAAGCCTTGCCTTTCTTAAGACTGTCAGTGTGATCTGCAGATTCAAAACAGAAATCCACATCATTAGTACAAATGTCTACTCTTAACTGTTCTACTTAAACTCACCGTATTGACATGTTAAAGGGGAAAATCTTATTTTTTTTCAGGACAAGAAAATTCCAGAAAAAGGGAGGAGGAAAAAAACCCTAGTGTTTTTTTTTTTTTGTTTGTTTTTTAAGGGAAACCTCAAGTTGCAATGTTGTCTAAACATTCATTTGTGATCTTGAAAGGCGTGCTCTGCAGTTTCACTTTCATATTTTACTGTGTGAACTGCTGGAATCAACGATACATAACTGGTATATTGCACAATCTCGGCCGTTGGTGAATCTTTTGTGTTTGGTTGAGAAACCTGAGGTGCTAGTTTTCATAAATCCCACACAGTACAAGGTGCAAATAAAAAAAGAGACTGCCTAAAGCACAGCATGTACTTTTATTTATTTATTTACTGACAGGCACATATAAATGCATTGTTATTGTAATGAGGGGGAAAAAAAGAAAGAAAAAGTACTGTCTTAGTTTTCTCACCTATCCAGTTTGGGGTTGTCTTGCCTCTCTCGCTGCTGTTCATATCGCAGCTTTAGGCCCTTGAATGTTTGGACGTAGTCCACATCCTCTAGAGCTTTCCAGTAGTTCTCCACTATATGAGCTGTGAGAGATTTCACATCCTCCTGGGAGAAATGGGAGACAAGGAAAAAAAAAAAAAAAAAGTAGAGCAGGAGGAAAATATGGAATAAGAATGGGACAAGGACCGCAGGGTGGAAAAAACAAACAAAAACAAACAAACAAACAAACAAAAAAAAAAAACAAGAAGCAAAGGAGATGTTAGATTTGATTTTAAATACAATGGACAACACACTTCCTAGAATACAAGTTTGACTTGTTGGTGTTGGAGTTGGGAAACCAATCAGCTGCAGTTCCTTTGATCAAACAAATGCGTACATAATACATAATGTATGCTCATTACAGTGAGCAGTTATTAACTTCTTTTCCTTTTGGCTGTTCCCTTCAGGGGTCACCAAAACAAATCATTTGGCTCCATCTAACCCATCATCTGCATCCTCTTTTCTCACACCAGCCATCTTCATGTGCTCTTTTACTACTGCCATAAATCTCCCTGGTCGTCCTCTAGGCTCCACGTATGCCAGTTCCAACCTCACCATCCTTCCACCGATACATGCACTATCCCTCCTCTGTACACGTCCAAACTATCTCAGTCGGGCCTCTCTGACAACCCTATATAACTATAAATACATACATCTACAAATGGACAATGCACAACTTATCTGAATCAAAAGGGCACATTTCTCTGGATATTGTGGCTATAATTTATTGTTTTTAAATAAAATATTTTCTCAGCAGGGACCAAAATTAGACAAATAAAATTGCAAAAGTGGGCAGAGTAAACAGCATGGTATAACTGATAGTATAACTATTTAATTTAAAATGTAACTACTTTTTTGAGTAAAGTTCCAAAGCGAGTCCTGGGAATACTCACCACACGAACATATTCAAACATCTCAATGATGGCAGAGTTCATAAGATTGTAGCGTGAGCCGTTTTTGAGGAAAGCCTTGATGACGGGCTCAAAGAGGAAGTTTCTTATGATGTAGCGATTGTAGAATTCATCTTTCAGACCAATAATTCTCCGCATGAAGCGTAAGGCACCTGTTAATGCAAACATAAGTTCACTTTTTTTTTTTAAAATAAATAAAAGAAAAAGGTGCAAAATCCTTCCTTTATGTTAATAATAAAGTTTAATGGGGAAGGCAGCGTCCAAACAGACAGCTAAGTGTAGAAAGTCAAGTTTAGGAAACATCCAACTTACAAAGTGCCAGGAAGGCATGCTGAGAGGCAGTGAGCACTAGAACCCTCCTAAGAATATCCTTGTTGATGATGTAGTTCTTGATGTGATACGTGTGGTGTTCAACGCAAAATGTTAGAAGCTCCAAAATCAAGGCCAACAACTGGGACGTCTGAAAGTCATCTGAAGAAAACAGAAACAAAAGTAAGCAAAACAAAAACAATTCATTTTTTTAAAAAAAAAAGAGACATACACTAATCTGATGAAGCTTAAAAAGTAGAATAAGAAGAATAAGTACCTTTGCTGGGTTTTTCTTCTGTGGTGTTTGCTAGTAGTGGAGCCGAGAGGACATGCATACAGTGCTTGTAGAAAAAGCTCAAGAACTCTGTCTTTTCAGTTTTCTGAGAAGGAAAAAATGTTTATTTTGCTCAGCTGCATGACTATAAAATGCATTGAAAAATGCTTCCACGTTTACAAACACTTAAAAATAGTGCAGATCTCTGATCCAACCTGTTAAACTGGGGTCCATCGTGCCATTGATTTAGATACAGTTACTTGAAACGCAGAAAAATTAGGTAGTATAGGTGTTTTTTTTGTTTGTTTGTTTGTTTTGGAGTCTGTTTAAAGTCTAATGGGCAGTTAATATTTTTCTTTTGCATTCATGAAGATAACTGTGATGCATGAACACCTGGACTACTGTTCAAACTTAACACATAGAACTGAACGAGCAGCATTTAAGTGATCCTGCTCTGGCAAGTTGTCAAGTAATCGTAAATAAAACTGAACTATAAAGAAGCAGTATCCAAACTCACATTTGCAGTAGCCAGCATGTTTTCTGGATCCAGCAGAGTCCGCAACAACCCCATTAGTTGCACTGCTCCACCAAGCTCGGGGTCTGTATCACAGATCATGTGCTCTATGATCAAATTGATCAGGAGAATGTCCTGAAAGACCAAAAAGTTTTAGTTTAGACCAACCTCGGGAAAAAAAAAAAATTAATATTTATTGCAGGATTGCTTTTGTATATACTTACATCATCATTCTGCTGAGATTCCTGCATGACAAACTCTCGTA
Organism: Arrhamphus sclerolepis; assembly: GCA_037176975.1. Taxonomy (NCBI): domain Eukaryota; kingdom Metazoa; phylum Chordata; class Actinopteri; order Beloniformes; family Hemiramphidae; genus Arrhamphus; species Arrhamphus sclerolepis. Next base: position 4,595,629 of record JBAMYA010000017.1, read on the forward strand.
CCATGGAGGGGTTGTACTCCACCAGATAAGAGAAGATATCAGTGGCTGCCCCACGCACCTGTACATCATCCATTCCCTGTTTGTCAAAAAGTGCATTCATCAATGACCTGCTTTTCTCAAGGATAGTTGTCTTATACCAACAAAAGAAAAAAAATGCAATCCTGTTCCATTTAACTGGCAGACCTTTTTATATTTCTACCCAAAACCATTTTGGATACATGTAGACCAGAAAAAGTTAAAATTTTACGCTTCAACATGCTCAAAGCTATTAACGTTTTACATGTAACAAGAATATGCATCTTGACATCTGATGATATGTAGAACTCTCATTTTTATCTTTCACTATGTATTTGCTCTGATACATACAT
>JBAMYA010000017.1:4605443-4616181 GCA_037176975.1 Arrhamphus sclerolepis
GGATAGGCTCCAGCAGACCCCCGTGACCCTGAACAGGAAATAGCGGATATAGATAATGGATGGATGGATGGATGGATGTTATTTTAAAGGAAGAGCAAGTGATGTATCTGTCTGACAATCTCATGTAGGTCTATAATACTACAAAAGAAAGGGTTTTCATTGTGCTGCAAGAAATACATTTCACCAGCAGATGGCGCAAGTGCAGGCAAAAAGAGCAACTCAGGAGAGATCAATCTAGGGAAAGCAAATTTTCCTGTAAGTCATAAAACATTTGTAAAGGGTCAAGAGTAATAAAGATGCTAAATTTTGTTTTTATGAGAAAAAAAATGTTGGAAACTGTATACAATAGTAATGATGAAAATGTGTGCATCCAAATGTTTAATTTCCTGTGTCCCTTCTTACATCAGTTGTCGGATAATCAGGACATCCAGCTCTTCCAAATCCTCGAGCTGGTGTCACTCCATCCAAACAGCAGCCATATCTAAGAGTGAGAGACATTTTAATGAGAGCCATTTTGTTGAGCCACAAGTGTTTATTTTTATTACTTTACACTTTGGGTTGTTCTCAGGATGGGATCCAGCTAGAATATTACCTGCTGCGGACGCAGTCGTCTTGTAAGCAGCCCTGGTACCTGGGTCCAGTTGCAGAGGTTCGACCATCAGGACAGCAGCCATATAATGAGTCAGCACAGTAAGTAGCTAGGAGGGCAGGAGCCATGCACATTATTAGTGTCTGGACTTGTAAACTCAGATAAAGTCAAATATGCTGTATGTATGCAATGTGGTATACTGTGACCATGTGTGCAATCACAGTGCCATTGTGGTTTAGACAGCAGCATTTTTTTTTTCTGATAGCCTGAAAAAATTCTCTCAGTGATAATAAGAGCTAATAAGATAATAAGCGCTTTCTATTCTTTGAAAAAAAAAAAAGCTTTTTTAATTGTCTCTTCACATACCAACAATTGCATGCTCACACATGCAAACAAGATGTCTAAAAGGAACAGAATTAACATTTCTATATAACATTCTCAACATACTCTGCATACCTTGAGTCTCTCCAGGAACATGTGGCACAAATCCACCTGTTCTTACACCTGCTCCTGGGTCCTGAACACTTGGAACCACTACAGAAAACAAAGGTTATAACAGCTTAACACGCACACACACACACACACAAATAATCAAACCAAAACCAGTTTGTCACTATCTTACTTTGAGGTCTATGACAAGGCTGAGTATTGCATCTTTCCACGACTGAGGGTTTGCTTGCGAGCCCACATTGTTCCTCAGGGTAGGGGTTCAGATTTGTGTCAAAACAGCCAACCATCCTTTCCCTCGTACCTCCACCGCAGCTTCTAGAGCACTGCCCAGACAAGATGGGATATCACTGAATATAGGAGTACTGAGATGTCGTAGCCTAAGGGATGCTTTCTCTCAACTTACAAGTCCATAACCTGTGACATGCCAGGTTATATGTGTGTGACAGGCAGGTCTGCGGCAGGCCTGGACTGACACCGGTCGAGCCAGTCCTCTGCAGGCATGGTCAGGCATATGTTCCCCCCTTGGTCCCACACACTTCACCTCCCTCGTCTGTTGCCCTTCTCCACATGTCACTGAACACTGACAATAATCACATATTCCAAACTTGTTGGTCCAATAAACTTGCTTGTCATCATTTTTCATACCACATCTTAATGTCAAAGATGAATAAGAAAACTGCTGGCACCCTTTTGTAGAGAAACTGTTCAGTTCAAAATATTTAGAGATTATTTTGGGTGTTAAAATTGTTTTAAACAGTAGTGTGGTCACATAAAATGAGAGTATGTGGGTAAACTTGCAATGTCAATGATAGGTAAAAACAAACAAACATTTCCAAGTTGTAGGGTACAAACCTCACTGAAGCTGGAGACACTGTACTCTGCAGCACACTGATGCATGTTGCAGGCCTGCTGACTCGGTGGCCTTTGCAGACGCTGGGTGATGCAGTAAGACTCTTCCACCACCCGGGGGTTTGATGGGTCCTGGACCACGCACTCCACAGTACGATACTGCATGCCTCCGTCACAGGTAGCGGAGCATTCACCATAGACACCAGTCCTGTAGACGTACATGTGCGTCTCTCTTGGATGAGGGGCAACAGGAACAGTGGAGTGAACAGGGCTGGTGTCATTATCTAAGCCCATAAAATCTCCATGGGTCAACATCTGAGAAGAGACAAGTTAACAACAGAAAACAAAGCACTTAAAAAGTGCTAATAATCTTCAGCTGATGAGGTACAAGTTGGATGGTATTCAAGATTTACCATTTCAGCTGTGAAATGATCCTTGGCAAATAAAATAAGCTTCAAAACAATTATGGAGAAATATAAAAGGTTGAGTTTTTAATTACAATCCCGTAAGAGCTCTACTGAATGTTTTGTGTTCAGCATGTACCAGTTGATAAATGAGTTTTAACACAAATATGCATTGCATATGTGAATGTTTGTTGAGGACTGTGGTAAATGTTAGCATGTAGGGTAGTTTAACCTGGTTAGATTAAAACAACAAATGACATGCTATAATTGTACAGTTCTACATCTTTACTGACAACCTTACCCGACAAACACCGTCCACACAGATGTCAGTTCGTCCCACATAGCACGGGGTCCCATCCACTACCGCAGGTCTGTGTCGGTAGAAGAAGTTTTGTCCTCTTGGTACACAGTTCAGCTCACATGGATTGGGAGCTATAATATTAGAAATTAAAACCTGGATCACATATTCTCTATGCATCATTTTTGGTCATTATTTCAACATGGAAGCAGTTTCTGTTATAAAACATATGTGCATTGTGATGGACTGAAGGTCAGAAAAAAAAACTTATTTGATCCATAAAGGTATAAAAAAAAAACAACAACACTTTTTTCTTCTTAAATTAGACTGTGTAGTTTAAAACATATAACATACCTCCATAGTAAGGCACCCACGTGTGGCGCTTTCCTTGAAACTCCATCCTGTCAAACTCAGAGCACTGCTCCTCCCTGAAATCTCTTGATCCAACTGGGCATGCCTGCCGTCACAGAAAATGTTACAAACGCAAGATATGACATATTATTTCAGTGACTCATTTAAAGACACATTAAGGATAATTACATGTGTGTTACAGGTGCGGAAGGACTTGGAGGATCCTACACAGTTGTGTCCCCCGTCCGTCCTGCAAAAGAGATTATCATTTACACAAATTTAAAATGAGCCATTTTAGAATTAAAAAGGTGGCAGATGAGTATATATTATATAAGAACATTTATTATGTAGCTTAAAACATTTGTGTCATATTGACGTAAAGGTGAGAATTATATCAGCTATTAATAATAGTACAACAATAACATACAGTTAACACCTGATGTTTTATGTCCTACCTTGATGTGATACATTTCCTTGTTCTCATTGCTACTCCTGTACCACAGGTGCGGCTGCAGGGCCCATAGGCCCCAAACTCTCCCCAGTAGTCACTGACTGGCTGCGTACGCTTTAGAAAAAGCAAAAATAAAGCAGTAAAACAAAAAGTCACTCAGCCACTGGAACACAAAGTGCTCTGATGCATCAAATCATATCCCACCACGAACCACTAACACTCAGCAGGAACACGCAAAAAGGGCTTTTAAATAGAATCTGAGACATTCAGCCACAAACCTATATGTTATGTAACGTGTTTATGAACTCAGTCTCTGACATATGAGCGGCATTATTGCTGGCACCAGAGTAAGGGCACGCTGGAAAAAATGTGCATATACAATAGACATGATCCATTTTGTAAATTTGTCATACACACTGGAAATGGCAGTGCACTTTGCCAAGGAAAAAAATAAAGTTATTAACGGGAATTTACTTGAAACTTATGGAAGTTAACTGAGTTAACTGACTCAATAATAACATTGTATACCAAAAGATGTTCTTTTTTACTTATATTTTGCTGATTTCAAATTGATTTCAAACTCCTGTCTGATTGAGACCCTCTCTGTGTGGAGTTGAAGCCTTCCGAGGTTGTTTTTTTTTTTTGCTGGGTTTTCCTCCCACCAACATGTATATCAGGTTAATCATAACATTCAAGTGAAAGCATGCACTGTCGTATGTTCCTCTGAGATTGCACTGGGCCTCTGTGTCCACAAGGCGTCTTTTTTTTCTGCCAGAAAAGCACTGTCTGGACCACAGAGCCTCATCAAAAAAGCACGGCTGTCATGTTAGTGTTGAGGACACAGCTCAGCACAACGCACGGGGACAAATGCACGACATTTGAGAGCAGCAGGTAATCTGCTCCTACAAACGGGTCATGGCCTTACAAACCATGTGAACTCCATTCTCAGGGATAGATGATACCAGAAGCCCAACTTCTTACTTACGGGAGCGACTATTTCTGCTGATATGATTGATAATAAACCACTGGAAGTAACAACAAAGGTGCGAGGAGATTTTTAGTTAAAAGCAAATGCAACAGTTGAATAAAAAATGTGAAGTGCTCTGAAAACACATGCTGGATTACACTCTATGCTTATTCAGAAGAAAGAAGGCAATGGGCTCCAAAGGAGAGAATAAGAAAGACAGAATACAGAAAAACAAAGAAAAGAAATGAACTCTTGCCTCCACTATTGTGTTAATTCCCAAGACTGAGCTGGACATTTATTTCTATAAAATTTTCCTTTTAATATGACATCATATTTATGACTGAAATATGGAGAGAAAAATGTTATTTTCTGGAGAACTCTTGGAAGGTGTAAAGCTTTGAGGTGCTTATCTCATAATTTACAATTCCCATACTGTGTTAAAGTACATTTTCTGCCATGGACATCCAGTTTAGAACCATTTTAGTAAAAAATGCAGAAAATAAGACTCACTGCAAAAGCAGGAACAGCCAGCAGCTGGAGGAGGCCCAGGACGTGCAGGATGTTCATCTTCACCACAAGCCTCAGCTGTACTGACGAAGATAACTACTGAATAACTCAACTTTCAGAGCAGCTTCTGTGATTTAGCAGATGATTATAATTATAATTAATCCATTAACACTTTGCTGTGTGTCAGAGAACCCTTGATTGATTGACTGCAGAAATAGATGAAAACATACTAAAACAAATGTCATAAAATCTCTGAGTCGTCTTACCTTTTTCAAGGAAATCCCCAACTGTTGGATGAGTAGCACAGAGGGACGTGCACCTCTGACACAGGGCAGGCACTGACACCCTGCTTTCTATCTTCTCAACCTCTCCACTCACCAAAACCGCAGCCCATAAAGTGTCAGGTTTCAGCCACACAGACACACATGAGTTTTCTTTCTTTTGCTTTTCCCAAAGATTTTTTTTATTTCTTTTTTCAACAGTAGATATGTCTTAAAGGAGAGTTTGAAAATACTGAGAATGTAATACAATAAATATTCAGTCCATTGAATCTACTTCAGCACACGCACACACAGAGAGACACAAAAATGCAGTGGTTGCAGATACAGAATGCAAATAATCATCAAGCATCGCATAACAGACACATAACAGATTAGGTCTAAGGTGAAAGGGAGCCTTAAGCTTTTAATTTTTCATTTCTTATTTATACTTTTATTTTTTTTATAGGCTTCTGACCACTGATTGTCCCTTTCGCACATCCCAAAACCACTAAATACATACCAGGAAGTCACGGCAGAGTAGCTGGTGGGAGGTAAACATTGCTTTTAGGCTCTGGTTAGTTTAAATTTAGACGGAAGCCTCAGTGGAACATGTCTGGATGTGAGGAGAGAGTGGAAGATAAACCAAGAGGAATCAGAGAGGAACAACATGCTTGAGCCAGCAAGCTGGGGGAACAATATATATTGATAAATGAAAATACTGTACTATGGTCTCATTATTCATACAGAAAACCTGATTGACAGGAACAGTAATCCCAAAGCACAGACTGAACCTTTGTTAAGGAGTGACACCATGATAATCATGCTAATGGCAGCACCGTCACCAGGTTGTGCCTTTGTTCAATCACAATATTCTGGTTTATTTCTAAAAAAAAAAAAAAAAAAAAGTCACTATGTTTGATGATATTGATTCAGGGATTTTATGGAAGTCACTTCATTGAAAGTTCTTTATGTTAATGATGTAGACATAAAAATATCAGCAAAACAAATGTCATTCAAAAATTTCACCAAAGCCTTGCTTCAAGCCTCAACACCTCCAGAATCCATTCCTTTCAAAATTGTATCTCACACACCCAAAGCCAAAACCACCACCCCACGCAGTGTTTTTCTACAAGCTAAAAACAAAGTCTGCCCGTCCCTTTCTGTTTCTCAGAGCTGCCGATTCAGTTTCTGTGTTTGCTTCTCTTTGGCTTCAAAGGCGCTCTTGGTGTTGAACAGCTCCTCCACTGAAGTCATTATATCCTGCATTTCACGGGACAGCTCAGAGTAACTGTCCTTCAGCTCCTCCTGCTGCTGCCTCAGGTTCACTGCTGCACGCATCAGTTCCGTGGCCTGGTGGCTGCAGTGGCCCCGTATCTGCTCCACATCAGAAAGCAGCACCTCCATGCTCTTCATCAGCTGCTCCAGCCGGTCCGCGGTCACCTCAAACTCTGATGTGTCCAGGACCAGACTGTCCACTTTGCTGTTGTCTGCTTCCTGGGCCTCAGCTGTCGCTTCTGCCTTTGTGTTTGTGTCCATCATCTTGATGCAGGAATTTCGGCTGCCTGATACTGTAATCAGACTTCAGTTAAATAGAAATCTGAAAGCAAAAAGGAAGCATTTAGCCAAGGCCAGTGACAGGAAAAGTTCAAATGATTCAAATACTGAGACAAATGTAATTAACAAAAAGTCAAAGTTCGTCTTGCAGCAGCTCCTTTCCTCTCTGCCAGATAGTGAGGAGCTTAATCTCTCTGCAAGGGGTGAAAAATGCACTTCTTACTAATCTGCACTTGCGTGTGCAGTGTGTGTGTGTGTATATGTGTGTGTGTGGATAAGTGTATCTATGAATTGCTGTTTTAATGAGGAATAAATAACTATTCTTATTTGTAATAACCAGCAACTACCTTCAAGCAAAAATCGTCTACAGCAGGAACTACAGGTTTCCATGGAAACCAGATGCCATTGAATGTTATTGACTGTCGTACTGGTTAAACTTTTTACACTTACTTTACAAAAAAAATCTATTTTCAATGCGGTATCGTGGTTAATAATCATCAATCAAAATATCGCAAAAAGATTAAGATATTATCTAGATAAATTTGACCGTAAAAGACCAGATTTTCGGTCTAAAAACGGGCTCACCTCTCCAACTCTTCGGTCAAATGTCCTATCTGAGTCAGGTACAAATCCTTCTCTCGGTCGTCGAAGCCGCTTTTATTCGCTGAACTTTCAGAACTATCTCTTGTCGTCATTTTCTTCCTTTCATTTGTTTTGTCACCTTTTTTCTTGTCCCTCTTTTTCGGCATCGTTTCATAGGAAAAAAGCAGCAGCGCGACAGGCAAAGGCGTTAAACTGAAGTGTTGCTAGGCAACGATGCCTTCAGGGACCCCTGGAAACGCGGCTCATCTCTCACGCAATCTGAGAGGACAAGACGAAAAAGACAAAAAGAAAAAGAAATTTGACACGTTTTAACAAATTGAGAGGATAAATGTCAAGGTTTTCTTTAAGAATAGTGTTTCCTGTGGTTTCTATCGGTGTGTTGATCAAACGCTGATCAGTGGGAATGCATCATCGTTACAGCTGATTATTATTTACAGATATTGGTTATAATCGATCCGGCGAAGAATGTATTATGTTATATGGAAATATATTACTTCTGTGAATTTTCTCACGAAAACGGCATCCAGAAACCAAAAAGCAAGCGAACAAACAAACAAACAAACAAACAAACAAACAAACAAACAAAAAACCTGGATTATTATAAACCTGTCTGGTAGCTATACAAAAATGTTTCACATTATTTGTTTTTATTTCATGTAAAATTAAAAATCAAATTAATATCAACTGTATTCTACAAAATAAATTTTCTAAAACTATTCAGACATTATAGTATATTTAAACATTCTAATAATTAAAATTATTTTATTTATTTTAAGCAAATGTGACATCACATAGTTTTTTGTTTGCTTGATTGCTTGTTTGTTTGTTTTTTAATATTTTAACATTTAAGTGAAACAAATGTATAAACAATTTTGGTCTGGAAGATTATTCAAACTGGAAGAAATTTGAAAAAAAAATCCTCAGACATCGAATGGCAGACATCCGAAGCAAAGCAGAAAGGAGAATTTATGATATCAAATTATTTTAAAATATAAATCTGTTGACTAGGAAACATAATTGGAGAAAACGTAAATTAGACATATCTGTTTGTTGAAAAGTAATATTTATTTATGTGGATTTAGGACGTTTAACTCTAATACGTTTCTAAATGTGACGGTGGTCTGAACTCTGGTCTCTGAGCTGCAGCAGCTGGTGTGCAGAACTCTATAGACGTCATTACTGCATTATCATCTGTCATTACGCAGTTAAAGCCACTGTTGCAACCCTGTTTAAAGCTGTCCTGGAGCTCCAGGACACGAGCCAACAAACTGTAGCAACTATTTAAACTGACCCAATGATTCAGAGCTGCTGCTACTTTTTCATTCGCTCTCCATTTGGCTGCAGACATTTTAATTGCGCTTCACTTGACTCCCTCCCTGCCTAATAAACCCACTTGGCTGGCTGACCCCCGCTCCTCTCACTGTGGAGGTTAATTCACTTTTAGATCAATCAAGCATGGTAAATTAAAAAGAGAAATACATTTATAAAATAACCATGTGGCAAATCAAGGAGGAATATAAAATCTGCAGTAAATGTAATTCAGTAAAGAGCTACTCAGATGTTAGCTATGAAGTGGAGACGCATAAGAACCTCCCCATTCCAACACTCTATCTTTCTAGCTTTCCAGGTAGAAATATAGATATAAACATTTATCAGCTCAAACTCACGGAAATATGTTTGTTTATTTGTGCCAAACTTACCTATGAGCTACATGTAACAGAAAAGAGCCCACACCACCACAAGACCACACAAAAGACAACGGAGAACAGAAAACAATGACGTTTATACGTATGTGGGCAGCTGCTACATCGAAGCATAAATCAGGTTTTTAAAAGGTTTGGTCAGAATAGGGTCCCCCAAAAATAATATTGTATAGAAACGCCAGAAACGTAGAAACAGTCCTGCTCAGGGTTACTGTCTTTATAGTTACGTTCAATTTCAAAACCATGAAGCACAAAGTTGTGAATTCTGAGTATGTTTTGTTATCTCAGTCACACTTTATTTTCATAAAATAGGAGACCCCAAAGAGTCCTGCATTACATCCTCCCAAAAGAGATAAAAACGGCCCTGTTCAAGATCACTTTCTTCATTTGCTTTTTTTCTTTTATAGATTTAACACCACATGACCCAGAGACTCCCAACTTAAGTTGAATTGTAGAATAAGGAGTCAGAAAATCTAAAATATTAGGTTTTTATGAAAGTTTGCTATGGTATAGGTTACAGTGTAGTCTATGTTGTAGGCTACAGTGTTGGCTATGGTGTAGGCTACGGCGTAAGCTATGGAACAGGATGGTGTAGCCTCATGTGCCCCTTCCTTCAAATGTAATAACATGTTGCCGACCACAAACACATGATTGTTCATGGTTTTCAAGTTGAGTAGTGACAGTTTGCTACTTCATTTGCTCCGTTGCTACATCTGAGCTATAAACAGGAAGTAAACTAAAGGAAATTCAGCATTGCGAGCTACAGCACTGCAGGAGAAGAACCCACATCTGCCACCTAGTGGTTGGTGGTGGAATTACAGAGTGATGCAGACAACGGAGACAAATAAATATCAGAAACGGCGTAGCCTACAAGTGAAACTTCTACTCAGAAGCATAAATCCGACTTTAGAAAGATTGTTGTTATTTACTGACGTTTATTTGGTTAGCTGAAGTTGAATTTCACATAACTGGCCTGCTGTCTTCCTAAAGTTTAAAAGACTAATGCATCACCATGGTAACCCTGTCACATTGTAATTTTACAGAATAGTGCCCCCCCAAACAGAATCTTGCCCAAAAAGCTAGAAGCCCCCTGCTGTGACACCTTCAGCAGTAAAACCAGCTGTTAAAAAGAAATGGAGACGTTTGACGGGAGAGATGTTTAATTCTGTTGCTGTTCAGTCAAGGGTCAATAATTAGAGATTTTTATTTAAGGTTTAACAATATTTTCTTTAGATGAAATGAGGTCATAAAAACTGTCATATAAAAACTGGAATTTATTAGCATCTGTAAAGACCTGCAGCATGACCATGTATGAAACCTTCCTGAGAACGATTCATTAAAAAAAATAAACGTTATTACTTAAGAATGCCTTCTGACTAGGGACTGTAGTCCCAGAAACATCTGGACCAATATAGGCTGGAGGTCCCAGAAACATCTGCACCAGTATGGACTGTAGTCTCAGAAACATCCGCACCAGTATGGACTGTAGTCTCAGAAACATTTGCACCAGTATGGACTGGACGTCCCAGAAACATCTGGACCAATATAGGCTGGAGGTCCCAGAAACATCTGCACCAGTATGGACTGGATGTCCCAGAAACATCTGCATCATATGGACAGCTGTGGTGATGGAAGTGGACGTCACAAGAGCAAGAAACATTAGAAATGAAAATGAAAAATGAAAATGAAAAATACTTTATTTATCCCAGAAGGGAAATTCAATATTGTAGTAGGGCTTTTTATATTGTTTTT
>JBAMYA010000017.1:4622885-4641159 GCA_037176975.1 Arrhamphus sclerolepis
TGTGTGTGTGTGTGTGTGTGTGTGTGTGTGTGTGTGTGTGTGTGTGTGTGTGTGTGTGTGTGTGTGTGCGCGCGTGTATGCATGTATGGTGTGCTGTTTAATGCAGAACATATAGATGATAAAGCTGTCTAATCCTGTCCATTTAACCACACTGAAAGTCCTCCAAAGCATCAGTATTGTTTACCTCAACACTTTTTGAATGTATAGTTATAGACTGCAAACAATTTGCACATTATCTTCCTTTTCATTGCTTCAGGGTGTAGAAATTGCTGTGTCAGAATGTCTGTGGGTTTTGGAGTTTTGTGGGGCCTATCTTCTTCTTAGTCACATCTGGGTCCAGTTTAGACATGTCACTGTGTACTTACTGTAAATGTAGAAATCTTTTCTAGCTCCATAGCTTTTTAAAGACATTTAATTGGACTGTGACACATCCGAAGCCTTATGTAACTACACTAACACACAACCTAATTTTTCTTTCTGCGTAACCAACGGTAACACAGAGCCACTGACATGACCACAGTTTACAGTTCAGTTAGAGTCCAGTCAACAAACTGGAGCAGGAATCAGCCAAGAGTTCACGCCACAATGAAAGTACACAAACTGAATACTGTCAATCTTATCTCTTTACTCATTCATGAGCAGGCAATATCTGTGTAAGTATTGCCCTAGAAGAGACAGTGTAGAGTTACTCCAATGGCAGTTTACAAGCACATGTTTTATGTATGTATATAAGCTATCAGATTTTAATGTTAACACTTGCTTTTATTTAGAAAGGTTGAGGCAAATCTAATTAATGCAAAACCTGCATTGAAACGACAAGGACATTTTCACAAAAGCATGCAACTTTTCTTTTGGTTTATAATTATTTAATTTCCTTCATCTGGGTTTCATGTCTGTCTTAGTACACAAAGCACAAATGTGGGTTTGATTTGCTTTTATAAGCTTTTTACCGAGTTCAGAGGTTCAGAGTTTCTCCTCTTAGAGGTATTTACATGATCAGCATGGATATTTCTGCCTGTTTTAAATGGCTCACTGAAGACTGGCAAAGCCTCAGTTTGGGGCTTACACCTAATCTTGGGCTTACTGGTAACAAAACCTACAATTTACTTTATTATAGTGAGAGGGTGTGGGGTTGAAATGAGGAGAGGCATGGCAGAAAGAGAGTCGAAGAAGAGAAAAGCGTTGAAAACAAAATTAAAGGAAGGGACTGGAAAAGGGCAAAATGGGGAAGCATTACAAGGAGACAGACGGCTGATGCTGGGAGGGGGATTTAGTGTTTGGGAGAAGAGCGATTTTCTTTTGGTACTGTAAATAATGGCCCCTGCTTGAGTTGGACGGCTTTCATGGTTTCTTTTGTGCTCACTGACATCTTGGGCTCCCTTAGAGGGGAGAGGGCTAGAGAGGGCTCAGCTTGCAGGTTTTCACTGGCATGGGAAAAGCAGAGTATTAGCCCAATATGAATATGAGAGAAAATAAAAGCCTCCACAGGTCAAAAGAGACCTGCCAACATGCCGTCTTTATCCTGCTCAAATCCACGTAAGTACGTACGCAGGCATACACACACACACGCACAGCTATACACAGCATGGCGCCTGCATGCACATTAACAGGTCCTCGTCAAATATAGTCAAATGCAGACATTTCACTCTCACTTTATTTTAGTCTGAGCAATAATTGTTTTTGGCTCCTACATCAAACAAAGCACCTGAGTTTCAGCTTCTTGTCTGCTTTAATCTCAGTTCCAAACACATGCACCCTCTATTATGTCACATTCAGATTTATGCTTTCCAGTATCTATTACATACCTGGAATTTTTATATAAATATTGGTTGCCTGTGTCCTCCACTGGTTGCTTTAGTAAACTGATTACTTTTTCCCCCTTGGGTAAGTGAGTAAGTGTATATTCTTTTCATATAATTCACACTAGAAATGAAATCTTGTCGACATCCACTAAATTCTGACTTTTATCTTTAGAAAGACAAACATATTTATGCAGTGGAAGAAAAACGTTAGAAAACATTTCAAAGTCAAATAACTGGAAAGGTTATGCGTATTTATTTGCACTTGTTCCCACAGTCTGATGGGAAATTATGGCATCTGTAGGACCCAATCCCCTTCCACAGAGGTACTGCCCCACAGCCGACAGGAACCAAGGATCAATTTATAGCATCCCAGTACCAGACACAACTGGACGCTCTCAGATGTTCTTTGTCCAGACCCTTAACTGGTCAGAGCTCTTTTGAGAGCACAAGGAGGACTCGTTATTAAGTGGGTAGTCACCATGTTATACTTGATTGGTGCGCGTTCCTTCAGGTATCAATGGGTTAAACACCAGAACAAAACATTTACTGTATGGGAACTTCCCAGTACTTCCCATAGCTTGGGACTATGGAACCTCACTGAAAAACAGATTTCATCAAGGGTGTTTTTTTGTGGTAGAAATTGCACTACCATTGGGTATTCAGACAGGACACAACTGCCAAACAATAGTGTCCAAGTCTTTCTGTATTTCCTCCATAGCATTTAGATTTAATTTTAAAATTGTGGCTCATCCCTTTCTGGACCAACAATGAATTTTATTTTATTTTGTTTTTCTTCTGACTATAAGTAAATGTTTCCAGAGATTGAAAAAGTCATAGAAATGCTGTTTTAACAGATCTGCCTTCTTGTATTAGGATGTTTGGTTTTGAAGGCTGAATAAGTGAAAGAAACTGATCTTTTGTGTCTAACTGCAGTAAATGAAATGGAAAGTGTCATCTTATTTTGCTTAGTTTTCAGGTCTGTTGCCTTGCAGCCCTTCAGTGTTGAAGACATCAGTAAACACAGGTGGGCAGGAGGGGCCAGATTTCAGTGTTATTTTGTAAGCAGCCATTCAAAGTTGTGGCTTTGCATTTCTTTTATTTTGAAAAGTTTCAAAATATACATGTCCCTGAACACATGCAAAGTTAAGTATCCCACAGTGGCAAAGCATATGTCCTAGGATTGAGCCCCTGAGATCCCTGCTCTGGTTCAACCCTGTCTTTACACACACTATCATTGAGAACAAGATCTCACTCGAGCTGCTGCATGCTGTCAGTTACCACGGAGCTGAACCATGCAGACTAGCTGGTAAGAGCAACAATAATGACACATAGCTGGCTACTTCTAAAATATAGTTATGAGTCACATATTCTAAAGTCCAAGCTAATTCAAATGTTACATTTGCATAATAATGAGCACTTTTATATAACATATATATATTTCTACACATGTGAAATATAGAAGCTGTGATAAATGGGTGAAGACTTTTGAGCTGTTCCAATAGAGACTTTAATACACACTCAGTTTGAAATCATAATATGAACATTTATGACCAAAAAAGGCAAATATTTTTACTTAACATTTCCTTTGATTTGCAGATAAAGGCTTTTTTTTTTTTTTTTGGATGATGCTGTGATGACAAAACCAGTCACATGAGTCTGATTCACCTACATAATGATGTAACTTCCTGTTGCGCTCTCATTTGTAAACAAAGCACTGATGGTGAGTGGGAAATGGAAGGGTGGGGTGGGGGTGGAGGGTCCTTCCTGTTTTTTTTTTTTTTTGTTTCTCAGTATTTTTCTCTGCACTTTTAGTTCTGTTCTTATAAAACAAGAAATTTGTTATGCTTTTTTAGCTTTTATAGAAAGGCGTTTCTGTTTATTTTGAACAGGATGTGACTGGTTCCCTTTTAATCCATCACCCATGTGACATCACACTTTACCTTTTGTCCTCCAAGTGTTTTAAGAGGTTTCAGCTGGTGCAATGATTATCATGAACATTTCTTTCTCGCAGTCATAAATTTAGTTTTATATCAGAAAGTTAAAGAACTGCCTGTTCTGCAGCTTCCCATTCAGTTAAATTACAAAGGAAACAAGTGAACCAATTATCATCAGATGACGCACGTAATCAGAGTAAAAATATTGATGAAAACTAAGACTTTAAATGACCTTTTCAGCTACTAACACTTGGCTTTACCCTACTTTTCTGAATTTCACAAGCCATTGGTCTTAACTCTTCCAGGGAGCTCCACCCCGCTCATCCAAGCAGATGCGAGCGTTTAACAAAACGCTCTGCTTGCATTTCCTCAGACACAGTGCTGTGATCTGTCATTGTCTCTGAACGTTTTAGGTGAGAAGTGTGGTGTTCTGTTACAAAGGCTTGTTATGGTTTCACAGGTTTACCAGGTTAGCATAACAGCAGCCAGTCACTGACCCATATCAGTGCTGCTTGTATGGCCGCTGCTCTGTAGTGGGTTACAGGCAGCTGGTTGAAAAGTTGCCGCATACTCTCAAATTTGTGTTCTTAGATAATGTTTTAAGGAGACACAAAGTTTAGCGTGTCTTAGCACGGGGCTTATCAGTAGTCATTATTAGCCAAAATCTGTAATCAACGTTGTGTCACATGCAGTTTTGTTTTCTCTGGAAAAAACCTCTGGTGAAAATGTGAGAAAGTGTCTGTGCTGAAAGGGCCTGGGGCTGCTTTATCAATCCCAGGAAGCCTTGCTACCAGGAGGCAGGAACAGCAGCCACTGGCTCCAGTGTAAGGGACTTTCCTCCATCCTGCTCTGCAAGGATGCAAAACAATGACTAAATGACTTACACATACACAGTGAATGCTGGCTTGAATATTTGCTGTGTGCACTCACACAAACTGGTTCACAGCAGGTTGTAGTCTGTGTACCAAACCCATAAACAGCTCTTACTTTGAGCTGTTTTTGGTTAACGTAATATTTACTTTGACCTCTTGCACACCAGAAACTTTTTTTTATAACTTGAGAATTAAAAAGAGACTGAAGTATTTACTGCAGTCTGACCCACTTGTTGGTCTCTTTTTTTGTGCTTAAACATGACTGCTCATCCTTGTGTTGCCCTCTTTTTCTTTTTCTTTCCCACTTCTGAGTAAACCTGTCTCTGTTTTCTTTCCTGCTAATCAATATTACTTAAGATCAAGTCTTCATCAGTGTTGCTCGTAGTCTCTTCAGTCTCGGATCACACTGTAACTGTTTCAGAGACGGATCCTCTTGCTTTTTTTTTTTTTTTTTCTTCTAGCGTCACTTATGTTGCCTGCAGTGCTGGCAGATCTCCAGTTGTTGTGGCAATTCCATACTGCAAAGTGAGGGAGGATAGTACTGTCCGTTCGGAAAGAGGGAGAGAGCGACTGGTCTTGCAGCAGTAATTGGTCAGGAAGTGGGCTGCTTGGATGTGCGAGCTCTGTGCTCCCCCATCTCTCCCCCTCCCCTCCCGGTGGGCAGTCAGTTCCGTTGCATTTTGCTTCCATCTGTTCCCCCCTTGCCTTCTCTCCGTGTCTTTCTTTCTCTCTGAACTGACCTCGTACTGTAGATGTGTGGATCACGGACGAGGCTGCTTTGTTACTGGCCAGAAGTACCTTTGAGTGCTTCAGCATTTCTGAAACTTTTTTAAAATTGTTTGGACATGGATCTAACCCGTGAAAGGATACTGGGATACGTGCAATTGAGGAAAGGCTAAAAGTGGGAATGTTCTCTCTGAGGTGAGTGGCAGGTTACCTTTGTGTCAACCAGCGAGCTCGGAGACAGTTCACTACAAAAACCATTACTGTAAATGTGTTTGCTGAGAGTGGCTACTCTCACAACAAAACCAGACATTACAATGTATCTCTCTCCTTAAAAGGCCAGATGTTTATTCGGTCATAATTGCTGATGTTGCTCTCACCAAACCCAGTCTGACCAGTAATTTAAACAAACCAAAATTTCAATTTAGCTTGACTCTAATGCTACCTTTGCCTGCTTGTTAAAGGACAGGCATGACAGCCTGCTGTAGTTTGTGTTTAAGCTGGAAGACATTGACCTCTACCTTTATGTGACCTGTCTGCATGTATGGAGGGAATAAGGCTACAACCCTCTTAGAGGATGCTCAACATCTATACAAGCATGCTTGTCATTTGTTTCAACGGTGCTTGAAGCACAGTTTTGTTTTGTTTTTTAAATATAAATATATTTCCAGAGATTTAAAAAAGTCTCAGAACACTGTGAGCCTTCTTTTACTTTAATGTTTGATTTTGAAGACTGGATAAGAAACAAGTGTTTGTCATCTTCTTATGTGTCACCTTGTATCTAAAGGAATATGTTTTAGTTAGATTTCTGCAATATGTGTGTGTGAGTGAGAGAGAGAGAGACTGTGTTCTCCTTTGTGGTGTGTCCTCATTTGAGGAGTCCTAACTAGAGCACCCAGTTTCTCAGGAGCACAGATTTAGAGATGATGTGGGACAGATTCTGTCGTATTAACACGTATTGATTGCTAGCACCTTTTTAAGGTTGCTGCTTGCATCATTTTGATGTTAGGATTCCATATATGTTCTCTGCAACATCTCCCTAATAAAGAAGATCATCTTCTGGTACAGTTCTCAAGTTTGAAATACCCGGTAAATGCAGCATTTTATTATTTTTATTTTAATGTTTTTATCTATTGAGTGGTCTTAAATGTTATTGTTAGAAAGCACCTGACTTTATGACAAGACATCTCAGTGCGTGGTCTGGTGGTTCTTTGCCATCCT
This sequence comes from Arrhamphus sclerolepis, assembly GCA_037176975.1. Taxonomy (NCBI): domain Eukaryota; kingdom Metazoa; phylum Chordata; class Actinopteri; order Beloniformes; family Hemiramphidae; genus Arrhamphus; species Arrhamphus sclerolepis. The sequence continues at coordinate 4,629,438 of JBAMYA010000017.1, forward strand.
TGTGTTACGTTAAAAGGAAATTCAGTCCTATATTTCTAAATAAGTGATGTGGCGATTTCTCTTGGCTGACGACAGCTGTGTATGGTACAGGCGCTCTGTGACTCATCAGGATGAAGCGGGTATAGGAAATGAATGAATAGATTGATATAAGGTGTGCTTACAACCAGCTTTTAAATGATTTTTCCCTCCCCTTTACCATATATATACTATTTTAACCTGTACCATGTGTTTTCCTAATGAGGGTAAAGGTGTCTCTGTCTGCTCTCTTTTCCTGGAGCTGGATTCCCGTCCTGCATTTTAATCTGAGGCCAAACACAGCTTCCTCCTTGTATCCGCCATACTCAAAGCACAATAGCAATGTACACACACACACTTTATAGCCTTGAACAACATACTACACATTTTTTAGTTGCAAAGCAAACTTTAGAAATTAGACCACTTCTTTTTCTCTTAAAATTTCACTCCTTTTTTATTTCATATTAATAACTATATAGAGGAAATAAAATTCTGGAAAGCTACCAGTTTTTCTACTTTGTCTCTCTGTTTAACTTCTTATTCATCTGCTTTTGTTGATACCAAATCAGTGCATACTGACTCTATCTAATCCTAAATATTTTTCCTGGGTTCTGCTGCTGCCACGGTGCCACCCTGCTCTATCTTTAGCCGCGGCTGTTGCGCTTGACGTTGTTATTGACGTAGCATCTGCAGTTATTTCTGTGTTGCTGTTGTTGTTTAGTCTGCTGGAATGGTAAAGATGCTTCTTGGTTTCCTGCTCGCTCCAGTTCCTTTGGCCAATTCTGAGAGATTCCTGCACTTAAATTGCTCTAACTAGTGCCTCAGTCAGACTTTTTCTGGCCTGTAAAAGTTGGAAATTCCTAGACTTGTCCTGGCATTGCAAGTACTTTTCTGCAGCTGGGGGGAATACCATCAAAGAATCTGGAAGCCTCATAAATCTGGGAAAAAGCGGCAAAATTATATGGCAATAGTCAGGAGTTTGCCACTCCATTAAACTGGTTATAACATTAAAAATTTAATTTTCTTGTTGGTTCTTAGGCAGAGATCTGCTCAATATTTATAGACTGTTTGGGAGAGACACACATGCCCTATTGCTGAATACTACATCAGCAGTTCCTCTCATAACCTGACTGTGACATTACTTCCCTGATTATTTATGTTACCATCTGATGATTTGTCCTTGGAAACACTTCAGGACTAACATCCTTGTTGAGATTATCTTGTGGTAAATGGCTCGTAAAAGGATAGCGAATGGTCAGAATCACAGTTTCACCACCTGTGGTGTCGATCTTGTGATTCATCAAATCTCACAAGAATCAAGCTGAGTCATAGGTTTCCTGTCCTCTCAGTTACCGCTAACATGTCACCAATGATGTAATTGATGTAAAACTAGTGTTGCACATGGTGACAGTTGCAGTCACCAGTAGATGGAAAAGATGACTATTCAAACCCTTTAAATGTGCAGTTAGAATAAAACAACAACACCACCACCCTTTGAAAACTGAGAAAAATGGAAGAGCATGCATGAGGCTGATGCTAACTGGAATCAGCTCTCCCTGAGACTCAGTGGATGCTGACTCCAAAGAACCCTTAGCTTCAGTTGGCATGCCTTCTGTGATCAGATCTTCTCCACAAATTCATGATTATGATGGTTAAATTCGGTTTTTAATACAACCAAATACAGATTTCTACCAAGACAATGAATCAGTGTGTACAAAGCAGAAGCTTTGAGCTTTTGAGCAAACAATGTCTTGGGTAAGAATGTTGAAACACAGAAAAGCATGCCCTTCCCACTTTAAGTTCTTCAGTGTTGACCTTAGTAAAGAAGATATTGAAGATGAAAGATGATATAAAACACAAGCTTTTTCAACTGTGGAAAAAAAAACTTATGGAGGAACAACAACCAACATGTCTGGGTTAACAAATAATCCAAAACTTAAAATGGTGTCATCCTGCTGAACATATTCAATGTTAGAGGCTATTAAAGACTCAGTCTGCAGCCTCTGCTATTATTCTTTGTTGTTCAAGTTAATGTGTACAGTTGATTTTAGTTTGAAGAAAGAAAATTGAAATGGGTCCAAATCTGTACTGGCTTGTTAATCTTCCAAAAAAAATGTAAATAGGATTTTTTTTTTTCTTCACACACAAAAATAGTCAACAGAACACTAAAATATGCTGTTTCAATGCTTTATGCTTCTATTAGTGGTAAAATGAAAGCGTATTGTCACTGGATGAGGGATGGGGGTTTTCAAAGCTCAGTGCTGTTTATGAGGGAAAGAAAGGAAAAATCTGCGTAATTGGTTAATAAAGATCACAGGCAATAAGAACAAAAGCTTCAAGTGTTGGTGACACTCAAAGAATCTGTGTGTGTGTGTCTGCAGTTGATCCATCACCAATGACAAAGACTGACAGTGTCACAGAGGGAGGAGGAAACTGTATATGGATGAATCCCCCTCCCACAAACTCTTGTCATTAGTCACAGTCTCCCTCACACTCAGGATTTATTTCTTTTAATGTTCTCAGTTCAATCTTCAGTGTTATCACCGAAACACATACACTCTTTCATTTTCTCAGCCGCCCAGTTTGACTTGAAAAGTTGTCAGATCATTTGAGCACACGTATAGGCAAACATCCTCACATGCACTGCCCACTGAAATAACAACCACAAGTGTTACATACAGTGCTGTTAGAAAGCAAATGGTTTTGTGTGCTTGAGTAAAAGTTGAAAAAAGTGTGTGTATGAACCCTCTGCCCTTCTTTGGTGTTTGCAGTGCCCAAGTGTTATGAAGAATGGAGTGGTTTATTGACAATAGGCATTTTCCTCCTCCTTTTCCTGCCTACTTCTTGCTCCCTCAGGGCCACTCAGCCATGGTGATGAATGCCTCACTGTTGTTATAGTGACCACTACAGCACCATGCCCTCAATCATCTTGGCACCCTCACCAGCCCTCAAACCATCGGCTCTTAGTCTGGATGCGTGGAGGCAGTTTTAGAGACTGTTACCACATAGGGTCTGACTTCCTTGTTTTAGCATGTCATCAGCCTGATGGGAAACCACCAAGTGGAGGGGGATGACAAGCAAAGGGAGACGTGACACTGGTCAATAGGGCCGAGCAGAGTGAAAGAGAGAACCTAAGGTGTGTTGGCTGCATTAACATTAACGTAATGACTCAAAGCAATGCAGAAATGACAAGCTGACTTAGAAAAACAATGACTCATCAGGATGATGATTAATCACAAATCAAAAAAGGAGGGTACGATCGTCCAGACTGGTCCCGACAATGTTATGAGTCAAGTTCCAAAAAGACCTCATTCTCCGTAATGCAGAGTTTTAATATGACTTGAAACATGTTTCATGGATATTGAAAGTAAAAGCTAATCAACATCTTAGCTGCCTTGTAATCAAAGGGAATGAGTTTGTTTGTTTTTAAATGTAGGGAAAAATTAAGAGTTTTCTTTTTTCTTTTGTCACTTAACTATTAATCTGCAAAGTTGGAGCATCTGCATCACCTGCAAAAAAACTGCAAAAATGCAGAAATGTGGTAATGACTGGAGTGTATTGCAGTAGATTCCTCCAAAACCTCTGGGCCAACATAAATTATTTTAAAATTTATTTAAAAATTAAAAATACTATTTTATGGGTGTTCCTTTAACTTTACATTAACGAAATTTGTTTTTATACACACGTTTCATTTTTACGGCTATTGGTGTATATTCACTAAGATCATCACTGAGCCAGCAATATAATTAGATGTTTATTTGAGCCAGATCCTGGTCCTTTAAGTACGCATCTCCTGAGTTTTACTGAGTAGAAAAGCTATCTATCTTTACATAAGGGATAAAATCAATTCACTTTCAAAACATTTCAAAACCTGTATCTCGATGATGTCATTGGAGTATAGTCAGACTTTACAAATTGTACCACAGTTACATAAGTTGTTACACAAGACTTTAATGTCTAAAGCTGAATTTCAGATGATTTTAACTATTTCCAGGAACTAGGGTATTTTGGAGAAAAGTCCCAGGGTAAATATTGCGCCAATTTAAAACATCCCTGCTACTGAAGATCACGGTGGAGCTTGGCTTGCAGTGCTGAACATCTCTGACCCTGCCTTTCTGTCTGTCATCTTCCATTTTATTTTTGTTCATATTTCATAATCTTTTCTTTAAGTTGTACTGAAGGAATAATATGGCATCAGTTCAGCACTATATACTGTAGCAAAATCCAAAATCTGAGAACAAAAGCCCTGAATTCAGAGAAGGGAATCTCAGTATCTATAACCAAGAAATCAAATTCCGTAAATCCAATCCATTTTCTCTGTTATGCTTTTCTTTTTTTTTTTATATCAATTCTAAAACAATCTCCTTTTTCAAAGGAGAATGGTCTTTCTCACTTGAGCTTCTTCTGTATTGCTAAAACACTGTCAAATCAGCTCCGCGTCAGTCTACTGTCAGAGAGGCGGGGCATAGCCGAGATCTAGAAGCTCATTGGCTGCTGAATGAATCGGTGCCAAACTTGCCTGTCACAGTTATGGAGGACAGGTGTTATACAGAGAAATGAATCCCCTTCTGCTGGAGCATCAAAAACGAGCACGATAAACATTAGGAAGTCTATAAATGAGTAAACATTGCAGAAAATGAAGCGTGATTACGTCTTGATCACTGTGTTTTTACACAAAACAATTCTGAATGAAACCTGTACATAAACATCTCATAGGGATGTGGAGAAAATATGTTTCAAATGCGGGCGATTACATTAACCCAATAAAGTTATATTGATAATCCTGTGTTTACAGTGGGGTTTCATATGTTCACGTCTTTTACTTTCTGTATGTAGATGAAGACTGCATGCAGCTCAAGATTAACTGCTAATCTTAATGAGATCGTATAGCATTGAATGTCCCGAGTAAAGGACACAGCAGGAGAGACCTCTGATTTCTGATTGGTTTTCAGAAGCTACAACATAAAGCACAAATAGAAACCATTGCAGGTAGTTGAAATATCTTACATGAACAGATTTGACATCAATACAGCTAAAGTGCAGTTCTCAGGTCGACTGATCTTTGCAGGCAGCTGATGAGTGCAGCACTGATTAGTGTTCCATCTGGGACTGACGTTTCACTTTTCAGTGGATTTGATTTGCTTAATCTACCCTGTAATGTACGTCCCAATGTAAATGAAAATAATTAAACTGATTAACATAGGAGATACTCAACTTCCAAAAGTCTACCTTTGAAGAGTTATTTTTAATATCGCCATCTACATGTATTGCAGATTTTTTTTTCTTTTTAATAAATTTGCAAAACAAAACAACTTTTTTCACATTGTTATTAATATTGTGTGTAGACTTTTGAGGAAAAAAAAGAATTTAATCCATTTTGGAATAAGGCTGTAACATAAAATGTGGAAAAAGTGAAGCCTTGTGAATGCTTTCTGGATGCGCTGTATGTCATCAACTGGTCGTGCTTGGCCGGACCAATGAGTTTACAGGGTCCTCTCAGAGCTGAAGGTGCTCATTACGGAGGGTGTGTGTGTGTGTGTGTGCGCATGCTTGCGCCAGTGTGTGCTTTAGTAGAAGGTGGCAGAGGGGGAAGTGACAGGTGAACAGTTAAGATTCAGAACAGAGGTTGGAGGCCTTCGTGGGTCAACGGACGCTTCAGTCATTAGTTAGAGGGGTCGTGAGTCTCTGGGTCTCTTCTGTTTCTGTGTTTGTGAATGTGGTCCATTGGTCTCTATTATTGCAGTGATTGAGCTATAGATATGTTAACAGGACCTCATGCTGCTGGGATGGGTGGAGGAGATGTGGGCACGAGGGCGTTTGACGTTTAACTTTCTTTTTTTTTTTTTTTTCTTTCTTTTTTGACATTTACATGCCATGGGGCCATGTTGGATGTGCTTGACATCAGCATCAGGTCTTCTTGTCTGTGTACTACAGAAGTGTCCTGCAGTGTCAAATGTTTTTGTCTGAAATTGAAACTAAGACGAGAAGGTGAAAATTGGAAAGTTTTCAAACGGTGTCAGCAATACAAAAAATGTTATCACTTCATATGAGGAAATAATGGTGGACAAAGTACAAAACCTAATTACTTGAGTCAGACGCTCCTTGTTACATGTTACTCTAACACAAGTGAAAGTTGGCCAGTCAATTTTTTACTTAACGTAAAGTACCTAAGCACTTGTCCTTAAATCCTCCTCAGAATTTAAAACATGGGTCAAAAAAACTAAAAAAAAAAGAAGACAGAAATCACAGTTCACCAGTGCTTTTAAAGAATATATTATATGTCTACTTAGAAACCATATACAACTTATTAGATATCTCAGATTTGTGGCTCCAGTAGAGCAGTAGAACAGGTTTATCATTATGTGCTGAATGACCGTTGTGCTGCCACCACATCCACTGCTATCATCAATTGGAACTGTGTCATCACTTAGAAATAGAAGGTATTTGTCTTTTACATTTCTATAATTTCAATCACGACAGGAATCCATGTCAATAAGCACCCGATGCATTATCAAATTATAAAAAAGCTCTGAAGCAATTGTTACAACTTGTGTTTGTTAGTTGTTATAAGTGGAATGTTACATAATTTAGTGCCAGATATACATTGCAATAACTGTTAATTAATTTGTTTCTTTGTTTTTGCCTGTTTTAAAGCCAAAAAAAGTCCAAAATAGATCTTTTTGATGTGTTCCCTTTTTCCATTCCATGATTGCATTCATTGCAAATTTCACAACTGCAGCTTGTTGGAAAACTTTAAACCTCCAACCCTATTTAATCTTTCACCTTTATAAATGTTTTTCTATGGTTTATTGTTTGACGGCATCATTAAAGAGATTAAATTTCCATAAAATGAGAGAACTATATGGACTTCAACACTTTTGCTTTAAACTTTCATTATAATCCTGCCCAAACCTAACTAGTGTATATTGCATTTCCCAGTTGTTATTGCTTTTTAGGAAGACTATAATCGCAAACTCAGCACAAATCAACCCTGACGATCAGGTTTTGTTTCTCAACCAACCAACTTGAACTTTGAGTTCCAAGTTTTATGTAAGAAATAATAGGAAATTAATGATTAAATGTGGTCCTTCCCAGGTCTTCAAATTGGGTAAATACAATCTCACGTGAACCCAAACACAGGATGCATAGCAACAAGTCCTTAGAGAACAGGCTCTCTCCTGGCAACCCTTCCAGACGAGCCAAACTTGTGTAGTCTTTTTCTCTCTACTTTCCTAAACCTGAACATTTAGCATGCCAACTGAAATCTGTATCAGTAATCTAATCTATAAATTCTGACATGTAGCACTTGCATTTTTCTGCCATTTCTCTGGTCATTGCACAGTCTTATGTGAGGTGAACTTTCTTAGATGTTATCTCCTGAGAAGACTTTATGAATGTTTCCCATTTGTAAGTAACCCGTCTGACTGCAGAGTGACTGACTCCAAATTGCTTTGAAGTCTTTCCCATGTTGATGGGAACCAACAGCTGTTTCTTTAAGATCATTGCTGATTTCTTTCCTCTTTGGTGTTGTGTTAACCTACAGTTGAACACTCCAAACCAGCAAACTGTCCAAGCTTCAGCTTTTACAGAGGTAGTCACGCCCACATAATTAATGAAATCCATTTGATTAGAAACACCTGGCTTACACTAAACTTCTTATTCTTTTTTTTAATATATATATAAATGTGTAACAGTGTGCCACATATATTCAGAAGTTGTTATATTCTTAAGTTGTGACACACAAGTTGCTTTATAATTGAGGAATCATGAGCCCAACAATCTGGGAACCACTGATTTAGAGTGTATTTGATATATTCCAATTTTCTCTGGTTTCTTTTTTCCACATTCTTCCACTTGTGGTGTGTTTTGTGCTCAGTCTGTCCAGCCTTTCTCTAATCTCCGACACAATGAGGAGTGCGGTGTCTCACAGGGTACGAGGAGCTTTTGTCTGAGTCGGCTCGCGGCCTATTGATCACCCATAACCCCCTCTCCTTCATGCAAAGTGTGTGTCTGTGTGTGATCTGTGGAGCTGTGCGCCAACAGCAGCAGTTCAGCTGCCTGCTGAGCGTGCAACAGACGCGCGCTAACAAAAGGTGCCGCCTGTCCTGGAAAACCCTGAGGAGCAAGCAAAAAGTTTGGTTTTGGGGACCAGGGGTTCAAGAAGAAGGAGAAATAAAGCAAGGAAAGGAGAAGAGTTTGAAAAGAAAGAGGGGAAGAGGAAAAGAGGCATTTAATGTGGAACTCCCGGCTTCTTGTAATCTGCTGCAGGAGAGTGGGAGGAGGAGTCAGGGGGAGGGGAATACCAGCAGGGAGGGAGCAGTGGAGGAGCAGAGGCCATTCACTTTGACACACACGCACACATACACACTCTCTCGTGCAAACACACAGTTGAACACTTCTAGACACACATGCACGCAGTGGATGTGTGTCAGGGAGAGAGGCAGGGAGAGCAGTATTCAGAAAGAGAAGGAGACAGAGGAGATCTTCACTAAACTGAGGTGAGAGAAAAGAGCCAGAGGAGTGTGTCCAGGAGAAAACGCAGCTCCTGTCTGTGCTGTGGAGGAGCAGAGTGCACTTTAGCTCTCTGGAGAAAAGATTCACAATGACTTGGGGATTTTGGAAAACCTAAAGATTTTTGTTTGTTTTTTTTTTTTCTTCCACTGTATGCTGGAAATACCTTTTTGGAAGACTCTGGATATGCAACCCTCCCTGGGGATCCTGTTTCCATTTAAACCAGCTTCTTTTCACTTTTGAAAACACTTACTTTTCTGTTGAAGCCACAATGCCTACCGGTAAGCATGAGCTGTTTAATCCTTTGCTTCTTCTCCAAAGAATATTCTGCAGTGTTTCCTGGCAACTCTTAAGTTATAAAGATAAGCTTACCCTCAGGTGATGTTATTACCTTGTGATCTGTGGTGTGTTTAAACTGAATTATGCTGCACGTCTACAGATCTCTTCACGTGGTTTAAAATCATAAGTTAGATGAAGTATGTGTCTGAAAGTCCTTCAAGTGGCCTCTGGTCAAAGAACAGACGGCAACATGTAAACACAAGGTCTGCTCACTAGTGTCTTGTGGTCTGATTGTTTATCTCGTTGCCTCTTTTGTGTGATATTTTTGCCTGGTTGCAGCTTCTTGTGAAGTGTCTTTGCAGCGTCCACCTCTGTTTAGTGCCATTGTATTAACAATGTTTTGCTTGTTTTCTCACCTCTGGTGTTGAGTCGTGCTTATTTGCTTTCTCGCTGTTACATTCCTGATGATGCTCAGATGATGTAGCTCACACCCTCTTTACTTTATTGGCAGCTGTGGTTCTAATCTTGAATGACAGAGGGATATCTTCTAAGAAATAAGCAACTTTTTTGTCTTTTTTAAAGTACATTCCCCCTGACAACTGTTTGTTTTCTTCTTCTTCGTATCTCTTAAAGTCAACACACGTGCTTGCTTCCTCAGGCTGGGTGTTGGTTTGACTGAGTGTTGGGATGCCATTCTGTAGCCTGTGACCCAAATTAGAGCCTTGAGGGCAGCAGCTGGGGAAGCTACAAATGGGACACAGCAGAGAAGAGAGGAGGGGGGAATAATTACTTTTTAGTGCAAACTCTTTGGTTTAGAGGTGGAGGAGACAATGGATTCCTCCGTTGTCGTCCTCCTCCCACCCTTCTTGTCCAGTCCTCTGGGTGGGGAGGGCATCAGCTGCACATAAGTGGAAGGAGCTGGAGCCTCACTGCAGCAGCTGGATGCTTGGAATTAAGTCTTCCTCTTTTTTGCAACTCTTTTGCGTACTACAGGTGTGTGTTTGTACACATAGCATCTGTAGGGTGTTTGTTCTCAAGGCTGAAATCCAGTCAGGTCAGAGAATGAGGCCAGCAGGGCGAGGGTGTGTGCAGCAAAGGTCGCATGTGTGTCCCAAGGGTGGGAGCTAGACTGTGTCTGAAAATAGGGACGGCTTGTGGACGGATGCTTTTTCTGCTCCAACACACCGGTGCTGTCAACTCAAACCCCACTGTGCATTCCTCACTAATGTGCACAGTATCGATATCAAATGAACCCTCAACAAGAGACTTTGTTCCAACTCTCACTAACATAACCTGTAGATGAGAGGTGTTCACCTGTGCACAATATAAAACGTGTAAATGTACTACAGATGTGTGGTGACTAAGTCATTTAAGGCTTTTTACATTATTCATTATATAGATAATTAGCCTTCCAGCTGCATGTGCATGTGTTTGAATTAGCCATGGTTTGTTAGGCCACAAAACCCCTGGAGTCTGTAAAGTTGAAACATCCGCATTTACCAGCCATGAGGTGCCCCGAGACATTTTAAAAGTCTGTTGGACACTTGCAACCAGTGGAATTATTCTGTGCTGACATTTAAAAAAAAAAAAAAAAAAAGGGAATACTTGTTTTCTATTCTATCTCTTGTTTTTCTCCATTCATCCCGTCAAACATCTGCATTGTAAAATATTCCCCGGCCCGTGCAGCTCTTTGTTGATCCACTAGTAAGTGCGGTGAAAACCCCGCCCCGTGTCTCCAATCCTATCTTTCGCCTGTCTCTGTGTCTGTAACCTCTGCTCCTTCTCTTCTTCTGCTCTCCACATTTGTATAGCTTCAGTGTGAAATCCAGAGCGACACTTTAAGGTCCTTAGCGTCAGTTGAGATCAAGCATGTGTCTTTATCAGAAATGGAGAGCAGGTTTGCTCAGACTTGGTGAAAGATGGGAAGCTGAGGTGGGGACGGCTTGAGGCGTCAAATTGTTCTTTTTCAGGGCTCAATTTGTAGGTGAAAACTTCATCGAGATGATTTGGATAGGGATATAAATTTAAAGGGTTAAAGCACAACTAATGACAGAATTTACAAATGGGAAAAGAAAAAAAGACGAAAGTGGGTGGTGTGTGACCTTTTGGCTTTGCTTCTCATCTCTTCTTCCTACTTTCATTCCTCTGGGACATCTCCTCCTCATTTCTCACTCTCTTGCAGTCATTCATATCCCGTAGCTAAAAGAAGCCAAAGTGAAGGCAAAAATGCCTGGGCTGCGAGTCGTGGAATGCTCTCCCCTCTGTCTTAGAATATTGTTTTCAATTCTCGTCACTCACATCAAAATGCTTGTGAATTCAGTTACATTTTCAGAACCTTCGGCTGTTTAACTGGCACCAAACTGCATAAGCTCCAATCCAGTTGCCATCTGGTAGGCCTGCTGCAGTATAAACAAGAACACACGCAGGCCAACTGCTTTGATTTAAGGATCTAAGTGCTGTTTGAAGTATTTGGTCAAGTCCTGCCTGCTCCTCTTTCTCTTCTCTTGGATGAAAGTATCAAACTTTTGCTCCAGACTTTGGTTCTTTCCAGCTGAATACATTGGCTCCTTGAAACTTAACTTTTTATTGCTTTGATTAAGAGGGAAGCAGTTTGCCTCTTGCAAAAGAAGACTTATGGGTTGAGTCGGAGATCGATCATAACTGACAGCTCTGGATTTTTTTTTTCTTCTTGCTTATGTAATTTCGATAATGTTTTTCAAAGGGCAAACATTACTACAAAGCGTCCCACTTCACAATCATTTCCTGTCTGAATGCCAGATGACATTAATTAATCTTCCACTTTCACTACCTTCTGCTCTTGAGCTGCAAGACATTTTTATTGTGTGTGTGTGTGTGTGTGTGTGTGTGTGTGTGTGTGTGTGTGTGTGTGTGTGTGTGTGTGTGTGTATACATATAT
>JBAMYA010000017.1:4641259-4664692 GCA_037176975.1 Arrhamphus sclerolepis
TGGGTCAAAATGACCCAGGGTTGATGCATAGACAGTGACATAGGCTCTTAGGGTTAGTTTTAGGGCTTAAGGCCTTGTGAGGGTTATACTTATTCTGAGTTTCAGTGTAAGATATTAGGAGAAAATAAAAGAGTGACAGCAACAGCTGGAAACAAGATGACAGGAATTTTATATAACAATCTTGGAAGAAGAATTAAACGAGTAGGAGGAAGAAAGAAAAGAATGGGAGCGTTGAAAAGAGACTGTCGGAAAGAAGCAGAAAAGGGGATAGTGTTTTAGCTTCTTTCTCATGTATTCAAATATTTTGGTCTTTTTAAGTTATGGTAGTGATGTTTATGCCAAGTTTCAAACTCTCCTTTCATGATCACCTAAATGTTTCATTCTATGCATCTTCATAAAATTAAGTGGTTTAGAGGTCTGGTTAGTCGATAAAACATGAGCTTAATCGTAGACTTTTATTTGTATGTACTGGTTCATTTTATTTAAATATATAGACAGCCTCCTGTAACATAAACCCAACTTAAGTTTGATTTAAAAAGGGTATCGAGAGGCATTCAAACACTTCTGATACTGACATATTATTTTCTCTTTTATCAGATTCTTTTGGACTTTGTGTTTTTTAGCAAGTCCTTTACCATGTCTTTGGAAAGTGAACAATTTAGGTAGGATTATAATTCAGAGCAGGGTTTTCCACCACTGATGAGGGTTTCTGATGATGCTCGTGGGCCTGTATTTGGAGAACAGCCTAACGTGCACTTTCACTCTCTGAAAAGGCATATTATTGCATAAACTAATTCACCATAAGCTATCTTTTTGTGAAATCAAGAAAACGGGTGCAAGAGATCAAGAGGACATGTAAAGGAGGAGGTTTAATCTCCGACCACTTGAATTTCAATTTTCTGAGAGACCATAAGGATTCCAAGTACTTCAGAAAAATAACCTATCTGACTTTGAGGCCTTTTTTGTAAATAAAAACCACACAAAAGATAATTTTATGCTGGATGCTTATCATATGTATAAAATGCTGTCATCTCTTTTAATGTCCCTGTGGACCTTTTCCATATACCCCAAAATTAATGGTACGGTATTTTCCCTCCTATTTAAACACTTAAACAAGTGCCTCCATCTCCACTTCATCTCATCCTTTTGTCGTCTAACATGACCCTCTAGACGTAGCCAAGCCAAGTGGGTATTTAATTAATTTGCTTCCTTTTGATATTAAATACTTTTTGATTATTTTTTAAACTGGGTTTTATTGCTGAGGATGTATGGAGCTCAGTCCAGCACATAGTCTAGTTATTTTATTTTATTTTTTAAATAAGAGAGAGAGAAATGCATTTAATACCCAAATTCCCACTTTCGCATATGGTTATTAGAAATATGGTTTTTCTATGGAAAAACAGCATCCAGTGCACAACCACAACCTTCTGGTGCATAGTATTTATTGAAAAAGTAGTTGTCATTTCTTGCCTGTGCATCAGAGCTAAAAGGTTGTCCTTGTGAACTGGACGCCATTTTTCCCATCGACTGGTTCCTATGTTGCATTCAGTAGCCATATATGGAAGTGGGAAGTTTCAAAGTATTAGCCGTAGTTGTTGAGTTCAAAATCTGGCGAAGATTATCACTTTATACTGGGGTCTGTTAGCAAGTGCATCTTGCTAAATGTACGTTTGTCACATGAGTCAGTTTGTACATCTCACAGCCCCTACGTTCCCCGAAGGCAACATGATAGAGGAAGGATCCAGCGTCATCACTCATGATGTCCCACCCACCACTCCAAATCAGGATTGTCTGAACCTGACAAAATGCAATCTGAATTTGACAATGTAAAATATGCAAAAGGAAAATAAAAAAATAAGCACTCAGCATTTCAAAATGCATGTTAAAGTGAAAAGTTGAAGTAAATATTTTTTTAAAAGAATTTGAGAATGATAGCATGTCCATCAATTTATTTTTTAGTTTGAATATATTGTTCAACTTTCAGTTTCAAATTTTAGATTTTCTTTTTTGTCATGGATTTAGCTCCATGAGGATGCTCATTAGAAGTGCACTGGCTTTGTTTCTAGAACCACCGTACGACAGATTGTGTGTTAATTACCCAGTGATTACTAACCCACGTAAACTAAAATAAGCAAAAGCATTTGTTTTGCATCTACTGTACATCAAGCATGCCCATGTGACGCAATTGTTTTTGAAGAAAAAAAAAAAATCACTCGCCTGTGTAGATGAGATGATGGCATGCTCATGACAAAGCCCTCTCAGAGCTCTCTGAGCTACTTGTGAGGCCCTTTGAGGCTGTAAAGAGACAGCAGTGGTCACATTTGTTTGCTGACCACTCCACGACAAAGAACACTTCAGGTCACCATAAAGTGTGTGACTGAAGTGGACCAGTTAAGTTTAGCATGAGTCATTAAACCTCGCTGTACTGGGAGAGAGGGCTGGCCAGTCAGTGCATCCACTTGCCTATTCTGTGTCATAGTGAAGCCTTGTTGTCAAGGATTTCCTTGAGCTTGTGATGATGTTTAACATCGCAGCAGTCACATTTACATGAGGAAATGTGTTATATATTTTTATTTACAGTGAAATAACAATGTCTCTGTGTTGGCAGCTTTGGATCTTTATTTCCACAATGAATACACTTGTTTCAGTGGTTTGTACCCAGTGTTCATTGTCTGATCAGTCTGGTATCCTTCTGGTTGCTGCCTTTTGCCTTTCAGCCGAGCCTGATGTTGAACATATTAAATCCTTGCTCTTTGTCTCCTGGAGTTCCATGAAAACCAGAGATTGAGGCCAGGTTGCTCAGACACTTGATGTATTCACTCTCTCCCTCCGGCATGAAGCACAGCCCTCACACATTATCTTAATCCTCGCATGCACAAGCAAAGACCAACAACACACACATACACACACGGGGGAGAAACAGTCTTCATGCTCAGGAGCATAATTGGAGATAATTAACAAGGATTATGTTTAACATAATCTGGACAGAAGTTGACTAAATATTGGTCATCTCTGCTCTGCGTGTATGTGTGCGTGCATGAGGGTGCCGTGAGAGCAAGAAGAGCCAGTTCACCCAGGAAACTGACAGGGTGTGCCCCAAACATGAAGATGGAAGGTGGGAAGGAGGGGCTGGGTAAACACAAGATGGGGCAATCTCTCTGTGATGTTTGGGTTTTGTGTTTGCTCTCCTTGAATGTTTGTGAGAGTGTGTTTAGACAGCACGTGTGTGCACTCTGCCCACCCGCATCTAGCTGCAACAGCCGGTGTGAGAACTATTAAGTAATTAGCTTGGTTAGTCTTATCTTTTGGGCGATAAGCATAATGCGTTTTGTGTGAAACATACACACAGACTGTTAACTAATGTGATAAGGAAGGTTTATCAAAGGGCAAAGAAAATGGTCAGTTACCTATTAATATCTTAGCTTGTAATATAGTACAGCCCGTCGTGTACATGAAAGAAGGAAAGAAGAGCGTTGCAGATTCAGAAGCCAGTGCTGTTTGGTTACAGATACTGATCTTAGTTTAAAGAAAACAAACAAAAAAACGCATTCATTATTCATTCAACTATTGCTCATTTGAATTCTTTGTTCTCCAAACACAAATAAAAAGAGACCTGTCCTGCTCCATTGTGTGCCTCATCGTGGTTATTTCATCACTCTGGATTACCGCTCGTAGCTGCTACGTAACTGCTCGGGTTTTTGGAAAGGTTTGACTGTTTCTGTACTGCCACTTAGTTTCTCTCGCTCTCTCTTTCTTTGTCCAGATCCCTCTCTTTTTTGTGTTGCTGTTCAAGAGGCAAGCATTAAAATCAAACAGAAATAGCTTAATTATAGTCTAATATAGAGTATTAACCTGATCCATATCCAACATTTACCTGAATTGCTTGGTTTACGTTAACAAACAACTTATGTTTTCCAGAGAGTGAAAGTTTGATCTAATGCATAAGTTCACTGGGCAATTTTTCTTTCTTTTTTAAATACAATAAATATACAGCAAAGACCAGCTCTATTTCAACAGAAGTTGTCATACTGTTGCTTATTCTATTAAAGTGCATCACTTGGCCTATTTGGCTGGTCAGCCTACAGTTTTGGACGTGCCAGAGTCAGTATCAACCATAAATCATCTTCTCTGAGCCAGGCTGGTTACTTGCTAGGCTACTTGCTAGTCAGTGTGTATTATTTTACATTTATGTCAGATATGAAGCGTAAAAACGGAATCTTATCGGGAGGTTACACTGCTCTCACTGTAAAACTCTTCTCTTGCAGTTGCTTTTGCACCTTCTTGGGTGATTCTGCTCTTAAAGCTAATTTCTGCTCGCTGAAGACAGTCCCAGTGCACAATGGTTGCACTGGCCAGCTCGTTGATAATTTTCAGTGTGATCACACCCACATGACTGTCCACCTCAACTTTGAATGACGGAGAGCATTATATGGAGGCCACAGATGCAACAGATCCACATCCAGTGGCATCAGCACACAGTGAGCTGGTCAGTGTACTCAGTGGTCTCCAACCCAAAAAACTGTCAAAACTCAAAGCAAAGCAGAAATAAAGGTACAGCTACCCTTCAGCAGTGCCCTGGAATAAACTCTGCTTGTGTCAACAGACCTGTCTCATCTTTAGAGATGGTCTTGGATGTGTTTTTGCTCTTTGATGCTGTACACGTTGGAATCACACATGCTCTACTACAAACTCATTCTGAACAGTTTATTTCTGCTTAGCAGCATACCAATCATGGATTCATTTCTTTCTACATGTCAAAAAGTTCATACATCCTGCTGACATAGCATGTGTGACCCAGACAACTTTGTTTCATTTTGAGTTACACTTCATTGTTTGTCAGAAATTATTCTTCCCTGATCCTATCATTTTAATAGATCCAACATTGCTAGCTTGTTAAGACTTCTACGCTGACATAGAAGCTCTCAATAAATATGTTCCAGCCACGCTGATGGATGTTGTGCATGTGTGTGATGGTTTTGCTCATTAGATTCCTTGTCCTTTCAGACCTTTTAATTGTTAGCAGTGGGTCAGGCCCGGGAGTGCAAACATTCGGATGGTCTCAGACAGACGCACTCACACATGGGAAATCTGTTCCAAAGTTGTCTGAGGAAAATGCAGATTCATGCCACTTCAGTTCTTGGACGCATCAGCTTCTTCCTGCTTTTCTTGGCATCAGTTGTGAAAAAAAAAAAAAGAAAGAAACTAGAGAAAGCTGTGATGCAGTGCTCCAGACTCTCCTTTCATTGTTGTTCTTAAGACATGGATTTTAAATCACTTGGCTTTTCCTTATGAAGTGCAGTGCAATAGGGAATTTTCTCCATTTTATATTCTTTCAACAGACTTTGTTAAGGGAGGAGGGACCTCTAAGAAATATTTTAGCTGATTTTGGGACACAAAGGAATGTCTATTGCATAAACAATTGATCAAATGACTGTGAAATGCGATCGTAAACTTAAATATTGCAAGCCATTATCAACAAAATTTGTGGTTCCTTGAGCTTCAGACCTCTGAGGCCTCTCTCCTAGCTCTCAGCCAAATGTCGACCTGCATACTTTTCTGTCATCAACCCTGTTTCCAAACTCACAGAGCAGCTGTTTTGATCCAAAAAAAAGAGCTCTGTGTGTCACAAGCGCCACATAGCAGAAAAAAGGCAAACGCCTCTGCAAAATGCACAAGTCTGTGTCCAAACAGTTGAGGGGTTGCATGAAATTTAAATAAAAACTGAATGTGATGATTTGTGAATCAATGTAACCTCATTTTGAGTTCATATAACAATTTAAGAAATTTGGGAAAAGGGGTGCTGATTGAATAGAAGCAGATTTGAATGAAACACAAAATGTGTTTAGATTGAAGGGAAAAAATTGTATATGTTCCTCAGATGGCAGCAAAATCAGCTCTTTGACAAAGAGACGTGACACAAAGACAAATTTATTAATCTGATATCAGTGCAGTATTAGTTGCCAGTATCTTATGTTTGATACTCTTATCACAGATCTGTTTAAGGACTGTGTCAGCTGTAAAAAGAAGAGTTGCCATAGCAAAGTCCTTGAAGGTACCTGTTTGAAAGGATACAAACCCAGATTCTTTGACTTGTTCTCAGTTACACGTTTCATGTTTTTGAACCGGAAACTGTGATCTCTTCTTCTTTGAAGTGAGACAGGTTTGGAGTGAGCTGGTGCTGCTGGCAGCTTGAGAGTCTCGCTCCTCTACAGGGCACTGAATATCAGTGTTGCCACAACATGGCAGCTACTGGTTTACTGGTGCAAGTAGCTTTGATGATAAAGACTGGTGTCAAACTCCCACTGAACTGGTATGAGGTTCTCCCATGTTTTTCTTCCCTTGCTTCATCATTCTGACTGTTGCTCCCACCAAAGCCTTTCTGTGAAGCAGACCTTGGAAAATGCTGAGGGAAACTTGGAAGGTTTCTGTCTGATACGCTGCATGTGTGGTTTTTACTTCGGTTGGCCTGACTGTGGGGTCCTGCAGGCTGGTAATCATATCTAAACGGATTTCAACACACAGACAGGGTTGTGAGCCAGTTTGGCATGGGCTGGATGCCAAAGAAACTCCCGTAGGTGCACACAAACTTGTCTGTCTTCCATGGAAATAAGGCTTTCATTCATAGCTCTTGCTGGATTGCTCTCAGCATTACACTGTTAATCTTGTCATTAAACTCAATCTCTTTGTCTGTATCAATGCACAACTGTCTACACACACAAACCCATATTCATCTGTCGCACAAATGAAGTAGGATTGAGAGCGCTCTGTTTTTTCAGGTATGTTTTCTCACAGCATTGAGTGATTATCATCTGCTAGGGACAAGTCTGTGAGAACCAGTGGCCATCGTATGGCGGGTGGTCAGTCAGACTGTGGTCAGCAGGAATGTCAGGAATTGGGATGCTAAACAGACTCGGACTGTAGGAATATGAAAGTGTGACTGCACATCTTACATATAAAGAGTCTTTTTTTAGTTTTCATGCTCAGTGCCTGTCAGATATATGACTTTAATCTAAAATGTCTCTCCTCTTCACCATTTTATATCAATAAATCATTAGAAATACTATTTCAGTAGTTTCAAAACTCGCACAAAGCTTTTTACCTTACATAATGTCATCCACTCATTTGTTATTATATACTGCTGCTGGTACTTCTCCACTCTTATGAAGCTTTTTATGGCATTTTCGCTAATCTATCATTTAGGAATAGATGAAGTCTTACGCAATAAGGATTGTGAAGTTCTGAGTACCAAATTGTAGGTTATATTGATACTGATTTGATGACAGTTGCTAGATTTAATTCAGGACTTCACTGTTTTTTTTCTACTGCACAAACCAAAATATAAATGGTAAATGAAAATGGAGACGCAGCAAAAGCCTGGTTTATTATTTCAGTTAACAATGAAGTATAATAACATCATATTTCACAGAGCATTATGCTGATTTGGTAAATTATAGTCCCATTCTGAGTAAGAGGGATGTAAAAAGCAAAATAAGCTATAAGATGAGGTTTCTTTGTGATTGTCAAGTTTCTGTGGTTCTCAGTCAGATGCAGCACTCCCTCGTAAAGCCGTAATGTGTGACATCACAGGGGCTGTGTCCATTATTTTATACCAGATGTGAGCTGTTTTGAGCCATTTCAATGCCCAAGGCCAGAGACCAAAATAGGAGTTTATATAATGTCTGCCCAGATGGTGCAAGTTTGGAAGCTTCGCGAATCAGTGATTCCAAAATATCCAGTAAGTCCACTTGGAGATGCAAAAATAATTTTTGCAAGGCAAACAAAATTTTCCACAGTATGTGCTTTTATGCACTGTAGCATCCATCCATCCATCTATCCATCCATTAACTACTGCTTATCCAGATCCAGGTCGCAGGGGCAGCATCGTCAGTAGAGAGGCCCAGGCCTCCTCTCCCTCTACATGATTCCTGTATTCCTTATGAATCTGTAAAAGATACTCTTGCTTGCTGATAGCCTTTGTTTGTTGTGATTTGTGATTGCACTGCAGCAAAACCTAAAAATCTTTTGGGTAGACTTTTGTGTTAAATGCAAGAGCTATGTTTGTGTGTTGTTTTTTTTGTTTTCTGCATTGTTGACATCACATTCACCTTAAAAACCAGCCACAAAATGAATGAAGAAATGCATGTAATTTGAGCATCACTGGCTCTGAACTAAAATGAATTAATATGCATGTGTTCCTCTCTTTCATTGCCCCCAGACGATTACAGCTACCTGCAGGATGCATTGCCTCCTCTTCCCGAAGTCCCGGACTCCGGCTCAGCCCTGAGCTCTGTTGACATCCCAGCCCGCTGCCTCCGCAACCCGGCCTTCCGCCGCGCCTCCTCGCACTACTGCTCTGCCATCAGCATGGACTCCTCTCCTGACAGCGCCGAACGGCCGATAAGCTACAGCTCCACCTCCTCCTCTGCCTCCTCCCGGGACAGTCACTGCTCACTGGGCAGCCGCTCCACTCTCGTCGCGGCACCTCAGTGTAACCCTGTCGCCTCGGACCATGACTCGGGGGCCATTCGGTTGGAGCTGATCCCCGCCAGGCAGCTGGCATGTGGAGAAGAAGATAACAGAAATGATGGCGGGGGCAGAAAGGGCAGCAAACAGACAACAGCAGAACACTCCGAGCCTGAGCTGACGCCAGAAGGAGGAGAGAGGACGATTCAGGTGCAGGGACCCAGGACGTATGTGGACCGGGTGGTGCAGGAGATAATGGACACAGAGAGGACCTATGTGCAGGATCTGCGCAGCATCGTAGAGGTATGGGGCAAAAATTCCAAATATTATAACTTTGGAAGTAAGAAATTAGGAAAAAATACAGGGAAGCATTTGACAGAATATCTAATTCAGTGTGTATGTTGTACAAACCATGATTGTCATCTGCAAAACGTCCTCCAAGTATCAAAAGTAAAAGAATATGTTCTCCATCTTTGTCTGAAACATTATGATAATATTGGATCACATATTGTCGTCCAAAGGTTCTGGGAAGGATGTGTTGCATCATTAACAACATGTCGTAGAATATAAACTTATTACATTTTAGATAAAGCCTGAAAAATCACAGATCTTTATATTCATTTTTTATATCCATTAAACCATAGGTGGAATAGAAGTGGAAGAGAAGAACAAATGTTCTGGGGATGCAGAACCAGCTGAAATGATAATGAAGACACCAGGATGTCCCTGTACAAACAGCAGAAGTTAAGCTTAACAGAACTGAGATTTAAATGCATGTGGTGCAGTTCATTCAGTGCACTTCCGCACAATTAATAGTTTCATGACTACACAGAGGCTGGGAACCACCGTTTTTATGCAACAGAGAGGTGGAGTGTATCGCTTCCCATTTCAAAGATCTAATTTTTCAAAGAGAAAGGAAAAAACATATTAAAGTAAAATGTTTCCCAGCTGACCCCAGATCATCATTATAGGTGTGTCGGTCCAACGAATGCCTGACCTTGGTCTTTTCAGGCGGAAAAGTGAGCTCTAAATCATCAGATAACAAACATCCTTCAGGTTTTGTGTGGCTTTTCCTCTCACACGTGACACGAGCTGCTCCTTGCCCACTGGGAAGCTTTAATACAATAAGGTCACCTGTGCTTGCAGGCGGGGTTTGCTCGAGTTACACGACACCAGTGCTTTTGTGCTGCCTGCACAGGCACACACAAGCTGTATACGTACACACTCGAGCAAATGCGCTTGTTTTGTCATGGTTGACTTTGAACTGCAAAGATACATACTGCCTCCAGTCAGGGCTTGAGTGGCTTTGTGCAAAAAAACAACAAAAAAAAATGGATGTAGTGGTTCACATCAAAGCTTGCGTTGCTTTCTTTCTTTGTTCAGCTCTTTTTCTACATCTTCTTCTCTTGAAAACGTAAAATGAATTGGGCTGAAATGAGCTTGTCTTGTCATCAGCAGCTCATCTGGTGGTTTGAAATGAAACATTTGAGGTGGAACTGTTACAATTGAAGGTCCTTTTGGAGTTTTACCTTCCTTTTCTAACACCGCCATCCTTAAATCGTGTTTCCCTCTCCCATACATGTGCAGCTCATGCAACAATTTGAATGTAGAAATGAATTTTCTCAAGAGGTGAGATGAGTAGAAGTGTGGATTTTGTGTTGCTCTGGGTGGCCACTCTTGATTGATGTTCGCCCTCTCCTTTACCTCAATCGTTTCTTCTCCCCGTCAGAACCCAGAGGTCAGGTAAGTGGTTAGAGAGAGAAAAGTCGGAAGAGGCATTTAGCTCTGAGATAACAATGTCCAGAGTAGGCCAGCAAAAACACTGAGCAGAGCTCAGGATCTGCACTTAATAACCCGTTACTGCCTCTGCTCTGCAGACCACGTATTGCCAGTAGTGGATCAGACCACCCAGACCCTGGACAGCCACATTTGTGTGGCAGGACTGAAAAGTCTTCACCAGCATGCACTTAGCCTTTCCATGCATTTTTAACGGCAGTCCAATGAGGATAGATTGCACTGATTGTGCTTTTAACGTGACACTTAACCTGTTGAGAAAAGAAGGCTGTAACGCATGCAGTATTGACCCAGTTGTTATCAGCACTGTCCTCTCTCGGTTGTCCTGCAACCCGTGTTTCATTAATCCCTCTGCTCAGACTGCTTCCTTACAGAGGAAGAGGGTGTGTCAGCCTTAGCACAAATATTTACCCAGACTCCCTTGGGTTCACCTGTGTTTCATCTATCAGCAGCACTGTTGTTGGGTCTGCTGGCTTTGTAGGACTTTTAAGAAAAAAAAATAAATAAATGCTGCTCTCAAAGAGTTTGGCTTTGTTAATTTACGTGCATTTTCTCAATCTGCAGTACGTTGACCAGTTGTGGCCATCGTACATTCCTGTGTATTTGGTTTTTGCTGCCTGTGCATCCTTCCTTAACTCAACCAGGGTGTGTAATCAACCCAATCCATCATCCGCAAACAGCATTAAAGAGACGCCTCTGATCTTGCTTTCCCCTCTTCTGTTTTTCCAGTCTCAGACCTGGGATGCATGACCAGACCGTTTGAAGTTGACCAGGAATTTGGAAATAATCTAGGGACATCACTTGGCCTGTGGAAATTCTCCTGCCCAGAGATTTGGTTGTTTACGCTCAGCATTGTCAGGAGAAATAGCTTCCGACAGAGTTAGGGTTATGTTTGGTGTGTGGGAAAAGACTGCTTGAGGAGGTTAATGGTTAACACATGAAAGTTTCAAGTTTGTACATGTTATGTTTGATGCTTAGGAGGGAGTGAACCTTCAGGTGTGTTTGAGTGCTCATTTGAAGGCTGCCCATTGTTGGGCTCTACGGAGCCGAGTGCGATGAGTGAACAGGTCAGGCCGGGTCAGATCTCTGACCCCGTGGCTAATAAAGCATCACCTTACATATTACTGCCAATAGTCAACAAATTCTAAACATGACCCCCTAATGCAACCCCCTCCCCGCCAACAGAACAACCAGTCTGCCGTAAGCAGGATTTCCATTGTTTCTTTCTGTAACTCAAACCCTTGAACCAGAAATGCCAGTCAATCTCAGTCTGTGTCATTTTTGGCTCTTGAGCTCCCTGTCCTGCTGTAGGAAAATATAAGGCTTTTGTCTTCAGTTCACATTCAGTCTGGAATCAGTGTGCTCTTTTATTAGCTGCAAGAGTGAGAGCAGCCTTAAAATTAGTTTTAAAACCGCATATTTACTGACTGCAGCGCCTTGCACGGAGGCACCACGACAAATCCCTTCTGCCCAGTATGCTCAGCAGCTTACACTTGCAGTCCTGCTGTGGTGGCTGGAAATTGTGGTCCACCACAGCCTTTAGGATGGTTAAATACCATCTATTTCTGTAGTAGTAGTGAACTGTGTTGTTCACTGGAACAGTAATTGGACTTTTGAGACCAGCTCACTGAGGGTAACAGTGCTCCGTCTGGCAGCAGATAAGTAGCTGATCGTCTTGTTTTAGTTGAAGTGCTCGTATCAGAGGAGGGGGAACTGCATATGTGCACTCATTTTGATGTAAAAAAATAGGTGTCTCTTTTTAAATTT
The DNA here is from genome assembly GCA_037176975.1 of Arrhamphus sclerolepis. Classification (NCBI taxonomy): domain Eukaryota; kingdom Metazoa; phylum Chordata; class Actinopteri; order Beloniformes; family Hemiramphidae; genus Arrhamphus; species Arrhamphus sclerolepis. The sequence goes on from JBAMYA010000017.1 coordinate 4,653,284, forward strand.
CACTCCCTTTGTGTAAACAACATAATAGACTGCTGCCCAGGCTCAGCTATTGTAACGGTGAAAGTAATAGATTAATAAAAGACACCAGGAGCAGCCATTGTTACAAAATGTTTTTTCCTCATAAAATGATCACTGGGTGTGTTTGTGCATGCCAATGGCAGCTTGGTGCTTTTCTCAGTGTTGTAACATCTTTACTGCCCAATTTCAGGATGCGGTTTGGGTTTGAAACTTTTTATTTAGCTGCCACCAGAACACTTTCTCCTCCCAGATAACTATCCCACATGTGCGCATGACTCCAGATCTTGGTGTGCAGACATTCACGTGTTCATCTGTGCAACTGTGGTTTTGTTTGTTTGTTTTTTTTTCTACGGATAAACCCAGGTTGGCAGCGTTTAACCGCCTCCAGGTACAGATTCTATCAGAGCTTAACTCATCTTTGAGCAAGACAGACGGGCAGGAGACACTTAACGGATGGCTGCGTGTTTACATCTGGTGCACATTTTGATGCCGCTTGTGCTGTTGCTATGCAGCCAAGAATTTCAAATTTAGCAGCTCCAACTCATCTTGGACTAGCAAATATGAATAGAGCCTATTCTAATCTGCAAAATAACCGCAAGAAGTGTGGGATGGCAACACATTTTCACATAGGATATGTTTGGATTGATTTAAGACGGTTATTGAAAAATATTGCTGACATATGATATTATTATTAATAATGATAAAAAGCCAAGAAATCCTAAAACTGCTTACTCAGAATCAACGTACTTTTTCCTCCAGCTACTGTTCTGGCTTTCTCTCTTCACCTCCCGCCTGAGGCTGGTTTTAATCACCCCCATATCAGCACTCATCACCAACGGCTCTGATGAAGCCGGTGATACGACCCAGAGTTCAAGCCTACCTGTTTTTCTACAGAGTAGCCTTAAGCCTGTGTTTCCCAGCATCTGTCTACCTCTAGTAGGACTAATTTACAGGCACAACAAACAGAACGGTCTTTGTTATCTCCTCGTGAAACTGTTTACTCAAAACACAGAAGCTATGATCAGATTTTTGGGTCAGGAAAAAAGAAAATGAAATTGTTCTCTGTGTTTTTGTTTTGGAGATAAGTTTATGACAAACAGTGTAATCAGATGATGACTGAAATTATACATTAATAGTTTGCTGTTAGTGGATGAAGAAAGTGAGGTCTAGTAAAAAGGACATGGTTAAGCGCAAATTATTTCCCTCTACACATACAGGCTGGACTCAAAATGTTGTTTACTGATGAGACATCTGCACTTGAGCTAATTCCTCGTCTTGAGTTTTCTATTAATGCGTTATCGGGTAGTAAAAGAAAATAATCCATAGGTGGTTCAGTTGTGGATTGGAAAGTTGTTATTTATGCATTTATTTATTTTAAATGTGTAGTTTTTTTGGTGAAACATTGCGCAACTTATTTGCTGTAAATTTTGCATCACTGACATAGGTTCAGTGTGTCTGGAGACTTTTAAGTGCGATTCATTTGATTCACTGCTGTCTGCAAATCAAAGGAAAACAGATTTTTAAAAAAAAGAAAAGAAAAGCAGTTCAGAAATCTGGATATAAAATTAGCAAAGGCACAAGTGAACGTCATGTTACGTGTGTGACGAGGTGAATGCCCTTCTCTTTATTTTCCCTCTAATGTATTATCATCTGCTCTCTCTCTTTGCGTCTGCAGGACTACTTGGAGTCTATCAATAACCAGTCTCGACTGGGCTTAAGCCCCGAGGATAAAGGTTCACTCTTTGGCAACATCCGAGACATCTACCACTTTAACAGGTACAACATCCAAACAAACGAAATCACTGTCAAAAGGTGTATCTTTCCCACGATTGGTCATGATGCAGGTGTGTGTTTAGTCCTGACACTTACAGTAAAGATGTTCATAATTTTGGTAAACTCAATGAACAAGTGGAGACATTTCCACTGGGAAATGATGTTTCTAAATATTTTTTTGTAGCTTTTCTGCAACCATTCTCTGAAAAGAACCAGGAAGGCTTGTGTGTTGTGCATTCCAGCTCGTTGCCTTCCAAGCAGGTTGATTGCTAATTCGGAGGTTTACATCTCATTTCGTGAAGATTTTTAAGGGTGTAACACAAAGACAGTATAAGTATTCTTCGTTGTGTCTCATTAATTCACCAATACTGGTGTATTTTCACTCATTTTCAAGCACATGGGGTCCTGCATAATGTTTTTTTATTATGTGAATTATCTGTAAATGTTTTCAAGAATTACAGTTTATGGAACTACACTTAAAAGCACATATTTGTTCCCTTATAACATATGCAGTTAATCAGAAAATTGACATACTGCAAGTCTTTATAAATTCTGTCCTTGTGAAGCTGGTGTATATCCTTTTTGACACTGCTGGAAATGTACAAATTCAATTTTGTTTGTTCATCATCAAGTTACAGCCAAATGTGATTTGCACATTAATGAGGCAGAATGTACGACTTCTTCACTGCAGCAGCCTCAGTCAGAAATTTAAAAAAAAAACAACTTAAAACTTTAGTTTGTTGTAAATATCTGGTCTGTTTTAAGGATTAGAAACCTGATTTAAACTGATAATAGTCACTGACAGACACTCGCCTTCATGTGGCACCAAAAAAAATGTCTCCAGCTCTCAGTTGAACTCAGCTCAGCCACCTGTTGATTTCTGGGCTGGGCTTTGTTCTCAGCGTCAGGTGTGTGCAGTCATCTCCTCCAACGTGTTTGGGAGTTCTGCATCCAGAAAGGGTGGCTACTTGATCATTTCTGGCAGTCAGGAGACACATTCTCTCCCAACTTCAGTATTCATTTTTCAGCTGCTGCATACCGGCAAACGGGCCAGTATAAGGAAGCATAAAACTGTTTTAAAGTGGTAACAATGACCTCATGCTTTAGTCATGAAACAATGTCTTAAGCAGCGGCAGTTTTCCACAGTGTACACTTACACGCATACCCGGCTACACATGGGAGCTGCCTGTTTGAATTCATGGAAGTTTCCTATTTGTTCAGCGTCAGGTGCCCTAAGTCCCCATGTTTGTTCTGAGGGTGACTCTTATTTCTGAATTTCACAGCGATTGATCTGGAAAAATAAGTCTGGGAAAAAAGAAAATGCTGTTAAAATGCTGCAGATATATATATATTGTACACATGTCATGTTAAATGACTGACTTCTCTGATTTCAGGAACCTTCTTCATGATCTTGAGAAGTGCAATGCAGACCCGGTGGCCATTGCAGAGTGCTTTGTATCCAAGGTAATTCATTTCTCCTTTTCACATCCATTTCACTGTTTTCGGTACTGGAAGCTAAGTGAATACATTAATTCATTAACTTTACTTCAGATGCTGCTTTCATTCGCATTCTCGTATTGATGTAAATTTGTGGTCCTGACTACTGCCTATGTGAAGTCTTGTTTGCTTGTTGAAGCCTGCGCATGTACCTGGTTTGGACTCAGTGCACACAAAGCTCGCTTTCTCACTGACACACACACAAATGCATGTGACAAAACTCAGATGAGGGCATTGAGTGTTTGTCAGGGACTCGGGATAATGTCAGTTTCAGGTGCAACAGGTGAAAGAGGGAATGGCAACACTTGAGGCATTTTAAATCTTTTTACAAAACCTGAATAATAATAGTTTGGGGTTTTTTTCTGGTCCATTGTGGATCGCTCCAAGTGTCACTGGCCCATACGTCTTTGTGTTTCAGCTGTAATTTTGCTCCTGCTCTTCATTTGTCCGTGATCCACAAAATAATTCCTTGGTCTTGTTCTATAATAAAAGTGTTGCATTCCAGCTCCTACTCCGAAACACTCTACATTCCCTCTCCACCATACAGCAATTACACCCAGTACCGCAGCGTAACTGTCTGACCATGTACCAAAATAAATAAAGAAATCCACAGGCAGTGTCATTGACTCTGTAAATTCAGCAGTTGTTGTTTAGACAAACTAGCTTTGTGACAGCCCACATCACTACTGCGTAATTAACAAATGTGTGCACAGCTGATTAATGGTACAAGAGCTCTCAAATTAAAATGTTTGTTAAATGGGAAGAAACGTGGTTTTGGAAATTATTTAGTTCCAGATAATCAGGTGGGTTTGCTACTAGACCTTAACTGCATCCTACGCTGTTGACTGGTAACTATAGCCATTACAGTATTTATTTATTTATTATATATGTTTATATATATATGTATACACACACACACACATATATATATATATAATAAAAAACAGGAAAACATCCTTGTGGTGATTCTGGTGTACTTCTGCCAGGGATCAGATTGGGTGGGAGCCAGCTGAAAGCAAGGCACATCTGCCAAGTTAAAACCTCAAGGTCCCAACAAGCGTGAAATCTCTGTTGTCCAACGGATACGGACTATAATCTGGAAGTAGGCGCGTGCCTCTTCTGTTGTATCTGTGATTGAAACACTTCTAATCCCTATCTTAACGTCCAGATCTATTTTTTTTTTTTAACTGGGAAAAACCCAAAGTTACCTACTTAAATGTTTTCTGCTCAGTGTTTGAATTTAATCCACTCAGTCCGTTTTTATTATTATTACTTCCCATCGCATGTATTTTTGTGTGTCCTGCACTAATTTATTAGCAGATTATTTTAATATAATGGCTCTGTGTTTGTGTAGTAGCTTTATTTTATTCACTTCAGTTCAACGGGCCAGTGCAAACTTGGAGACATAACACTGAAACAGATAATGAAAAACAAACATTTAATTCAATAATTTACTATTTTACAGTTTTCATTGGATCTCTAGTTCTGCCATCACAACTCCCAGTCTCAAAATGTTCTAAAGGACTGTGTTTCAGGATTTGTGGCGAGTTATCAGTGAGCTGTTTAGTAGAAATATCTTTTCACTGGCCTTCACACTGACTTTACGTGAAGACGCCACAGTTGGAGCGCAAGTGGAGCCGCTGTTTGGTTATCAGACTGGGTTTGTATTTCTGAACATTAGTCATGGTTACAAAGATCAGAAAACCACAAAACATCTCTTGCATTATACCTGTGAAAAGCACACATACACACATCTTAAAGTTTCAGCAGCCAATAATCCCAACGTAGCCCGGTATTTGAAGAAGACACAGATGTAGTTGTAAATCTCTCTCTCTCTTGGATAATTGGCTATTCATCCTCATGTTCTCCTGTGTGATTATAATCTCACTGTGCTGCACGTTGAGTGAGTCTCTAAAATGTTTTATGGGTTGCTACATGCTGACCGAGGCAGAGTGAGCTCAATTACACGAAGAGCTAAAACTTTTTTTTTCTGCTTCTTGTGATTTACAACACTTGGTTCTTACCTGCTGACTCACTGTGACTAGTCTTGTCTAGTCTCGACAACAAGAAAAAAATAAAACAAAAATCATCATTTTCAACTAGAATGGTACTGACACCAGATAAAATTCATTTTCTCTCGCTTTTTTTTTTTTTTTTTTTTTTTTAAAGCCACAGCTCTAAAAAGCGAAGGTCTTGCCAAATAGTGGTTCTCGGTTCCCCACAAAAAAGATGTTTTAATTTACCACATGCATACGACTTGCTCAAAGTTCAAAAGTCTCACATTCAGAATCAAGATATTATTATATGACTTAACATGGCCTGCTTATATATTTAAAATGGAAGTGTATTATAGATGGTAGTTATTTAGAGGACTTCTGGTTTCCTGTTTTGCTCAAAGAATGTGTGCAGCCGTTCTTGTTTGTGCTCTGCAAAATCTGTATTCCATCGAACCATATATGTGCCATGCGGTCTTGATTTTCTTTTCTGTCCTTTTTTTTCCTCGTGTGTGTGTGTGTGTGTAGGGGGAAATGATTAAAAAATATTGAGTGTGTGTATTAGAAGTGTGTGTCGTCAGAAATCGATGGTGGCACATCTGGTTGTGCTTAGGCCTGGTCTGCGGCGGCAGACTGCTGGAGACGATGAGGAGGTGGAGGAGAGCTTTGCTCTTCAATTTAGCAGGGTTCCCACGGAGCACTTCAGGCAAACAGTCTGTGTACTCGCTTGCTTGTACATTCTTATGTTCATATATTGTGACAGGACATATTGTCTGAATGCAGTCAGCGCTTTGGGCACATTGGACATTATATTTACTCGTTAAGTTCTACTCCGGATCAGAAATAGCTGTTTTCTCATTCTATATATGCATGCGTGTGCACAGACACCAGGACAGACTTCTCTCATTTGTTGCGAGTGTTTATGATGTTGCTTCCTGAAAGCTATCTGCATCCTGCGAGACACCCACCCTCCCCCCTTTCCACTGTTTATGGACACAAAAAGAGTTCAATTAGACTTGCATATTATGCAACACCAAGGGGTTCATCTCGAGGCCTCCAAATCAGCATGGAATGAAAAAGCTTGTAGGCTTGAAGGGAGAGACGAGGGATGAGCAGAGGAAAATGCCCATAAATGATCAATGAAGATGAAAAGGAGACATGAATTTTATTGCAGATTTAGTAAAGAGGTACAATCCTGGATGCTATGAGGATGAGACCAAAGAGGCTCATTGTAGCTTTGATAAGTCACGCTGGCTTTTGATGTCTTTGAAGTTCAGAGAAGTATGCTAGGTGGGAGAACGACTCGGTTAAAGGGGCGGCAATGAGGTATGAGGGGATATTTAATCTGAGTGCTCGGGGCTGTTGGGATAAACAGAGGATTAAAGGCCAGGGCTGAGATAATCATAAGCTGTGGGGATGAGGTTCAATTAGGATCAGTGAACGGAGGAGAGTGGATGCCTTGTCTGTGGGCTCAGACTGTGCAGGGCAGTAAACATGAAATAACCAGCCTGTCATCAAAGCTGACATGAGCCACTGGAGATGCAGTAAAGCCAGCGATGCACAAAAATGCTACAGACAAGGCTTGATCCTAAGAGGGTACAGTAGCAGCAGTTTTAGTTTATATGATGCAAGTTAAAGCAAATCATTCATGAAATGCGAATGTACTTTCAAGGTCAAATCTGTGTTCAGTTTTGTCAAAGAGCCATTACTGATGTATAGAAATGCCTGTCAAACTTCATAACACTGACAAAGAATAATACAAACCTCATGCTCACTGTGACTGTTGTAAAGCTACTTTTTCTTTTAACACGTAAAACATTCAAATAGACTTTTCATTGGTGATGCAGTTCCACAGAGCTGAAACCGATGAAAGATTCAAGTTACTGTTCGCTGTGATGTGTGAAAGCGCATTAAATTACACTTGGTCTTCAAGAAATACCTGAATATTTTAACATTCATACAGCTTTTAGTTGTTTACCGAGACATACTCAAGTTGGTGTTATGTAGACCTAATGGGCTACAAATCACTCCCTGTCATCTTAAATTGTAGGGCATTTGCATCCAAATTGGAAGAATATTTCAGAAATAGGATCTTTGTTTCATCACTTAGGGGGGTAAGGGATGTGGAATTTCATTTGCAAGACTGATGTTGTGAAACAACATCGAGACAAATGTGTGAAAGTGTGTGTAGGCCGACTCCTGTTCTCAACCCGATCCAGCCGCATTTCACCTGCTGAAATCAGAACTAAATGCAGAGAAATGAAGATGGCAGATGTACAGGATCGACCCTCATCAAGGAGGAAACAAGATCTACTTTAATCTGATCAATCTTTTAAGCCGTTCTGTGTTTGGGTTAACACTGAAAATCGTAAATAATTCTATCCTCAGCTAAACTGTGGTGTGTTAACGCTTGTTTTTGTTGCTATCATCATTAGGAATGATGAGAATGCAGTTCAAAGCGCTCATGTCTCTAAATTTGCTTCACAGAGCTGAAAGTACAACACTTTCATGCTCCCATTAACACACACAAATGCCAGCAGACTTTTGATCACTTTTCAGTTGTTGCGGCCCTGTTTTCTGTTGCATAAGTCTTTATCTAATTTGCTCTTGTGGTGTTTTTACAGAGTGAAGAGTTCCACATTTATACTCAGTACTGCACCAACTACCCGCGGTAAGAAAACCTTCCCTTCGAGCATGAATGTCAGAGACACTGCTTCAGCTGTTCAGTTACACTCTTCCTGATCTCACCTCCTCATCGCATCTTCCCAGCGTCTCACATAGCTCAATTGTGAACGTCGTTCAGTGCATCACCTTTTTGCCTAACTGACACTCTCTGTGGAGGCCTACTGAGCAGGAGTCTAAGTGTCTACTGTCGGTTGTGCCTCAGGGTTTCTACCTCCCTTCCTTCCTCGTGCTCCCATTTTTTTCCACCCTGCCATTCTTTTATTCCTCCAGCTTACATGCCGACAGACGGGTTATTTATGTTGACACCTTATCATCCCTAATGCTGTTAATGTTTTATTCTGCTTTGTGTGAGCGCTGTGGGGTATTTATGTGTCACTGTATGCATTGTGTGGGCTTAAACTGGATTGAAATGTGAGGTCATTCTTTATGCTGCCACATACAGCACCTGCTTTCCATACACACCTTCTCCTCAGGCAATTGTTTTTCTTCCGGAGTGTTTGATAAGAATGTCAATTTTTTTTTCTTTTCTTTTTTTGTGACTGCATATATGCTGTGGGTTAGTGCCAAGATTGACAAAAAAAACCTTTTACTTTTATATGCAGTTTGATCTTGCAGCGATTTCCTTGTGCATAGGTGAGAGTGTGGGTGAGAGTGTCCTTCAACCCTCTTGACAGTCTAATCTAACAAACTTTAGTTGAACATGATTCTGTCAGAGGACTGAAATAAACCATAAACCAAGAGTGGAACACCTTAAGACAGACGCAGACCAAAGACGGTGACTGTAGTGTTGTTTGATAATGTGTGGGTTTAGTGCAGTATGATGGATGTAGATGTGTGTGGTGGTGTGAAGTTGATGGTGCTCCCCAATTCATGTTAGAGCTAAAACAGTCCAACAGTGACTTAAAGCAGTGATATTGACCCATGATGCTCTGCACCAACTGGTGACAGCAACCAGACCTTCAGGCAGAATCCCAGTTGGTGCTGGTGTGCTGGATCAGTGTCATGCAGCAGACCTCCATAAGTGCTCCAGATTCCTTCTCCAACTCATCAGGACCATCCAAGAAATCTAATCTTCATCCAACGGTACTTTCCAATTTTAGACCAGTGTCTCATTTATCTTTTTTAAATCTAAGTTTTAGTAAAAAATGTTCTCATCCAGATGCTCTCTTTTCTGATAAAAAAAAAAATAATAATCATATTTTCAAGAAATTTGAGTCAGGATTTAGAATCCGACAGCACTGAATCTGCTTTGCTGAAGGTCCAGAAAGACATCCTGTAGTCCCTTGAGGCTAAAAAAAATGGTGCTACTAGTGATGCTGGACGTCATTTGATACTGTGGACCACTAAGTCCTCCTAAGACATCTGGAACAACGGGGTGTCCTGTAGGGACCTGCTGCTGTGGTTTAGATCCTACTTAACAAACAGAAGTTTCTCAGTTGTGACTGATGACCTGTCCTCCACTTCAGTCTCTTTGACCACTGCTGTGCCACAGGGATCCATTTTGGGCCCTGTTTTATTTTCTCTATACATGCCGCCGTCAGGATCAGTAATTTCACTCCATAACGTCTCCTTTCATCTGTATGCAGATGATCTGCAAATCTATCTGCCAGTTCTGCCACAAGTGCACTAGAATCCATCCACAGATGCTTAGAGAACATTAAACTTTCAAAAACCTCTGTCTCATCATTTCCTCAGTTTAAATGAGAGTAAAGCAGAGCGCATCATATTCACTCCTGCCAAACCGTCCAGTACATCATTACCTCCTGTTGTCCCAGATCTTGGTCCCCTGGCCCCTCACCTAAACAATGTGGTCAGAAATCTAGATGTGACTTTTGACAACTGTTTAAAATTTGATAAACAGACCCACTGAGTTGTTTGAGCCAGCTTCTGCCAAAGTCAATCATTTTTTAAGCCGTGGTGACCTTGAGAAAGTCATTGATGCTTTTATCAGCTCCTGGCTTGACTATTGCAATGTTCTGTACTTTGGTACCAACCAAACCTTTCTAAATGGCTTATAACTTGTCCAGAACGCTCCTGTTCGTCTGCTAACTAACACCTGGAAACATGACAACATTGCACGTGCTGCATTCTCTACGCCGGCTCCCAATTCACTTCAGAATCCATTTTAAACTTTTTAGTACTATTAATGGCATTGATCCATCTTATTTATGTGACATTTCAAGTTTTCATCAACCGAACAGCTCTGCGCTCTGCTGGTCAACATTTGTTAGAGGCACTACAGACACGATCGAAGACTTGGGTGGGGGTGGGGGTGGGATTCTTTTGCAGTTGCTGGTCCCAGACTCTGGAGCACACTGCCATTGGAGTTACGTACCCTCACCAACATGCTTCAGGTAAAATCAAAACTGAAGACCTATACCTATTTAGGATTGCATTTGGCATTAATATTGACTTTTAAAGGTGACTTTTAGCATTTTTATTCATTTCTAAATCTTTCTTTTATTGGGGTTTTTATTAGTTTTCACTGCCACATGCAGCACAGATGTGCCAGTCGGTCCCTCCCAGGTGCTGTCTCCTGAGCTGCTGCATCATGTCCCCTCTGCAGCACCCCACCACCACATGAACACTTAAAGACTATTTTGATGGCGTTATTTTCTTCACAAAATCTTGATTGAACTGTTAAATGAAGTACTATTTAGGTGATCTGATCTCTGATACGTATGATAGGTCCAAACAATATGAAAAACTGACTGGAGTACAAGTGGTATACACCAAATGTTGGACACTTCTAGTGAACTACCAACTGGAGTTAGTGGGTATTTCTCTTGCCCTAGGGAGGCCCCCACGTCCCCCCAACAGGGGCCTCAGGAGACGTCATTTTACATCTCAGCTCTTGGAAGTTTGAGAATTTAGTGTTGTTTTAAGATGTGCTTGTTCATGTCTTTTTGCCACTTGGTTTTGGGATGCAGTACGTGTTATGAATGCACATAAAGAATGTGAATCATTGAATGTGAAGTTAAACATAAAAAGGTAATGACCAAACTACACAAAGATAAAGTATAGATAATTTATCTACAAGGAACACACTTGTGTAAAAAGGAAAGTGAGAAACTCACTGTGTAGTTCATTTAAACAGAGTTGTAGGAGGTATTCTCAAACACAAACCTTTAAGATTTGAGTGGAATTGGTGGTAAAGAGTGGTATACTAGAGGTATACTAGAAATAGAAAAATGTCTATACCCTCCTAATAGCGAAAAATCTTTTTTGAATCTCTTCTCCTTAAGTAACTGTAGAAATATTGATATGTGGTGGTGGTTTTAATATTGTAATGAACAGGAGCTGAGACTCAACAAATAGTATACATACATACATACATACTGTATATATATATATATTCAATTCAGTTCAATTCAATTTATTTATATAGCACCTATTTACAACAAGTCATCTCTAGGCGCTTAAGAAACCCAGAGCTTGACCC
>JBAMYA010000017.1:4664792-4692623 GCA_037176975.1 Arrhamphus sclerolepis
TTGGAGGCACGGCAGGAGAGTCTCAAAATTCACTCGCAAATGCAGCGAAGTCCACAGACCAGAAGCCGTTTGTAAATGAGCTATATTTGTGTGCATCAGAAATACATGTGTGAATCTTGTCCTGTGCATTTGCACATCGTGCAGTGCATTCGTGCCTGTTGAGACTGTTCTACTCCATGCATCTGTGTTATTTGATTGGCTACATTATATCATGTGGAATGACTTAACTCGCATCTGATTGGCTCGTGCATTTCCTGCTCAGCAGGGACCGACAACAATAGATGTGCCTGTGAAAATAGAAGTGTCCCAAAAAGTTAATAATTATTCGAGTCCGCATAGCACAGTGTCTAGGTCCGGATCCGGACTGGAGTCCACCTGTTGGTGACCCCTGACCTAGAGCTAGAAGGTGACCCATGGTAGAGCAGTATTTTTCAACCCTGGTCCTCAAGGCACAGTGTCCTGCATGATTTAGATGTTTCCTTGCTCAGTCACATTTGATTGGATGGCCATCATCTTGTCTTCAAGGTCTACACAAGTCTGTCAATGACCAAGTAATTAGAGCCAGGTGTGTTTGAGCAGGGAAACATCTAAAACATGCAGGACACTGAGCCTTGAGGACCAGGGTTGAAAAACACTGCGGTAGAGTATCATTCAGTGCCAAAATGCCACTTGTGGAGGCTCCATGATCAGTTCCAGTGTGGTTTGGTGATCCTGAAGACCTGTTTTCCACCAACACATCCTCAGCATCCAGGTCCTTCTTCCTCTTCGGGCTGGTTTAATGTGTGATCACCGTTCACTCCTGACAGCCGCTGTCATATGTTTTTCCTTCCTTTCTTTTTTTTTTCTTTAGTACACAGATAAAGTCTCAGAACTGTGACCTTGCATTTGTTATATAACTGTTCCACTGTACTCAGTGTGAGTTGGATATTGTGAAAGACTTTTTTTGAAAGGCCCTGGAGGGTAAAAAAAAAAGTAAAAAAAAGTAGCCATAACTTTGATTTGTGCCACAGATTTGTCTTTGTTGACAGGTGGGCATCCACCTTTCACAGACTTCACCTGTTTGTACTTTTCTTCATCTCATCAAAATCCATCCAGCCAACCTCAGTTAGACTGTTTTCTCTCTTTTTTGAAGACAAAGGATGGGTGATGCTTTATGTGAATGTGCTACTTGTTTGAAAAAGGCTGCAGTAGAGACTCTATCCCCAACTTTAGGAACGTACTTTAACCAGGTCACTCTCTGTCTTTAACGGAATGACAGTTTCATCAATCTTAAAAAAAAAAAAAAAAAAAAAGTACTCCGGGTAAGGACATGAAAGAATACATACAAGGGAGGAAGTTAAGAACACTTTCATCAACATTTACCTTTGAAACTTTTGAAAATGACACATTATTACAATGTGAGTTATTTTTAAGATCTCATTGAAAAAGGTATATTTGAGTTTGTGTAATTTTGTGGCCAGAAATCTGAAAATGTGTTGACTGAAAGCAGGTCAAATATTCATTTATGCATTGGCCACCTCCTGAATACCTTAAATATACTTCATTTCACTCAATATCACCAGTGCATTTGGGGATACAGACTTACACACACACACACAAATACAAGAGCGGTTTCCATCTTCAAGTTTCTGGATCATCACATCGCATCATCAAAAGTCCTCACAGCTGAGCGTCCATGGTCAGACTGGTCCAGAGAAACACACACTGATCATAACACGTAACACGTAGCAGCAACTGGAGTTCAGGCTGAGATGCCTTCTGCTGTGGAATAATGTTTATGTACGTGTAATGGGCTGAGGAAGGATGAGGACAAGAAATGAGTGAGACACTGACAAATGTATCAGCTGAACTGGTTAACCCCCAACTTCTACAGCAGGCTTTGTGCGAGCTCGCATAATAAACGACGCGGTACAGCTCATTTGCTGTTTGTCCGGTGCTAAATTCACTAATCTCATATGTCATTCATAAGAAGAGCAGGTTGTGTGAATGAATCAAGGGGAGGAATAAAAAAAATCATTAAAAATAATAAAAACGACGCAGCTGCAGATGAAAACAACAGAACTGTGGCAGGAAACAGCTCGAGGCTACAAAATATCAAAACTAAGCACCATTAATGTCATCGTTTATGTGGTGCAGCTGCTTAGAGAGTTTTCAGAGCTTCAACTTGATTCTAATTTTTTTTTTTTGTTCTGACACTGATACTTTTTTAAAATATTGCTTTTATTTTACTTTATTGATTATTACCTGATGGACTGCTGTGATAGACCAGTGACTTGTCCGTTTGCACCACTACGTCTGTGACTGTAGGATCATAGCAATAAAGAGGGAGAGAGGGAGAAAGAGAGAAAAGGTCTGCCTTTTATGGTTGTCATAGTAATGTAGCACTTTATAGTAGGTTTATGTAGGCTTCATTGGTGGAATATCTGCAGGTCATCTGTTCTGGATATTTGATCTGTTTCTCTGTTAGACAGTATCTTACACTGTATTTCTGCTCAAACATGTTCAAATTTAGTTTAGGTTAAAGTCCCTGAAGGATATTTATATTAGATTCTGTACTGAAATGGATTAATTAACAGTTTTGATTAGAAGTACTAGTAGATAATATCTTTCACGAGACTTCTGCTTCTTCTTTTCCTTTTGCCTGTCCTCTCTTAGACACAGCTGTGACATGCACATGTGGGCCCTGTAGTGTGGGGCCTGGATGGCCCAAAGTGTACTGCAGGTCGACAGTGAGCAGAACAGAAGGAGAGTAGTGGGATGTCTGGTAGAACACAACCTTTTTCAGATTTAATTTCATCATTTAAACAGAAAAAGAAAAATCACCAACGTTGTGCAGAACATGGTACTGTATTCTCTGATTAAGAAACTTCAGAAACGACTACAATAAAATAATTTTTTTTAAATTTAATTAAAAACAGCTTTAATTAACATCTAGGTAACAGATGGAATATATTAACTGAGCTATAAACGGGTAAAAAGAAAGAAAAGAAAATGAAGATGTTTCTTTGATTTCTGTCTAAAATCACATGGTATTGTCTGGTGGAGTTTAATTAGAAATTTCTTATCTGATTGAAGTTGAATGGATACAATAATGCTAATGGAATTTGGAACTGACCTTGCTGTTACTGTGATTATGAAAGCAGAATATTTAGTTTGCACAAATTTCCCTCTATATTTACAGTAATTCAAGCCATCATCACCTTCAGCACTTGAGAAGTAATTTTTTAAATGTTTTCTCATCGCAAACTTCTGCTCATCCATGTTTATTTAGCTGACACGGTTTACGTACTAACACGGTTTATTAGGACTGTGCTACATGCGTGATGTGTGCGGCTTGAAGTCTCATTAAACTTTTATTGTACGTTTCCCTGGCAGGTTCGTGATGATAGTGCAGCTCCTCTGTTTTCTATTTGACGGTGAGCAGGTGTTTGTGAGAGATGTGTAACCCTGGTGTCATATTTTGACAGTAAAACAAAAGTGCACAACACTCACGCACACACGTGCATGTATTTAAAGAGATGTGTGGAAGTAAATGAGTTCTTCTGTGTTTGCCTCTTAGAGGCTTCAAAATGATTTGAGGTTTATAGATCTGCTGTAACAGGACAGAAGGGATTCGCCGATATTTAATTTACATTTATATTTTGGGTTTTTAAGAAGTGGACAAGCGCAGAACTGTGTTCAAAGGTACTTGGTTTGCTCCAAGTATGATGTAACACAAAGACCACAGTGTAGTCTTCCTTCCAGCTGACACAATAATGTCAGAAAAGAAAAAAAGACTCATCTCAGTGAGTTTGTTGCTCTGACTCACTTATTTGGTGCGGACCAGGAAGGTTTGGGCTCTCCTTTGTGTTAGCATTCCCCTGCAAGATTTGATTTATATTTTATACAATTTCAGCCAAGTTCAAGGATATATGTATACATGTCTAAATCACCAAAGCAGAGTGCTGGGTAAAAGAAATAATTTATTGATTGCTAAAACTGCATTATCCTAATGAAACTGAAAATACACCGTAGACTGCAGAATAAATCTTTCAGAATACAAGAACACATTAGAGCACTTAATTACCATTATGCTAACTGTGAGTTTATAAGTACAGAGCCGTGTTTATGGAATATCAAGCGTCACTTTGATGTGATCGGGTTGGTACTTTTTTTTTTTTTGTCAAATCCCACAAAAGTGACATTTGGTAGCTGCTGTCTGGAATTATCTGTGGTGATGGTTTGCTAAAGAGGTCTCCAAGTTTATAGAATGTTACATTGACTATTTTCAAAGAATTGCATTGCATTTAAGTTACATTTCTTGAAATTATCTTGAACTTAGCTAATGTTAAATCACTCCTTTTGAATATTATCAGGGCTCAAGCCATCAATCTTCCAGTTAAAGGACAACTGTCTCTCTGTTGAGAGAGCAAACAAACTGCAGGTGTCAACATTTTTAATCTTCAAAAAGTCAAATGCAATCATAATTTTATTACTAGTGACTAGTATGAAAATGAGGCCAGTTTAGGAGCAGCTTTTAATACTTTAGCAACAAAGTTTATATCAGTTTCATCTTTGGACATCTGGCAGAGCTCGCTGCTTCACGCGGGAACTAGAAGTTTGTGAGGACTCTGCAACAATACACCCTCCAGGAACTTCAAAGTTATCTGACTCACAGTATGTCGTCCTTGCGCCTTGTTAATGTTAGCCACAGCTGATGTGTTCAAGTACTTTGATCAGCATCGGTGAACCCCGTGGCTTCACATGGGAGCCTGCAGAGAGCTGAACATAGAGTCGGCCTGATGCAGCGGACGTGAGATCTAAGAAGATAAGTTCAGGTCATATGACTCCATGAAGAGTATAAAGGCAACGGTGCCAAGTACATTTAATGACTCCCGGTGTCTTGCATTCAGTAAATTTAAGACACCTTTGCTCTACTTTCTATGGCACTATACTTTCACACCTTTCTTAGCTGGATATTAGCTTTAGTTACTTGTAACTTTGAGAAGATTTTTTTTTTAAGTTTTAATTCATTGAAAAAATGGTTTGCTTTTCTCATACAAAAGTTACAAATCAGTGAAGGAACAAAAGAAAAAAAAAATCCAGTCCAGAATGGGCCATTATAAATGTGTATTTGAAAAATAAAGCACTTGTCTTTTACTCGTAGAGGTATTTTCAAACAAAATCCTTGGTTTAAAAACATGAAATATCTCAAAGTACTTGAATTTGCTAGACACATTGATTATTTTTCACCACAGCCCATGCCACAGAGGCATTTCCTTTGTTAAATAATTATACCAGTTTCTTCTCTTTTCCAGTGTACCCCATTAGAAGGGAGACGACCTGAGGAAAGTTAACAAAGGTCACGTTAAAATAAGAAAGACAGAACGAAAAAAACACAGATAGACCTAAGAAAAAAGGTCAACTAAACACGGAGCATAAAGTAATAGGGTTCAAGGATAGCATGAACACAAAAGGAGCAAGAAAGTGAGAAATAACAGAATGTTGTCTGGTCTAAACTTTAGTGATAATTTTTTATAACAAAGTTTTCAGGGTTGTGGAAAGTAATCCTAATTCAGTTTTTTTTTTTTTTTTGGGGGGGGGGACAAAAATGAAGTGGAGCCAAACAAAAAAAGGTGGTGGAAATATCAGCTTAATGCCAATATAGTTAACTAATTTTTTTTATCATTTATCATTTTAAGTAAAAAATATGTAAAAATGAACTCATGTTACAGTGTTATACTGCTCTACACTGGTAGCCTGATAGATCAGATCCACATCTGGACAGATTAAGGGTCTGAAAATGAGCCATAGAACCTCTTCATCCAGGAGGCGGGACCAACTGTTACTTCTCAAACCGCCTCTTGCTCTGATTGGTTGGTTAGCACTACACCCAATCAGTGCAATGAAAAAGGGGACTGATCCCAATGGCTCCCCAAGACTTTTGGGCATAGTTTCATGGAGAGCAGCTAGATGGACCTGCTGAGCAAAGGGTAACTGCCAGCGATACATCAGGATTTCCAGGTTAATGAAACCTTCTTTTCAGCTCCCTGTTTGGGGTTGCTGCAGCAGTGTGATCTGCACGATTAGTCTGGCACAAGCTTCCATACTGAACTATAATTTTGAAAAAATTTCAAAAATGAAAGAAGCCTTCAACATTTTTTTTGCAGACAATGCATACGTTCACCTTTGAAGGTAACCTGATGAGCCACCATGTGACATGCAGCTTGCTTCCTTATTTGCTTCCTTACCCCCCCCTTCCTTTGTGCTGCTGTGTTTCACATCCAGGTATTTCATCAAAGCTGAAGTCAAACACTTTGAGTTTTGGACATGAAACCACCCTCTGAAGGGAGGTGAAAAGTGAGACTAGAAACTCTAGAACTTTGTATCCTTTTCATGAAAGTCTAAGGTATTATTCCAATACCATCAAAGCCTAGCATGAAAAATAATATAAAGACATGATATTAAAATATATATATATATACTGCCTGTCTACATATAGTGCTTCTGAGAGAGCCAGGACAAAACTGAGAGAAAACTCTTAAAGGAGGAAACAGTTTCTGTGATATAGCGTAGACTTCATATAAAACAATAAAAAAAAAACTCAAACTGTAAACTCTTGTGAACCCTTTATTCTCCAAAAAATGTTAGCAGCTTCAAGATAGTCTGAAATCACTTTACCAACGTGATGTTCTTTTAAGATAAACCTGAAAAAAACTAACAAAGTATGCAAATATTTGCATGACAAATGCTGCCCTTCCTGCTAATTTGCCTCACATGCAGAATGATGCCGTTCTACCACTGGAAACAGCTGCATTCTGGTGCAATACAAAAGGAAAGAAAGAAAAGAACAGGTGATATGCTGACATTTTAACATTAGCACATTAATGTACTTTCACAACACAAAGTAGTCTGATGAGGAGAGGAGGAGAGGAAGAGGAGAGGAGGCGAGAGGAGGCTTCGGGACCATTTTTGCTGGGCAAATTGCACTGGAACCTCACAGCAGACATAAGTGAAAGACTGTTCCATCTACAGTTTCTTCCAACTCATTTCAACTCTGTAACAAGAAAAAAGTCAGCTTGTTCTCTTCTGTGCCACAATTACACCCCCCACCACCCCCTTACAGACACTCACAACCATCCCCAGTGATCACTCATAGATGAGCAAACACACACACTTACCCAGTTCTTCTGATAGATGTTTGAATATTCTAAATGCTGTAATACACATGTGTAGGTATACTCTAATACTCACACACAAATAATAATTGTGATATTTTCCACCATTATGAAGTGTTTACCTCCAGTAATTGTTGCCCCTGAGTAGATCATGAGCTCTGTGATTAGTTGGAACAAGAATTTTCATATTTCTTTTCAAGCAGGGTTTCCATTTTTCTCAGTATTTGCAATTATATATTGTATATTTTGTAATTGTGACATTACAAGGCCTGCACAGGAAATAGCGGGTATAGATAATGGATGGATGGATGGATGTTACAAGGTTGCCAGTCTACAGTTATCACCACCCTGGGAAGGTTCAGACTGCAAATCTCAGCTAGATAGATGTGTACTGTGATCAACTCCAGGAACACCAGGAAAAGTCGCTAGATTAGTTGCTTGTCGCTGTTTTGAAAATTAGTGGCAAGAGGACTCTAAATACTCGCTGCAAAGTCTCTCAGAGGGCAACACTGCTGTGTCACGGCAAATGAATTTTAGGATCTATTACTTTCACCTACCAGACTGGACTGTGTGCATCTCTGTTAACGGTATGCTAGAGATTAATGACTGGGAAAGGTGCGATGACATGTGGTATTTTCTAAACATGTTAATGAATTATATATTCATATGTGTGTATGTGTGTGTTTGTGTAGTCTTACCCTTCATACAACAAGCTAACTCCTCATTCATGAATTAGATCAATCTGCTGAAGCATCTTGGGGAAATGATCTCGGTAATTGCTGTGTGGATGTTTTGATGGCTATGCAAATGAGTTTATTAAACCTTATTAAATAAGCGTACTTGAATGAACTCTGAATCATCTTGTAACAGGACAGATTCAGAGGACCTAGGTGACAACTCTTCCTTCTCCAAAGAGCATTTTTGTTCCGTTTTTAGCGAGCATGTTGTGTCATGTGTTTAAAAGTCCTAAATTAAACCAACCCCAGGTCTGTTATTAGATTCTAATGAATGTAAGTTGGGATTAAAACAAGGTCATTTGAAGCACTTTTCAGTGCAAACAGGATAGGTGACTGCAAAATATGTGCTAGCAATTTTATAGTTACTTTAAGCCTCTGACAAGACTCAGAAATGTCATTCCAATTAGGTGATAGTGTGAATAGGGTCCCTAAAGGCAAACCAAAGTCATCTTAATGTTATAAGTGTCCAGAAAGTGCATAAAAAAGACCTTTCAGATGGACATCTTCTGGTTGCTGCCACCTTGTTTTAAGTTGAGTACCGAGTAATGATTGCCATTGCAATTGATATAGCATCCGATATATTCTAAAATATCATTTTCCCTAATATTCCAAAATTATTTCAACCTCTCTTTTATAAAAAATATCATTATTGTCACACATTTTTTCCCTTTTAATCACCCAGTGCTCAGTACCTGAGTTGCAGTCCTGGGCATTGCACTCCTTCTGCCAGCCCCTGGAGGGCCCTGCACCGAGCTCAAGTCTCCTTCTATAACTGAGGAGTGAGCAGACCCTTCTTTTCATTCAAGGGGAGGGGATTCCCTGTTATTCCAGCCAGGTGCCCCCCCGTGCCACGGCTATCTCAGAACTGCTGCATGTTTTTGTCAGGGTAGCGCATGTTAGCTACCCAAGGGAACACGGGGGGAACATGCAAGCTCCCCACAGAAAGGCCCTTTGTATGGGTGTTGATGACATGGAGTAGTGAATACGCAGCATCCCTCAGCAGGAATTGATCCCAGAACCTTCCATCGTAGCTTAAAAACGGTGGCGGTGGATCTGACAATAAGACAAGAGACAATAAGACAAAGATTAAAGACAGAACCTTCATGCAACCAAAGATGGGCTGAGACAGATATCAGCAGTGTCAGAAATTTGGAGGAATCATCATCGGGGATTAGCATATTAGCAGCAACCTGCTAATGACGTGATGACGCTGTGTTTACATCCTGAAATACACTTTTCTGTCATAGCCACGATTCAACGTATATGCAATCACACACTTTAAAATGCTGTAAATTAATTATCTACTGATTTCACATCTTGCAATGTGACTTAAATAATCTCATGAGGCTGTAAAAACCATACAGTGTGAAGTTGTCATTGGAGTGACTTACATTATTAAAGCAAAAACAAAGTGACGTTCTGGCAGTTGTTATTGGGTTAAATTTGTTAAATGCAACAGACCCAAACAAAGAAAAAAGAAAATGTATCACAAAATCATAACTCAGATCTACTATTAGAGTGCGGCTGTTTTGTATTTTGGTGACTTCAGAAAGGCTTTTTGCTCTGATTTAGATTTAGACTTCCTCTTGGTGGGAAACGGATTTAAAGCATGTTTGTTGGGGAGGGTGTCAGTAATTTCAGGGATTAGAATCCAATATGTTCCTGTCCACAAGCCCACAGGCTGATGGGGAGTCCATGTGGCTGAGCTAAGAGCAGTGATTGCTCAAGAAAATAAAATGACATGCTGTTTAAACCTGTGCTGGGAGCCTCTGAAAAACACCCTCTCAGTCTATCATTAAGTCCACCAAGCAAGAGATTTGGATGCGTGAAACTGATTATTTCCTCACAGGAATATATTGTAACTGTAATTCAGTGTAATTTGGTGATAAAATCACCATCACGGCGCAGTTTCCATAATTTTTCAAGTCAACATTGTGATCGCATTCAGCATCAGCAGTGCTATAATTTTAATAATTGCAGTCATCTGCATCTTCATCATCTAAACTCTGTTTCAAATTTTTTCCCACTACCTTCCCTTTGTCCACCTTTTCCCTCCTTCCTCCCACCCCTTTCCCTTTCTCAGCTCCAAAATCCCTTTATTAAATCAAATCCCCTGGCTCCCGAAAGCTGCAATACAACCAAAGAGTGGTTAAACCCCCACAGGTCGCATAAGCTCTGTCCATCCCTGTTCACCGCCTGCATGATTGTTTGTTCATGTGTATGTTTGTGTGTGTTTGTTAGATGCACACAATCCATCTGAATTTCCCATGGCGCCTACGTAGTACTTAGCCAGAGGGAAATGTTGTGTGCATTATGCTTATGCTGGAAGAGGTTATAAGCTAAGGCCGATAACAGATTAAGGCTGCATGGTGCAATGGTTGGAGAAATGGGAGAGACACAATCCTGCAACACTAAGAAGCCAAATGCCTCAAAGCCTTTCTGAGTGGTGAGAATGTGTGTGTGTGTGTAAGAAGTGTATCCTGGCACAGCTGTGTGAATATAATGTTTTTAAGATTTTGTCACTATTCCTCCTCTTTTTTTTAATCCCTGAGTACTTCTTTTATTTCCCTGTCTCCTTTCTCTTATTTCCTAGCTTCCTTTGCGTCATGTGCTGTTTTCTTTTTTCCTCTTTCTTTTCATCTTCTTTTGGTCCATGGGTGTTTGTGGTGTCGGTAGGGATTGGGGAAGGGGGCGGGCGGGTTTTATTACTCCCTTCCAGAGTGTCCAACCGCAGCACACACACGTACAGACTAGAGAGGCCTGAAGGCAGGTTGTCTTTGATTGAGACTAATGGTGAAATTACACAGACTGCTGTTCTAAACAATAGTCCTCACTCAGTCTTATCTGGGTCGATGGCAGGAAAATGGGAGACTGGTGGTGGGCGGTTGTGGAGGGGGGTGGTTTCCGTGGGGGCTGGTGGATTGGCGATGGCTGCTGGTTATTTGGAGAACAGAAGGATGAAATGTGGAACGCACTCTCTCCAGCTGTACATCATCACAAAAGTCAGGTCTAGTTTGTTTGTTTTTTTCCCTGTTCATAATTTTATACACTGTCCATCCAAAAAAAAATAAAAAATTCACCACGTGGATTTAACTAACAAATAGGTAGGAGCCTTCCATTGGATAATCACTGTATGGATGATTATGTTTCAGCTTCAATAAGTCATTTAACTGTAACTGATGCAGTGAACAGCTTCTCATTTCTTAAACAACCATGGTGGAGGACACGTCCTGCAGTCATGAAAAAGATGTTCATCTGTTTCAGAAGAGTCAAACTTTTGGCATCAAGCAAAAACATACATCTAAGGAGATTGCTGAAATTACTAAAATTGGGTTAAGTACTGTCCAACTGATTATTAAAAACTGGAAGGATAGAGGGGAGTCATCATCTTCCAGGAAGAAGAAAAAAATCTTGAATGGTCGTGATCAGTGATCACGTAAACGTTTGGTGAAATCAAATCATAAAACAACAGCAGCAGAACTCGGGATTCCAGGATTCATGGGGCTCAAATAGTGCAAGAATGGTTCAGGAAGCATGAGACATCATTTTCACACATGGATTGGCCATCAAAACCACACTGGAGTACAGACCTGAACCCTAATGAGAATCTTCAGGGTGTGCTGGAGAAGACTTTGTTCCCATCATCAATATAAGATCTTGGAGAAAATGAATGCAACTGTGGACAGAAATAATTGTTGCAGAAGTTTATCGAAATGATGCCACAGCGCATGCGTGCCAAAAATCAAAGTTAAAGGCAATCCAACGAATTATTAGGCTGTGTGACTTTCTTTTGGACTGACAGTGTTTATCACACTTATGCAAAAACAAATTTAATGCCTAAGGGTTATTTAAAAACAACATAAAATCTGGTGAAGAATCTGGATATTCATACAAATTTCTTACCCTTTTTGTTGTTGTTGGGTAGCACCATGTCCAAGTACGAAGCCACGGAGGCGACGCTCTTAGCGCTGCCTCATCTCATGAGTCATTTATGGCGTGCCTTGGCTCTCACCTCATGTCAGCTGTGATGTGTGGAGCTTTTTTTCTGCACAGTCACAACGTGTGACAGTCCAATAAAAGGGTCAGAGTGGTATGATTGAGGTTCTGCGTTGATGTCCAAATAGTTTGCAAACTGTGAATGTAGATATATATATACATGAATGACCACTTGTGGTTGTGAAACCCATCTGTCACTAACACTGTTGAACAGATGTTGACATTATATTATCAAAAATAACCCAGAGCATTGCAACTTTGACAGAAATGTAATCCTTTCTCATCACTCATCTTAAGAAGCTAAATGAAAAAAAGCAGGCTATCTGAGCCTTCAAACCGCTCCATGTCTGGCTCTTTGCCATCTTGCTGAATTGCTGGTCCCCCATGAGCCAGAGTTCAACTTCAGACGCTCACACAGGGATCGTCTGACTGTTCGGTAAATCCCGGTTCAAGAACAAAGGTGACTGTATTTTTGCTTTCAGGCCTGTGAGCTCTTACACGCAGATGATCTAAAGCTTGCAAAATCAATGACTTTGAAGAAAAAAAACGTGACTGGCAGTGCATGCTGCCTCAGAATACTGTAAACCACCAAAATGAGGAAAGAATACATTCTTCCCTGAATCTTAAATTCATATATTTTGTCAAGTCTATCTTAACACAGTAGGGAGTATTCTGGATGAGGCCTTTGAAGGAGAGAGGTTATATAATCCTCAGTTCCTGCTGTGTGTAGGAAAGTGTTCCTACAAACTACGTATTAGATCAAATTTATCTCAGTATTAGCCCACAAGTTTTATTTCCCCTGAAACCTTGTTTGTGGATGTGGAGACTGGAAAATTTTGCCCTGGTCGATACTGAGAGTAATTTCTCAATTAAAACTGAAAACTGCCTGTTAGATCCCATTCCCAAGTCTTTTTTTTTTTTTTTTAAGAAAGTTTTTATTGCTTTATAAATGAAGGTTTGCTGAACATTGCCAGTTATTGTGTTCAGATGGATGTCTTTCCAACTGTCTTTAAGACCATTTTTATTTTACCCCATCTGAAGTGAAACAGTTTAAACACTTCAATACTCAGCAAACTGTCAACTACTTTCTTCTTATTATGGAACTTCCATGACGTATTTGAGAAATACCAGTCTGGCTTCAGGAACAGTCCAGGTATGTAGTACCAGGACAGAGCTCAGGTGCAACATGGATATGAAAAAAAGCTCCAGTTATTGATGCATCACCTCTGTTCTTCCTGAAAAACATCTTATCAATTGTACCTCATTGGTCTGAATCTCTTGGTAGGTGCATGTCCAAATAATTCAATTAAGATACTTCAGTTGATCTAAAATATGCTGCTACTGCCACGAGAGATCATCAACCGCCCCCCCAACCCCACCCCCATAGTCTTGGCTTCACTACATTGGTTACCTGTTCATTTTACAATACAATTCAAAATTCTCTTAATGCCTTATAAAGCCCTGAATGGCCTGGCCCCGCCTTATCTTAAACACCTCATTGTTCCACATCAGTCTACCAGAGGGATGTATAAATTTATACCCTCTTTTTTTAACTAGTTTTGACATAAAGTCATGGCTCAAACAACATCTTCCAAAGCTCAGTCAGAACAAAACTAAACTCCATCATCACTGATGCAGAATCCCAGCGAGAAAGTCAACATGAAATTACGAGAAGTCAAGAAAAAAGCTTGAACCTTATATTAAAGATGTTACAAGAAAAGGTATTTATCTTTTGAACAACATGTACCATACACTTATCACCTGCAGAAAATGATTATTGCAATGTTCTGCTTTCTAGTCTCACTTAGGACACCACATCATAGCTGCAAGTGCTATGAAACTGCATATTGAACATGCTGACCCTGACCAGAAACACTGATCCCTGCATTGGTCACCTGTCTGTTTCAGAAGACATTTTTAGAATTTCAGTGTTTCTTCTTCTACTTGTTGCTAATTTTTTCTGCTTAGTTCTTAATAAGTGAACCCTCTAGCACCCACACGTCTGAAAGAGGGCTTCAAACTCCACCCAAAATAAGAAGTACTTCATCCTGTGAGGCATCCGCTTCTTTGAGAGGGTTATGTCTGTGTACATACATACATGACTAAAAGAAAAAAAAAGATGCTGGTGACAACATTTCATACCGAATAATACAGTGATGTTCAAGGTAGACCAAGAGAGACAGGAAGGTTTCCTGCAAGACTCACTTCTCCATTAAGACCTTGTTTCTTAAGAGCTTCTTTACTCATCCGCGAGTAAAATGTTGTTTGTAAAACTAGGGAATTTGTGTCTTAAAGCTGTTCAGACTTTGTTGACTTTGGATGTTATTGTGTGTATGATGGATGTTTATGTGTGTATGGTGGATGTAGATGTGTGTATGATGGATGTTGATGTGTGTAAGATGGATGTAGATGTGTGTATGATCGATGTAGATGTGTGTGTGATGGATGTAGATGTGTGTATGGTGGGTGTGTGGTGGTGTGAAGTTCATATTAGACCCCAATTCAATTTTGAGCTAAAACAGTCCAGAAGTTACTTAAAGAAGTGATATTGACCCACGATGCTCTGCACCAACTAGTGACAACAACCAGAACTTCAGGCTGAATTATAGTTGGTGCTGGTGTGCTGGATCAGTGTCATGCAGCAGACCTCCATAAGTGCTCTGGATTCCTTCTCCAACTCATGAGGACCATCCATTCAGCAAGCTTCACCCCCAGACACAGATAGCAAAGGCGATGGGTCACCTCTCCCCCGACCTGAGAGAACTCAGGCCGGCCAGAATCCTGGGAGCAAACAGCCAACCGGGCCACAACACACCCGCCACACCAAGGACACAGTACGGGGACAGGAGGGAGGCTCAGCCCCACACCGGCATCACCACTGCATAGGGGACAAGGTACAACCCCCCCAGCCCCTGGAGACACCGCACAGACAGAAGGAGCCGAATCCGCAGGACAGAACCAAGGACCAACCCCCACGGGTCACCCAGCTACAGGGGTCACCACACCTCATAGGGATCTAGTATGGACCTCCTCCAAGATGCTAGGTGTCAGGTGAGAGCCACCCAAGCCCACCCCATGGCACCTCCCCCACCACAGCAAAGCAGCGCCAGCATCACTGAGTCTCAATGTCGATCCACAGCGCCCCAGCGCCCCAGGATCTGGGCCCCCACACATGTTGGGCAAAGCCAGAGGAACAGTGGAGGAGGAGGGTGGTAGGTTGAACAGAGGAAACCTAGGGCCTCACACCCCTGCAACCCCCTCCCCCAAGAGTCCAGAGAGCCTCAGAACCCTAAACCTAAGCCAGTGTGGTGATGACAATATTAAACTGTTTTCCAATTTGCTGATTGGAAAACAGCGAGTAGGTGAGTGTGAGTGCTACCAAACCCTGTATTGTGAACCAGAACAAAGTAATAGAATAGGTGGATGCATTAAAAGGAGGGCAGGGGTGAGCGGGGATGTGATAGGAGAACAGCAACACACTCCTGTAACACCCCCACCCCCCAAAAAAAGTCAGCACCTCCAACCCTACCATGGACCCTAAGAATGT
This sequence comes from Arrhamphus sclerolepis, assembly GCA_037176975.1. Lineage (NCBI taxonomy): Eukaryota > Metazoa > Chordata > Actinopteri > Beloniformes > Hemiramphidae > Arrhamphus > Arrhamphus sclerolepis. The sequence goes on from JBAMYA010000017.1 coordinate 4,680,230, forward strand.
CACATGAGCAGTTATTTGCAAGTTAATGATGACTAATTGAATGCTGATTTTGTGTGTGAAGGGGACTTTTTTGGTCAGCAGCGATATTGTTTTTTGCGATAGGCCTTCTCCCCACATCCACACCACAGCTGGTGACCCCTACCAAGGTCACACACGACACACACAAGGAGACACTTCCACATAAACGCACACTCAGAGAGGCTGTAGATGTATCATGGTCGCAGTGAGCTGGAAGGTCGGGTTTCCTCCAGAACAATGTAAGGCCTGTGTGGAGCCACACTGGAATTTAGACATGCAGACATGCACATGTGCACACACAGACACAGAAGAATGAAACACCAGTTCACAAGTGTCTTTTTCTGTCTTGTTCCACTGTCACACACACTCACACGAGCGCGCACACACATACACAACTCCACAGTTACTGAAAAAGCTCTTTATTCTTCAGTAGGTCACAGAGCAAATGAGCTCCACATAGATCAGTAAATCTGGTTCCTACAAGGTTGTAAAGTGCTGCTGTTTTACTAGAATCTGTTGCAAAGTTTTGTTATTGCTGGCTTGTGTAAAAATTTCAAGCATTCGTGATGCAGTTGGACATCAGAGCCGGACGTCGGGAGTTTATATTCAATAACTTTAATATGAGTGGAACTGTGCTACAAAAGTCTGTTATTCCAAGTGACAAACAATAACATCTGAACATGGAAAATGAATTTATGGGTGTGAAGGTCATTGTGATGATGCACAGTAGAGGAACACAGATCTGAGCTGTAACTATACTACTTAGCATGCAGTTGAAAATGCATGTGTGCACGGATGCTCAAGCCATTAAAAAATACATATACATGATCGGAAACCATACAAATTATGATTCATATGACATTTTTGTGTTATGCATGATGTAAATGTAAAAATTGCCAGTAGTAATGATTGAATATTTCTTTGTCCCATCATCTTTTTTAAAAAAAACAAACATTTTAAATCAGAGAGGATCATCACTCTGTATTGCTGTCAAATTATAATTTACTACTCGTCGTTTATGTTTCATGCTCTGTGTTTTGCCTCCACAGGTCTGTTGCTGTGCTTACAGAATGCATGAGGAACAAGGCGTTGGCCAAGTTTTTCCGCGAGCGCCAGGAATCTCTCAGACACTCCTTGCCCCTGGGCTCCTACTTACTCAAGCCAGTGCAGCGGATCCTAAAGTACCACCTCCTGTTACACGTATGTCTCTCTCTGCCAGCTGCCTTGCAAAAACAAAGTCATATTGACATGTATAGGAAAAATTACCCTTCACTCAGAAGAGTATAAGTGCAAGCACACTCGTGTCAGTTCTCACTAATGATTTTATCTCGAGTATGTTGGTGTAAATGTGTGTGCAGGATCGACTTGGCTTCCACCTCGGCTCTGTTGGAGGAGCCAAATGTTCAGACATATGCCGCTCAGTGTGCATGTCCATGTTTTATATACTGGCATGAGTACAGTTGCATGTTTTTTTTTAGTTTTTGTTTTTTTGTGTTCGTGTGAACGCAGTATAAACACGGGTGTTTTGTGAGTGTAATCATGTGAGGCCATGAACACGATTGCACGTGCATAGTCTGCGCTAACTCTGAGCTGGCTTGTGTGTGTTATTGCTGCAGGAGATAGCCAACCACATGGAGAAGGACACAGAGAGCCATGAGGTTGTGCAGGAAGCCATAGACACCATGCAGAGCGTTGCCAGGCACATCAACGACATGAAGAGGAAACACGAGCATGCCGTTAGGCTGCAGGTACAAGAAGCACTCGCACAGACAAACTCCATCCAAGGCTCTTGTTAACTGAAATTTTGTTTTAAGGTGCCAGGTTTGTAAATGTTCTGTGGAACAGTGGTGGGAAGTCTCCAGTGACGGACTCAGCTAAAGGTCCTGATCTTTTCCCACATCTTATCCAAGGCGATGCATTTTCCACCGGGCTAATGATGGCCTTGCATAAGGAAGACACATGAAAGGGCAGCTTGTTCCTTTTATCTGCTGGGAGACAGGATGCTTGGATGAATGTGGGAATGTGTGGAAGCATTTACTGACATGAGGGAGCTTTTCATATCCATACGTATAAACCTAAATCTTTTTTGTTTTTATAGCCGTTATCTGTTTTTTTGCCTCCCGTTTAACCGTTTTCTCCTGTTGTATTTTAGTTTTCTCTTAAAAATAGATCAGTCCACCTCAGTTTTCATGTGCTACAAGTCAAATGTTTGTTTTTCTAACAAAGAAGTCTCCTATTTTTATTTAAATTGCATAATTGCATTTCCTGTCTCCTTACTAAACAAACAAAGTTATCCAACTCCGCTCACTCTCTGCAAACACATTCTTGCTGCAGGAAATCCAAAGCCTCCTGACCAACTGGAAGGGCCCTGACTTGATCGGCTACGGCGAGTTGGTTCTTGAAGGAACATTTCGTCTGCAGCGAGCCAAAAACGAAAGAACCCTCTTTTTGTTCGACAAGCTACTGCTCATCACCAAGAAACGAGAAGAAACCTACACATATAAAGCTCACATCCTGGTCAGTCAGGGCAACTTAAAGCTCCATGTTCCCTCAGGAGACTCAGAATATATAAATGAGTCTTCTCTATGACATCATTTTCTCTCTCTCTCTCTATTGCAGTGCTGCAATCTGATGCTGGTGGAAGTCATCCCGAAAGAGCCACTGAGTTTCAGCGTATTTCACTACAAGAATCCCAAATTACAGCACACAGTCCAGGTATAGCAACGCTGCATAAGGTGACACCCGTCACAACAAACATCAAACGCCTTTCGAATGTAATTACGTGTTTGAAAATGTTCTGCAGCTACCAGCAGCATTGTGCAAGAGTCAGAAAATGTGATGATTATTTGCAGGTGCTCTATTGTTTTGTTTTTTTTCTCCAAGAGCATCCGAGCTCACCTCACTGAGCTGCTCAGACTTGTTGTGTGTTTAAAGGGGTGAAGACAGTCATTGTTGTTACCTAACCACCATGTTTTGGGCAAGTGCTGAAGAAAAGAAAGTCTAATGTGTTGGATGTACAAAAGCCATATTTTAAAGGATTTATCCCAATCCTTTTGAGCTGCATTTAAAGTGCACACATGATGTAATCCTCTGATATTTTGCGCTCTGACCCGCAGGCCAAATCGCAGCAGGACAAGCGCATGTGGATCTTACACCTCAAAAGACTCATACTTGAAAACCATCCTGCAAAAATTCCTGCCAAGGTAATAAAAGCTCATCGCTGTGTTGGAAATGTCATTCCCCTTTAATACCTCCTTTCTGTGTCGCGCATTTCTTTAGTTCTTTGCTGTCTTGGTTTCTGCATGCCCTGATTTCAACCACATCTATTGTTTGTCTTCCACAATCACTTCTCTGTCTTTTATGCTGCCTTCAGCCAGCATATCTAAATATAGATATAGATATAGATAGATATAGATATATATGTGTAAAAGACAAAAAAAATTTAAAAAAAAACAAGGCAGAAAAGTGTAGTATAATTTCTGCATATGTTTTGCTGACTTTTAGATGACCAATACTGATGCATCTGCATGTATAGAGCATCTTACAGATATGAACAACTCTAAGACATTGTTTTTTATAAGGCAACAAAGGACAAAAATGTTGGAATATGCTGGCTTAATTCTTTAAAAAAAAAAAAAAAAAAAAAAACGTGCTAACTGATGATGTCAAATGTACATTCGAGTTAAGCACAAGTACTTTCAACATGTACTTAAATCCAGCGAGGGTCAAGTCTGTTTTGTGGCGCCACCTGGTGTCAGAATGTAGGCTCATCTAAAATCTAATCTTTGTTTTTAATGAATTCCAGGCCAAACAAGCCATTTTGGAGATGGATGCAGTACGTAAGTAATCTTTTTACGTGACATTTACACATAGTTAATAACTGTATTTTTTTTTAAATGTTGCTATTTTCATGTTCATGTGCCTTGCATGTGAGTATATTCAAGAAACTGTGCTATTTTTTTTTATTCTGTTGACTCTCCAGATCATCATGGGTTTCAGTGCAGCCCAGATGGTGACAGGAAGGACTCCCCTCAACTCAAGGAAGGACCCACTCCTCGTAGAGGACGCAGGAAAGGTGAGGAGCACAAAATTTAAGCAATGAATCATATGAAATTTGGGATCAATTGAAACGAGGTGTTTTGGACCTTAAAGGAAAGATTCATGAATTCAACATGCAAAATCTGTACAAAAGTTTCAGATATACTTTTCTGTGTTCCCAGAGCCACTTTCTAAATTACTGAAGAATGCAAAGCAAAATGCAGCTAACACTGATGGTGAAAAAGTGAGTCACAACCAAAGTCGACGAAGCATTTTCATCACAAAAGCAGATTGCACTGACTCTAAAACTGCGCCGCTGCTTCTCCTCCCCCAGCGAATAAGCCTTGGTGCCAGCCTGCTTTCTCCGGTGTCCCAGCTGGCTCTGGGCACGATAGGTCGCAGCCGTAGCCTTATCAACCAATCGCAGGAGTCCCTGGATCCCGGAGATCACTATGACCACAGTGACCGGGAGGAAGGCGAGGAGGCACATCAGCAGGATGCCGATGATGAAGATGACAGTGGTCTGGTGAGTTATTGCATTTTAGTAACTTGAGATACACAACACTTCCTTGCAAATTATTGTGTTAATCTTAAAAAATCTAAAATCAGGGCAGTGGAAAGAGACTGCGAGTTCCTGGCAAAGGCAGCAGAAAGAGGCTGAACCCGCAAGCATCAGTTGACAGCATTGAACAATGGAAATCTTTCAACATGAGTCCCTCAGACCTGCAGGTAACGTTTTTATTTATTGCTGCAATTTCGAAATGTTGTCAGCTTTTCTGTGTTTTTGGACCTTGTCAATCACACAAGGAAAAAAAAACAAATGCTTCTGCTTTCCTTTAACTCAGAGAGCCAGAGAATCCCTTGTAAGGGAAGGAAGTCACCACCCGCCGCTCCTCAGGACACCTCACGTGACAGAGGAACCTCCAGACTCCCCCATCCCCTCCGTAATAGTCACAGAAAGTGACCATTCAGTGCGGAACATTTGGGCAGACCATCGGGCTCGCAGGGCCATGTTCCCCACCCGCCAGAGGACAATGCAGCCTGACGATGAGAACGAGGACATTTACCAGATGTTTGTTCCTACAGAGCCAGGTCCAGCAGAGCCTGAGGTGCCCACGGAGCGGTCGGAAGCTACCTCATCACCCAGGACAGCTCGGCCTTGCAGCTGGCACGTTGAACAGGTGCCCACAGTGCAGGTTGACCCTCCGCCTGATGGCAGCAGAGTCTTGCGGAGGGCCAGCAGCGTAGGGGAGAAGGCTACGGAGGCACGGGAGAATCCTGAAGATGACCAGGCCGGCCACAGTAATTTGGAAGTGATTAACACTGAATCATCCAGTAATGACATATCAGGATCCTCCTCAGCTGAACAGCTAACAATAGATGATATTGAAAATGTGTATGATAATATCAGCTTTGAGGACCTGAGGAGTATGGGGCTCATCAGAAGAGACCCTGATGAAAGTCAGACTCGAAAAGACACTTCTACAAATGCACAGGTTTCCCAGGGACTGGCCACAAGAGCACAGAGTGCTCCAGGGCTCACAAAGCCATTCATTGAGCCAGACAGTTCATCAGACAGTAATCGCTCCTCGTTACAGGAGGTGAAGCAGTACGGGACATGTGAGCTGAAAATAGTGGAGGAGAATATCTATGACACAATCTGTTTTAGGGAGCCACCATCAACAGATGTGAAGCAAACAAATGAAGATAAGCTGAAACTAGAGCGGACCAGTCTGTTGGCCTCAGAACAAGACCTGGCTGAAAGTGTCGGAGGGTTTGCCTCAGAGGAGAGCCTCCATTTCAGAGAGGATGACGGACCACAGGCGCCCCATCCTGTACTAAGCTCCTCTGAGCCAGATTATTCCTCCTCCTCTGCTTCGGAGAGTTTGTCCCAGCGATCGCAGAAAAGGGATGGGATGTCTGAGCGGGTTGATGAGATCTGGAATGACTTGGAAAACTACATCAAGAACAATGAGAAGAAAGCTGATCGACTTCCTGCTGCGTTCCCCGTGAGCGCTAACGAGTCGCCCAAGAAAGTCTCATCTGTGAAGAACAGCCCCGTAAAGAGTCCTCCTGTGGTTACTCCTCAAACTTCCACCTCCACAACCAAGAGCCCCCCGGCACATCAGCCTAAACCCCCACCTGTCACCTCCACACCATCGTTAACTGTCCCAACCATCAACCTTCCTGACCTCCAAAGTGAAAGCACTGCTGAAGAGGAAAACAGCAACCCAGCTCCTGCGTCACGTCCTCTTCCCGTGATCCCTGAGCCCCCGCCAGGGACAGTTAAAAGCATCCGTAACAGACTCGCTCGCCTCAGCAGCGGCAGCTTCCGCCTTGAAGATGACGATCTGGTGGAGCTGCCACAGCGAAACGCCCCTCAGAGAGAGGGCACCCTCAAAGACCTCCACAGTTTGTTTCCAGGGGAGCTGGCGGGTCTGGACACCCCTCTGGCATCCTCCTCTCTCCTGCTGGGGGAGTCTGTGGACTTCCCCCTGGAGCTGACAGACAAAAGCAAAAGCCGAGTCTTCCTGATGGCACGGCAGTATAGCCAGAAGATCAAGAAAGCCAACCAGCTGCTGCGGATGAGGAGCATGGACCCTGGAGACTCGTGTAGTCGAGCCAGAACTGAGAAGAAGCAGAAAGACCTCGCTGCCATCCTAGAGGAGAAGAAACAAGGAGGTGCTGCTATAGGTAACGCAAAACATTTCTCTTCTCTACAAAATGATAACAGACATGACAGAGTCTCCTCCCAACTTTCCCTCTGACTTATGTCTTCAGTCTGCACCTGTAAATGCAGGAGAACTTTATCTTTACTTTCAGCCATATCTTGACATGGTAGGCAAAAAGCAGTTCTGTTCTTTTTAAGGCTGAGTATATTAAAGAAAACTGGGTTAGGCCACATGTGGCCTATACCAGAACCCAGTTAATCAGGTCAGGATCCGTGTCAGTACTCCCTGAGAAAAAAGGATGGCTGCACCTAATGACTATTTTATTAACGTCATACATGAAAGTGAATAAAGAAGTTCAGAGTTACAGGAATAGCCGCTGAATTATTTCCAGCTATTTAATTGTATAGAATAGTTCTGTTGCAGTACATTTCTCACTGTGGAGCTCTTCTTAGAGGCCACTGAAAGGTTTTACTAACGTACCACATGCTACCATTCAAATGCATGCTGCTTCTGTGAATGAGCATCTGTATGCTGCTGTTTTCACATATTTTTTTTTATTCTTCCCCTGCTGGCTCTGACGTGCAAAACACAAGAAAATGCAACATTTTTCATGCGACATTCAGGGGAAATTGTTTCACCTTTGTCTATCCCCTCTGTTCTTTCCTCAGGTGCAAGGATAGCCGAATACTCCCAGCTCTATGACCAGGTGATGTTTAAGGACTCTCCCGGACAGAGCGGTCACAGCTCGGCCACTCCGCACCACACCCACCCAGGACTGCCGTACTCTCCGTCCATGCCTGAGACCTCCCTGGAGGAGGACTGGCTCCACTCCACCTACAGCAACGGGGAGCTGGCGAGCTTCATGTCCTCAGCAGGCGAAGGGATCGACATTCAAATGTCTTCCAACCCTCAACGCAAGTTTACCTCCTCCCGCTCCATCCCCTCTCTCAAAACCATCCCTTCCTCTCCAACCGCCCCAACGTCGCAGAGGTGGAGCTCATGTGTGTCGGCGCCAAGTGAGAAAGAGGAGCATGTGTACAGTTCCATTAAGAGAAATACATCCTTTAATGCGCTGTCTTCCTCGTCTAGTCACAGTCAGCCTGCCAGCTCTGCAGGCAGCCAGCAGCATGAGAACCACCACCAGTCTGGACTAAAATGTAACGGACCCACTTCGGATGGAGTCACAGACAGACTTCGCGGCCCCAGTCTGAGCCGTACTGGTCGTCAGAGCAGCCTCCCAGAACGCTCCACCCTGGGACAGTCAGAGCTCACTCTACACGATGGCCAGCAGGTCGTGGTCCTGAATCGGGCTTCTGCCATGAGCATACTCACCGCCACACAGAACTACATGGCCAACTTTAAGGACAACGGGGAGGACGACGACGACTATGTCGAGATCCGCTCAGAGGATGAGAGTGAAGCAGAGCGGGATAAATTAGCTCAGGGTAACACCAGCTCAGCTGTCCTCTCCGGTCAGAATCGGGCTCTTGTCCAGTCGCAAAGTCTGCCGTGCACCCCGATCCACTCCTGCGCCCCACTGAGATCTCTGGACACCGAGCATCTGGAAAAGTACCTGTGGAGCGAGCCGCAGCAGAACCAGTCAACCATTGTCCAGTCTCTGAGGGAGAAGTTTCAGTGCCTGAGCTCCAGTAGCTTTGCCTGAGGCTGCAAGACAACCAAAAGCCAAATAAATGTCCACATGCAGCAAAGAGCAACAAAGGGGACACTGGAGCTCAGCCTTGAATGCCCTACAATGACATGAGAGCAACAAAAAATAAATATTGAAACTCTGTTAAAACAGTTCTGTGATTGCAGCCATATTTGTAGTGACGTGACTGAGGTTTATGTTACAGGGCTTCAAAGTAAACATGGAAAGTTGCTGTCAAAATGGTCAAAATGCCATATCAAAGCGTGCATGTGAGCTTCTTTAGCACTTCCAGACATCTGATGGGAGAGTTTGCAAGACTTTTGTCAAAGCTGGTATTCAGTGTGACTGGATTTTAATATTCAAAGGATTTTTCAACTCTTACATCGCTTTATATGTAAGCCTTGTAGAGATAATTGGATTCATATTAGCCGATTCTGCTGTACAGGATATCTGTCGCTTACTGAACTCTTAATTTTCCCCGTGCTCAGCATCTCACATCAACATCTGATAGTAGATTTTTGGCAGCATTTGGCTCTCCATGTCAGTAGTACCTCTTCGGTTAAGAGCCTTTTCTTTTAGTTTTGTTCTTAAGACCGTTTCCATCACTAGTTAACCTCTTAACCCTGGTAGGTGAAGCGAACCACAGTCTTCGCTCATGTTTTTAAATTGTGCTTAAACTGTCAAACTATTGTGAACAAGCAGCTTTAAATTTACAGTTCAAAACCCTGCAGACTTAAGATGTGCTTCTCGGGCTAGTTTGTCAATTTTAGGAGCTTTTAACAGACAGGATGCTAATATGAAGAGAATATTTTGGCCTTTACCAGAACCTGTAGGTTAAGTATAACTAGACGTAGGCTTGTAAGTCTATTGGGTGTTACTTTTCCTATCCCTTCAGCACCAGTAGGGTGTCATGCTTTAAAAGTCAGGAGAAGATGCTGATATTTTAGCTAACCTATAAGAAATGATAGAAGTTCTTATTTATTTCAAATCAGAAATATTATCAAATGCAGTAGTCTGTGGGCAAAATATTTATCTCATCATGTGGATGATTTCTTTTTTCTTTTTTTTTTAGTAGCTCATTTCACGTGTTGGTTTTAAGAGGGACCACAAAGGAGAGCGTTAAGACTACAGTACTGTATTTGGTGTACATTTCTCTCGCTTCCTCTCTTTTTATTTTTATTTTTTCCAAATTGATAATCGGTTGTTTAAGTTGTTTACATCATGGAACACTGTCACACTACTGATATTACATCCTCACTGTCACAAAGAAAGTCACACTGAGATAGCTGACACTTTTTCAGGGTTCACATTTGGTTTATTTTTCTTCTTCTTCTTCTACCTTTCAAGTAAATCCAGGATTCAACACACACTTGTTTGATTTTTCTTTTAATCACTACACGTGTCATATTTATTTGAAAGCATTCCCCTGCCATTGTTACAGTGAGCCACAAACGGGTTGTAAATTAAAGTAAAATATATTTGTGCAAAGATGACTCCGCTCTAATTTAAAGGCGCTCACGAAATTTGAATGAAATACTGTGAATCTGGTCAGAAAATGCCAGTTTTTCTGTCACGCACTGTTCAATGCTGAAATGATGACTCACAAAAAAACACCAGGAAAGCACAATGTAACAGTTGACTGTTCATGTCAAGAAAACTGCATCCAACCCAAGTTAGATGTTAGAAATATGAAGTATGTGATTTTTTTTTTTTTTTTTTTTCCATTTTTCATTGTACATTCTTGTTTTCACAGGTGGGGATTGTCAGTCTTTATTGACTCTTTTTTGCACTTTTTTGCATTTTATTTGTAAACACTTTGTAAAGATGTACATTTTAGGAGAGTTATTCTTGTATGCCATAGATATGCTTTATAATGCTTCGACATTTAAGTTAAGTGTACTGTATTTTTTTAACTGGCTAGTCATCATTGCTCAACAAAACAGTGTATCGAAGATAATAAATTCAACTTCATCTCTTCTTTGTGTTCATGAGCTCATTAGTGAATGAAAATCTCACCACACTGAATTTATAACACCAGTATATCCGTATGTTTGTTGAAAGCAGTATAATGAACTCACCAGATGAACACTTGGAGAACATCTGTCAAATAAAAAAGGTCAGTTTAAGTAAAATTAAGATCACATACTAGTGATATTAATTGCAATGCTTTGTAAGCAGCTATCTTAAATACTTGACTCTGTTAAATGAATAAAGGATTAATAAATCTTAAAAAGGCATAAATATTAAAAAAAATCTGGTTCTAAGCAAGTTGAACATTCACAAAAAATAATGTGTTGAATTCAAGTCCAGTTAAATCCATTTGTGTATAACGGTATAAAGTAACAATTGGATAAAAGTTATTGAGCTGAGAAAAGCAGGAACAAAGGACAGGACAGCTGTCAGCAATATGAAAGAAATGAGGCCAGGGATGTGGAGAAAAAAAAGAGGGAAACCCAAAGTCAATATGGGCGATGGTGGCGTATTGTACATGTAAAAGTGGAAACAACAGAGTAGTAAGGCCTGTGGCAGCTTTATTAAAGGGATGACTCTGGGATCTGCTGAGCCTGCCCCAAAAAAGAGCTCTATTCCTAAGGAACGTTTTAAGCTTAATCTTTAAGGAAGGAAGGACATCAGCTTCCTGAACACAAACTGGGATCTGGTTTCAGTATGGAGGAAAACTCCAGGGTTCTAAATTCTGCAGAAATGTCACCCACAGTCAAAGCACTAAACACTAATTCTAGCTTTTTCTGAGCCCATTATCACTTTTTTTTTTTTTTTGAATTAGAATTTTAATATTATGAAGCTTTTTTTTTTTTTCTTTTTAATTTAATAAAGAAAGTGAGGGGGATATGAATCGGGGGTGGGGGAGTGAGGGGGAGGGATAAGGGCGTCTGCTGCAAATCTGAAAAACAAAAACAAACACAACAGGCACACAAACAAGACAATGGGAGAAATACACTTGGAATCTGAAAGAGAGAGAAAAAACAAGAGAAAAAAACAAAACAGAAACAGGCAGAGACAAAACCAGCAACCATCCCAGCCCAGGTCTCTAAAACTAAATCAGGACCACTGCAGCTGTCTGTCCCCATCAACACTGTGAAGTGAGCATGTAGGTGAATGAGCAGCAACCAGGCCACCCAAGCTATCACGGGCAAGCAAGGAAGAATCCCGGGCCCAGGCAACCAGGGACCAGGAGAGGGTAAGGAGGAAGTCCCTCGTCAGCAAGCCCCGACCCCACCCAGCAGGCAACAGAGGGAAGCCCCGGGTGGAGCCCCCACGACCATGGAAGAAGGCAGCCAGGAAGCCTACAATAACGGACCGAGACCCCGCCCCAACCACCCAGTACAGGCCGGTTGCAGGGTCAAGAGCAGAGCACAAGAACCCCCCCACAGGGAGCCACCCAGAGAGGCCCAGCAGCAAAGAGCCCCAAACCCAGGCTGGACAGTAGACACCCATTCACTCAAAAACACCAACACACACCCACTGACAAGGACAAGGACAATCATTCTCTCACCACTCCCACTAGAGGCCCGGTACAGCCCAGCAGCACCCCAGACCCAGGCCCGGCAACCAGTACCTGTCCCCCCGCCCAAGGCCGAACATGGGAAACATGGGTGTAGAAAGGCCCCACCCTCCTCCCTCCTGCCCCCTGGTGATGACTGTGTGCGGGTGTAACTAATGCAATTAAAACGAAGTGGGGAAGGGGAGGTCAGGCCACCATGTGGCTATGCCAGTAACCACATTTGACAGTGACCCCCCCCCCTCCAAAGACCCTATGTGCAAATGTGTTTGTGAAGTGTATATCTTGAATGTAAAGATGTCTAAGATGTAGTTAAAAACTAAGGAGGGGGCAGTCTCGGGACATGTGAGACAACCTCCCCCATGTCCCAGACCGCCCCACCCCTCAAGGTCCTACGTGACTGTGAGGATGTGTCATGTCAAGGAGGAGGAGGGTACGAGGTTAGGAAGCAAGGCCAGCTGGTACTGACCCTGATAGGCACCCACGTTCCCCACAGAC
>JBAMYA010000017.1:4692723-4709705 GCA_037176975.1 Arrhamphus sclerolepis
GGATAGGAAGCAAGGCCAGCTGGTACTGACCCTGATAGGCACCCACGTTCCCCACAGACCACCACAAGGCAGGAGGAGGTTATTTTACTATTATTTATCCATGTGGGGAAATTCTTTCTCCGTATTTAACCCATCTGGGCTGCTGGACCCAGAGCGTTGGGCTCCAGCGGTGCAGTGCCCGGGGTACAGGTGGGGGTTTGAGGTGCCTTGCACATGGTGAAGGAAAACAGATAACACTTTTTAAAGGCTATGTTAGGCTATGTGCGGCCACGTGAAATGGCGACTTGAAATGAATTTGATTCAATGACTGTTCACATGATTTCAGTCACGTAAAGATGCCTTTCTTTCTTTGTTTCTAACCATTGGATTTGGGGAAGTTTGAACAGGGAAGAAATTAAATTATCAAACTGTTATCTCAATATATTAAATGACTTTAAGTCCATAAATTGACAATCTGATTTAATTTATTTATTTTTTTATGCTGTGAAGTTAAGCATGGTGTCAACTGAATTTTATTTTAAACAATGAGCAAAATAACAGCTGATAATCCTATGAAAAAAAGGAACGACAACACTCACTGTAAGAGTGACAATAAATCACTCAAAAATTATAGAAACGGACCAAAAATGTACATCCGTATCCCGGACGACAGAAATCACAATAGGGTGACCAGGACTTTAGCACACATAACTGGTGCCATGAATGAAGTGGGGTCACAGCAACTCTCCGCTTCACCCTGTAGACGTTTCTCGACATTATCCTAGTTAGGGGGCGCGTCTGGTCTACCCAAGGGTCTACCCGCCGAAACTTTTTGGCAACGAAGAATACTTTTTCTTGGTGCATGCAGGGAAATGTAGTTTATCAAGATCAACGGGACAAAACGTTTTTCTTCTTCTAAATTGACAACGTAACTGTTGGAAATAAAAAATATGCTTAGTGCCCGCATTTTTACTTGAAATCTTTTACATCAGTTAAATCCGGAATATTTTAAAAATTGCTATTATTTGGTATTTTTTACTTCTCGAACCTTCTGAACCTGTTTACCCACAGTGCACCGGGGCACTTCCTTTCTTCTCAGCGGTGTGGTGGTCCAAAATGTCGCTTCTAGACGGTCCGTTAAACGTGTTCGGCCAGAGAACAACTGGCGAATCTGTTCGCACTCAAAATGGTGAGTTGTTGTGCAGTTTAACTTTGTACGCCAGATAAATTAACTGTGCACGTACAACCGCCGATTAGGACACTAACTCCATTACGGCATGAACTACACGTGTGACTCAGGGTATTAACTAACTTTGCTGCTGGAGTCAGTACGTCCCTCTGTCTCTTTTTACGCATCACAGTTCAAAAATATTAATAAAATTCTTGTATAGTGTCGGATGGTTTAATTATGGTTCCACAGCCCCATTTTAGTACCTTCCACTCGCATTACAATGAATGGGCGGCTATGCTAATGGGGCAGAGAAACCCTGTCACGGTCTGAAGGTGTGGCTGCAGGTTTTGCACCCCACTTAATAAAGTGACAGAATATGTATATTATTGCTGAACTGCTACAGTTGGACTCTGTAGTGTTCAAGCTGCATTCAACATCCTAGAATAGCTGATAGCTTCCTCCTTGTTTCTGCAGTCATGGCCGCAGCTTCCATCGCTAACATCGTCAAGAGCTCCCTTGGACCCGTTGGTCTGGACAAGATGTTGGTGGACGATATTGGGGTCTGTTGCAAGTCAAGGAACATCTACCTACTGTGTATACACGGTTTAGCTAAATTAATTTACATCACAATGCCGTGATTTATCATTTAGTCGTGTTTATTTGATCAGGACGTGACCATCACCAACGACGGAGCAACCATCCTGAAGCTGCTGGAAGTGGAGCACCCAGCCGCCAAGGTCCTGTGTGAACTGGCAGACCTGCAGGACAAGGAGGTCGGAGATGGGACCACATCGGTGGTGAGTAGTACAGCCCAGGGAGGGGGTACCTTTTCTTGACATTTGTCCTGTTCTAGTACCACGCATCTGCCTTGTATTCAGGATGTGTGGCTATGCTAACAGGAAAGAGAAACTATCCTTCGTCGTCTGAAGGAGTTCAGCATAATCATTTCTGACACTCCTAATGAAGCGATGGAACAGAGAACAAGGCAAAATCTGTAATTTTTGTAAAGAAATTTTGGCTGGTCCCTATTTTTCTGTTAATTCCATGCGATGTGCATTTCCTTTGTCAAGGTAATTCTCGCTGCAGAGTTGTTGAAGAGCGCAGATGAGCTGGTGAAGCAGAAGATTCACCCCACGTCAGTCATCAGTGGATACCGTTTGGCTTGCAAGTAAGATGGGACCAACACATTTAAATTGCGGAATCTTGTATTCCTCAAATGTTCTGATTGTCTTCTGTTTACTTTCTTTCTACAGAGAAGCAGTGCGCTACATCAATGAAAACCTAACTATTGGAACAGATGACCTGGGGAGAGAGTGTCTGATCAATGCAGCCAAGACCTCCATGTCTTCCAAAATCATTGGAGTGTATCCTGGAACTGGGTCTGATTTGAAAGCAATTTTATCACAGGTTTCCTTGGAAGTGTTTATGTTTTCTGTCTGTGTGGAAGGTTACTCTTCCTTGACCTGAGCTTCTAGTGATGCAGACTTCTTTGCAAACATGGTTGTGGATGCTGCCTTGGCTGTGAAGTTTGTGGACAGTAGGGGAGTAGCCAAGTACCCCATCAACTCTGTGAATGTGCTGAAAGCCCACGGCCGCAGCCAGAAAGAGAGTTTCTTGGTCAATGGTTATGCACTGAACTGCACAGTTGGTTCGCAAGGTACGTTTGTCGACAGTCTTATTCCCAAATATAGATATACTACACATGGCATCCCTTTTTTTGAGACATATTCAAGTATTACTGTTGATTCAACTCCCATTTAAATTTGCTGCTATGTCTTGCCTGATGGTGTATGCAGTGATACGCGTGGGAGACACTAAACTGGCCTTAAGAGCTTTGTCACAGTATTGTATAAACTGTGGCTCTTCTTTTGGTCAGACAGTAAATTAAAGCTTAAAACATTCTATTGTATAACTTTGGTTTTATTCAAATTTCTACTGCTGACTACATATTGTGTTTTTCCTGTAGGAATGGTGAAGCGTATCGTAAATGCTAAGATTGCTTGCCTTGACTTCAGCCTACAGAAGACCAAAATGAAGATGGGAGTCCAAGTCATCATCAATGACCCAGAGAAGCTTGACCAAATCAGGCAAAGGTGTGTTATACAATATTTGTTTCATTTTAGCTCATTCACATGCACACATCTCTCAAGTATCCTCCCATTTTCATTTGCTGCGGTGCTGAATCGGTGCTTCACGCAGTGATACGCGTGGGAGAAAACATGAGCAGTCACAAGTCAAGGCAACAGCTTCTCTGTGAGCTGCTGGACCACCACTGTGAGCTGGACACTGCAAAACTCACTTGATTGCACTAGAGAAATTTGACTTATTATATGACAATATTATAGAACACAAGAACGATTAAACATGATTCACAACGGAGAGAAGCTTTCATTGACACCACACCTTTTTTTTTTTTTTAAACTTGCAGCATTGAATGTTTTGAGTTGGTGAGTCATCCTTCATATCAGGGATGAAATAGAAACATTGGTCTTGGTTGGTTGTTTTAGGGAATCTGATATCACTAAGGAGAGGATCCAGAAGATTTTGGCAGCAGGAGCAAATGTCATTTTGACCACTGGAGGCATCGATGACATGTGTCTTAAGTACTTTGTGGATTCTGGAGCAATGGCAGTTAGAAGGGTCGTGAAGAGGGACCTCAAACGCATTGCCAAGGCAACGGGAGGTAAGCACGAAGCATTCTGTAGTTTGTGATGGTTACCTTTTGACTCTCTGCATCCTTGGATATGTTTAAGTATCTTTGTCAAGCTCCAGTATTCTGAGTTTATCTAAGATCTGTGTATTTGACCTTTTGCTGTTTGTATCCATTCTCAGCAACCATGTGCCCCTCACTGTCCAATCTGGAAGGAGAGGAAACTTTTGAGGCCACAATGCTCGGCCAGGCAGAGGAGGTTGTGCAGGAGCGGGTCTGCGATGACGAGCTCATCCTTGTCAAGAAGTAAAAACTCCAACGGTTTTAAGTGCTTTGTATATGTGCAGCTGTCACATTTGTTATAGTGTTGCTTGGCAATAGATTTGTATTTTAACTTTGTTACGTATAAGTGAAAATAACTTGAGTGTCTTCAGTTGTTTTAAAGGGGAAGTGAATTCAAGCTAGACAAGTGTCATTATAGCCCATCATCAAAAAAAGTTTATAAATAGTGTTGGAGCTGAACTGTCTTTTGCTCATTCAATATTTGGAGCAGTGCATTATTCTAAATGGAATTTAAAGTAACTGTGACTTAAATCTACTGTTTTAGCACAGTATATTGAACTGTTGCTCTATTCTCCATCCCATCAGTACCAAAGCGCGCACGTCAGCCTCCATCATTCTGCGTGGCGC
This sequence comes from Arrhamphus sclerolepis, assembly GCA_037176975.1. Classification (NCBI taxonomy): domain Eukaryota; kingdom Metazoa; phylum Chordata; class Actinopteri; order Beloniformes; family Hemiramphidae; genus Arrhamphus; species Arrhamphus sclerolepis. The sequence continues at coordinate 4,697,214 of JBAMYA010000017.1, forward strand.
TAATGACTTCATGTGCGATGAGATGCAACGCTCACTGCACGATGCGCTCTGTGTGGTCAAGAGGGTGCTCGAGTCAAAGTCAGTAGTACCAGGAGGAGGTGCTGTGGAGGCTGCTCTTTCCATTTACCTGGAGAACTACGCTACCAGCATGGTGAGTTCACACTGAAACGGTCAAGCTTGTATTTGTTGGTCTTTTCCTTTTAAAGGAGATAATTTTAAGCTAAAATTGACACTCATTGTTTTTCTCTTTTAGGGTTCCAGGGAGCAACTGGCCATTGCTGAGTTTGCGCGGTCACTTCTCATCATCCCTAAGACGCTGGCTGTGAATGCAGCACAGGACTCCACTGACCTGGTGGCTAAACTGCGGGCGTTCCATAATGAGGCTCAGGTCAACCCTGAACGCAAGAATCTCAAGTGGTGAGTTTCGTCTTGGTTGATGAGTCAAGGAATTGATTAACCTTATTCTATTTTCATTTCCTAGCCTTCCCATCCACAAGTTAAGTTCTCTGTAGTGGAGTTGAGGTTCAGGTTGTATGAGAACATCCCCACTCCCCTTTTTTTCCCCAGCTGATTATTTGAACAAAATATTAATGGGTTTAAAAGTAATATATGTAGTTTTCTTTTGTTCTTGTTTCACTTGATCACAGGTTTGAGTCTGTTGCATTCTTGTGCTGAGGTGTGTTTTTTGTGATCCCAAACTGTGCCCCTTATAGGGCATAGTCTGGAGATGCCTTTTTTCTCCCCTCTTCTTCCCCTCATGTATCTATTTTCTTATCTATGAGAAAAGGAGCGCTGGGCAACGACAGCTACCTTCAGTCATCTGGTCCCGTTGACCCTGTGTTATTTGTTCTCTTGGATGGGCTGTATTGTAAAATGACTTTCCCCCTCGGGGATTAATAAAGTATATCTTAAACCTGTTTATTTTATCACTGTTTTGGTCATCCTTGTAGGATTGGCCTGGACCTGGTGAATGGCAAACCCCGAGACAACCGTCAGGCTGGTGTGTACGAACCCACCATGGTCAAGACAAAAAGCCTGAAGTTTGCGACAGAGGCTGCGATCACCATCCTCCGCATTGATGATCTCATTAAACTGTTCCCAGAGCAGAAAGAGGGCGGGCATTCTTACCAGGATGCTGTGCAATCTGGATCTCTGGAGGGCTAAAATGCTGATTTGTCCCAATTGGTTCAACGTTTGTATTTATAACAAGCTCTTCATGGCTGTTGCTTTAGTGTAGGCCCTGCACTTTGCCAGTTTACTGTTCTCCCACTCCCTCCTTGAAGTTCTTGCTTCAAAAAGAACTTTTATGTTTTGTTTTTTCCTTTCATTTTTGGGCAAATAAATGGTTGCCTCCAATGGTTGCATATGACTTATTTAAACTTGAGTAGCTGTGACTTCATACATTGAAACAAACACACTCTACGGCTGATAATTCTTTAATACTTTAACTGTCAAATAGTTGGGTTACAGCAAAAATATTAATATGCTACAGGAAGCACTAAGACGGTAAAAGTACTTATGGCACTTAAATGTGATTCAAGTCTGTCTTCATAATCATTGACACAAGTTCCGTTTATTCCACAATGTGACTGGAATGTTAAGTTTATCTATAGAAGGCTTGCAGCTACAATTACAACCATTAAAATTGCACAAGCTAAATTACGCACTGTAAGAAGGAGCAGTTCCTCAGAAACCTGTTATATGGACGCTGAACTAGTTTCTTCAGCTTTAGTGTTGACTTTTTTTTTTTATAAGTTTGTAGCTAAAAGCAGATGGTTTGATAGAAAAGAACTGTTTTAAAGTTTGGTTTTGCCAACTACTGCCTGCAGTATCATACCATTTTTGCACATCCATTACCACATTAAAATAATTAAGTGTAAGCTGTCAGTTTAAACACGATTTGGGTTTGTTCTGACAAGACATTAAAGATCTAGCTTTCATCCATTCTCAAGCCAAACCTGAGGAATTTTAAGTTCACAGTGACCATGGCAACCTGCTGGATAAGATCAACACTATACTTTTAGGGTACAGTGACTGGAAGAAGCGAGGTAAGCTGCATTTTTACATGTAATTACTCAGTAAACAACATTCATTATCCCTTATTCAATTCCAAAAGAAAAAGATTAAGTGCAAATTCTCTAAGAACGATGGACTTTCATCTCAAACCCTCTCTACACACATGGCGATACCCATCCCTCCTCCAATGCAGAGGGATGCCACTCCCTTCTTTCCTCCAGTCCTCTGTAGTGCATGCAGCAGCGTCACCAGCACTCGGCAGCCTGACATGCCAATGGGATGGCCCAGAGAAATGGCACCACCGCTCACATTCACCTGAGCAATACAATAACATGTCTTAGGTTTCTGTAAAACACTTATTACAGATGTTTGCAAGGAGTAAAATTAACATCTCTTTCAGCCAGTTGATGAATTACCTTGTTTTCACTGAGACCAAGCTCTTTCACTACAGCTATCGATTGTGCAGCAAATGCTTCATTAATCTCAAATAAATCCACCTGGTTTAGCTGCCAACCTGCTTTTTCTACCTAAAAGATTTGAGACAAAGAAATTAGAGAAAAATGCAAAAGCATTTTCACGAGTTATATTTAAACTGGCCTTCACTTCTTACCGCTTTCCTGATGGCTGGTATTGGCCCAGATCCCATGATAGCAGGATCAAGGCCAGCCTGAGCCCATGATATGATCTTGGCCATGGGTTTTATGCCCCGCCTAGCAGCCTCTGACTGGCTCATTAAGACAGCAGCTGCTGCTCCATCATTTATGCCTGTAAAAGAAAAAATATATATATTTTTTTATTAAAAGTTTGTCTCAGGCAGCTAGTCAGAGATGAACCGTCATCTTCATGCATGGTTTAGAAGCAGCTCTGAAACCTGAAGCATTTCCAGCGGTGACTGTGCCACTGCTGTCCTTGATGAAGCATGGTTTGAGTTTGGACATGGTCTCCATGTTGCTGCCATGCCGAGGAAACTCGTCCACCCTGACTTCCACTGGACCTGAAGGTGATTAATAAAAAAAAAAAAAAGCCTGTGACACCATTTACGGGCTCATGGAATGCACAACCACTTACTACAGCACAGAAGAATTCACTACCTTTCCTTGATGGCACGATGATGGGGACAATCTCTTTTTCGAAATGTCCTGCTTTTTGTGCAGCCTCTGTTCTGTTCTGAGACTGGACAGCAAACCGATCCTGCTCCTCTCGACTGACGCCCCACTGCTTCGCTACATTCTCAGCTGATAAAAGATTTATCACAGCAAGATTCTTTTTTTGTTACAATAAAGAGTTCTGGCTGTGTTGTTAAATGATTACATAGATTCATACCTGTGATCCCCATGTGGTAGCCATGGAAGGCATCCGTTAGGCCATCGGCCACCATGGAATCCTGCAGTGAAGCATCACCCATTTTCACTCCTGCTCTCATTTGCAGAGTGTGAGGAGCCTGAGTAGATAAACGGAAGGTGATTAAAACTTCCATTTGCTCCATTGCCTAACTCATATGCTTCCTCAAAACTCCTTAGTACCTACCCTACTCATGCTCTCCATCCCACCTGCCACAACCACAGTTGACTCTGCTGCCTGGATGGACTGAGCTCCTAGACATATAGCTTTCAGTCCAGAGCCACACACCATCTGGCAGCTCCACGCAGGGACTGGATAGGGGATACCTGCCCCAACACTGGCCTGCCGGGCTGGGTTTTGTCCTTGACCTGAGAGAGAGAAAGAGAAGGACAAATCCAGTGCAAGAAACTTTATGACTATGTGAGAAGAAATACCCCCAACGTCAAATACAGCTGTCAAAACAAACTTTCAAAACTTTTTCTTAGCTTTTACCTGCTGTTAGGACATGTCCCATGATAACCTCTGAGACCTCCTCTGGTTTTACACCAGACCGCTTCAGAACATCCTTGATCACCACGGAACACAAGTCGCTCAGAGACACCGTAGACAGAGCACCGTTCAAGGACCCTGTGTAAGAAGGCATTACATTGTAATTAATGGAGTCACAGCCATCTAGAACCTATCAATATTAGATAGTGAATTATATATATGTATGCATACGGTATACACATATGTATTAGCCCAACATAGCTCACTTGAATGTGTCAAGCTGTTCTTAGAAAATATAATTTTGTTGCCATTGGTTTGAGTACCTAAAAAGCTGTCAATATTGTTACCAGTATTGTAGCAAAGTATCATGTTCCCTGTTGCATTTTGTTGCAATATAAGGACCCAGTAAAAAGATAATCAGCATCAAAATTCTTTAAAAATAAACAAATGATTTCAACTCACCCTGTTGCAACCCAAGCTTTATATTTTGAGTAATTATATATGTATACATATATATATATATATATATATATATATATATATGAATAATAACAATAATAAAAACTGACCTGTAAGCAATAACATTTAAGTATTTTAATTATTTGATTAATAAGCCTTTTTTATCTTAATGATTATGTTTCTGAAAAAAAAAATAAAATCAAGTCTTATACAGGCTTAATTTTCTATTCACAAAATGAATCCATTCGCACATCAGAGAATAACCCCTCCCAATTATATCTAGTCATATTGTAGGTAACCAATCATAGCAGGCTCGTGCTTCGTGGCACTATAACCGCCAGCCAATCAGTGACCGCAGAATACTGTGGACACATGAGCGAACCAATCACAGCTGTGAGACTTCTCTGCGTGTTAAAAATGAATGACTATTATGGTTAAAATGAAGGGCATGGTCGCTTATGCCAAATTTAAAACGTCAAAATTCACCAATTAAAGCGACTGTTTAGATATATATATAAATATGTACGATGAACAACGGTATAACTACAGAGTCGCAATTTTTTGCACAGCTAATTTGACAGCAGCAGCAAACAACCCATGAAAAATACAGTTGTAATGTAAGAGAACCTTTATAATAAATAGTATTTTCGACATATTCAACTTTACCAATTGGAGTCCGTCCAGCAGAAACGATGACCACGGGTTCAGCGTTCATCTCGACAGAAGGGAGGTTGGAGCGGAGCACCAGTTTCTGAATGTTCCTGTCTACTCTGTTGATATGAAGACAGTGATATTTATACACGGGTTTTACATCTAGTTTCACCTATAGCGCCCCCACGTGGTCGGGAGTATGTATAATTTAACGTGTCATCAAAAAAGAGGAGCCAACTCACATTTAAACTGCTTCAAGATTACACTGCCTTCTTTAGCCTGTGCATTTTACAAGTTAGTGATCTAGTTTAATTTAGTGTTAATATAAATTAGTACTGTATTCATTCTTAAATTACCTTTTTGCATTGAAAATATAGTTTCACTGAATCATTTTGATGTGAATGATCAGAAAAAATGTTTCAATTCTTTATTGAAATTTAAGAATATGTTACATGGTTTACATACATGTAGTTTTTATGTTTTTTCCTTAAATCTTTTTTTTTTCTTTGGATGCTTAACTACCTTCCTAAGACTTGAGAACGACTTCTGCTTTTCAAGTTACAGTACTGGTTATCTTAGTTTCAACCCCCACATAATTTAAATCATAAACTTGCATACCATTTTCTCTCTCAAGATCATCAGATTAGGCCTCTAAACCATCCAAACTTAAGCTGCTGATGGCTATTAATAAGGAATTTCACTCTGTGGTATTAGAAATTTTTATTGATATTTGGTCAGTACATGAAAAGGCTGAAATCAGAATATGAACATTTCAAATGAACAACTCTCACTTTCAGCAGAATGTTTCAAACAGAATTTTTTGCCAATTAAAAAACAAAACAAAGTACTTAAAAAAAAAAAAGAGGGGGAAAAAACAGCACAGGCCAACATCTAAAAAAAGACCTTCTTGAATATTGTGAAGCTACTGTAATTCAAACCTTACAATGGGTTACAACACCGGATGCCAGATTTCAGAATCAAGAGCTCAAACAAACAGCATACACGTGCTGAAATGAACATGAGTGAAACATACTAGTGTTAAATCATACATCCACGCAATTTAAATCTAACATTAATCCTTTCTTGTTATATCCCTGTTAAGCAACACGAATGTGACAAAGGCATCACGATACGCAAGGGGACAATGTGAAAAAACTTATTTGACAGCAGTGCTGTGTTACAGACTACTCATCTGTTGCCTTGTTTGTATATTGTATATATATATATAAAAAAAATGACAGTACATGTTAAAGTACATTACAAGACCGCACCATCGCTTGTGCTGGAGTCCAGGCCATTCTGAGCGTGCCGTGACCCTGCAGTCCTACCGCCCTTGGTTACCAGGGCAGCCTTGTCCTCATGGGGATCGGTGGTGGAATCTGTGTCATTAGAGTGCTGAGTCAACGATGTCTCGCTGCCTGTCGGAGAGTCCACGCTCTCATACCCTGCACTCAGCTGGTTCCCGAAACCCACAGATCCGCCAGCTCTCCTGGAAGCAGTCCGACTCCCGGTCACCTCCTCTGAGTGGTTGGAGAGTTTGGTCTCAGTTTCACCGGGGCTGGAGACCATGGGGGACATGGGAAAGTCTTCCTCAGTGCTGCTGACCTCTCTGTACAGGCTGGGCGTGGTGGTCTCGCTCCTCTGGGATGAATTGCCATTGCTTGGACCATTGGACACCCTCCCGAAGTCTTTGCCCATTGTCTCAGAGGGAGCGCTGGCCTGCTCTGGTTGAGCTGATGGTTCAGCAGATGAGTTAGACGCTGTAGATGAAGTCCTACTGGGTCCTGCTCCAGCCAAGGCCCCCTGGGACTGAGAGAGCTGCTGACGTGAATCTTTTAGCTGCTGCTGCAGGACAAGGATGGTGCTCTGCATTCCCTCTACCTCCTCATCAAGCTGGATAATAAAGTCATTCAGTTCTGCGAATGAGAATCCAGGAACAAAAAAGAAAAAAAAAGACAGCCATAAATTAACTGAAGTGTAGAAATTTCAAAGATGCAGGCATGTAGATGCTTTTCGTGCTCTCACCATCTTGACTGCTTTTGAGCTCTTCGCTGTACTTTTTCTGCAGGGCCAGCTCAGCTTCCAGTTGGGCGATGCGTCCCTGAGACAGCTGCCGTCCCAGCTCCTGGTTTTCCTGAATCAGCATTCGACATTTGGCCATCAGTTTCTTCCCTGTTTGGCTGTAAGGGAAACGAGTCTCACATCACACAGTGAACCAGGAGTCAATCACAACAGGCAAAGATACTGTTGACCTGCTCCTGTTGCCTCAGCAACCCAACTTCTCAAGGGTCAACAGTAATTATTCAAACTGGTCAATAATGATTCAGTAATCAAAACTTCAATTTCATTCAATCTGATGGACTTGCAGGTAATATGAAATAATCAAGAACCTTCTCAAATGGATCTTTTTGTTACAAATACAAGCAAATCATGTCTTGTCAAGTACAGAAATTGTTTTTTTCTCTACCCCCTTACATGGATTTAAAAGTTAAATTATGACGAAGAATATAAAACCTGCTGAACGTTTTATGGCTCAAATGTGTTCAGCAAACAGTTCCATGAAATGAATGCACTCTTGGGGTCACTAACTTACTTAACTATGTTACACAAGGAGGAAACATCAACATTGTAAAATATCAGTAATTTCAATCTAAAATACTCTTGCAACATGGCTGGATGAGAATAAAAACCTGAGTGTAAAAGGTCAGAGCAGAATAATATGATAAAACACCACAAAGGAGAAAAACAAACAAACAAAAACTTCAATCTCTATATCTATAAAGCAATCAAGAAACGCACACTGGACGCCCAGGCACAGGTTTTGAGTAGTCCTCCCTTTGAATACATAAAGAACAAGTGTTTCAACAGTAGAAACAGCTTAAGTTGCTGTTTGTTTAACCTTACAACAGGTCAAAAATTATGCAAAAGTTGGGCACACCTGTAATACAACATTAGCAGCTTTTGTGGCCACTCTCTTAAAATGTCCTAGTCCAGAAGCCAAAACTCAACACAATCTTTTTTTTCTCTCGTTATAAATCATATTTAAATGCCATTCATTTAGTGTATAAATATCTAAAATGTCACCTATGCAGATGACTAAAATTTTAACATTTATCTGATAAATTCACCCAGTAAAACCCTTCGTATCATCAACGTGATGTTCAAGCATAAAAAAACACCCAATGTCATTAAAATGTGATTATGTGCTTAAGTCAGTTGTATTCACTGAACTCCTATGATACCAGTTATTTTAAGGATTAGAAGACTTAACTCCTCGAAGGAAATATTTAAGCCTCTATACATGCACTGCCTCCTAAAATCGCACCGTCTCATTTCTTACTGTATGAGAGGCAATCAGAAATTTCTTTTCAAAGACCGGAAAAACAAACAAACAAACAAACAAACAAAAAAAAAAACAATTCCACAACTCATTCATTGCATAAACAGTTAAATATCTTCGCCACATAAGTGGGAACGAAAAGTCTAATTGGCCAAGATACTAGGCTGTGGAAGAAATTGTTTGGTCAATCACATAAAATACACAGATTGCAATAAATACATCCTCTTCAATTCATAACATGACTTCTGCATTCACAACTTCATAAGTGGATTCAGTACACGTACGGCAGTGTGTTTCAGCATCCGAGAGATTAAGAGACGTTTCACTCAACACAGAAATCTGTGCAAACATTCACACTCTGGTAAATAAGGGCCAATCATGCTTCTTAGTTCACACACACTGCAGTAAGTGTTTGTTTCTGAGAAACAAGAGAAATATCAGATTAGATGGCATTAAAAAGGAACAATTTACAAAATAAGACATAAATACACTATACCGTGTGCAGGCCCATGTTCAAAGACACAGGCGAATGGACCCTCATGTCTGAACCACAGTCCTTTTGTGGACCGATGATCTGGCGGCGCTCACAGTCTTATTTTCATTTCTAAAGTCTCTTCCCCCAAATTTTTAATTTTAACTCCTACAAAATTATAGAATGTATCTATATTGTCCAAAAAGTCTTTACATTTCTCAGGAAGACTAGCAGGTATTTGTGTGGTGTGATCCACAGTTAAATGTCTTTATAAAACAGGTTTTGAATTGTCTTTAAAATGCTTAAAAATCCCTTTAGGCCGGGCGGGGGGGGGTGCTTCCTGCCTGACACAACCTCCCACATAACCCCCCTATTTAATACGTGAACTGTCTGGTTTTAGCTGAGGGGGTGTAGAAACGATATCCATGATGGAAAGTGAGTGACCACCTCTTCAGAACAGTCCGGACTCCTTCAGGCCCTTGGACGTTGAGGCGATAACGAGGGGAGAGAGCTGAAACACAAGTGTCACCTGACAATTCTGTCTTTTCTCTTTAGGTTATGTGATATGTAGCTGGCACAGTGCAACAGTACAAAAGCAGTTTTGTTTTTGCAGTGACTGGCTTTCTGTAAAGTCTGAGCCTCGTGGTGAGTACAGCATTTGTCAGCCTCCCCCCCCCACCATTGTTCCTGCATGCCTGCAGTGAGAGTGAGGTTGGGGGACGTGAGGAAGTCTTGACTTTTTTGAGGGGGGAGTTATTTTGATTGTCTTTACCTATCAGGTGTAAATTTCCAGGCACTCAGTTCATTTTGGGCCTGCTCCAGTTTGTCTTTAGTCTGTTCCAGTTCTGCCTTCATTTTGAGGAAAAACAAGTTGATGGCTGGGTCCACCATGGATGACCGCAGTTGCGCTGCACTCGGCTGCTGGACTTGCTTGAGGTACTGAATCTGAGTCTGCAGGATGAAACAAACAGGTGTTAGAGACAACTAAAGGTAAAGAAGAGCTTTGGGATTGTTGTCAGTTCCTTTTTGAAGGAATATTTCATTATTTTTAGGAATAATCATTGACTTCTTGCTAACTCTCGTCTTTACTATACTACAAACCACCCAAAGTAACTTTAGACTTCTGTCCTGGTCTTTAAAAAAACAACAAAAAAAAAACAACAAAAACCTGTGTATTACTTTACAGCACTATTTCAAAGATCAACAACAATGGTTAACAATGGAAATAAAATAAATCTAGCTAGCAGAGATACAGAGAACATCATGGCAGAGGTGATTTAAAAGACTTAAGAAAACATAAGACAGAAGAAAGGATGAAGAGAAAACCAAAGAGTAACTAAGCTAGAGACTGCACACGGGTTAATCTCAGTAGTGGGAAAGCAACTTTACCACCATGTTATCTGGTAACAGTTTAAAATTCTAACTAATTATTGATTGAGTTATTACTTAGTTGTATATAAATATAATATTTTAGTATTCCAAACAATTTCAAATCTAATTACACTAGATTGGCATAAGATACCAAAAGGCCCAAGTAATATGGCTTGAAAACAGCTAGTTGAGCATTTAGGTAATTTGTTTATAGTTTTGAGTTTAAAGCAACTGGCACCCAAGCTTAAAAGCTTTCCAATCTCTGATTAGCCACAGAAACAAGACATTGCCTTTAAGTTATCATACACAAGGTGTTTGTTCAAGCTTTTGCTCGTCTTATGCAGTCTTGCATTCTCATGTTCAGGATACAATAGCTGTCGGGAGTGTGTTTCAGCAAGCATTTTTGCCTTTTCTATTTGTTAAGAATGCAGGGAAAAGGCCTAACCCTAAGCGATCAGCATTAATTTAAGAACAACATCTAACACTTTTAAACCGAGATACAAAAAGGACTCATTTTCCCAAAATTACATCAAAAACATTGAGTAAGAAAGATGGATAGATAGGTACCGTGCACTCTTGCATTTCCTGTTCCTTGGTGGCAAGTCGCATGACCAAGATGTTCTCTCTGCGTGCAGACTCCTGCTGCTGCTGCTTGAGCTTTTCCTCCGACTCCTTCAGTCCTGGTACATCATTAGCTAAACACAGCAATAACAGGAAGAGAGGCAATTGTATCACAAAAACACTCTTTTATCACAGGCAGTCAAAGGTTGTCATTTCATTTTGTCAATCATGGGGCTATTTTTCATTTGAGATATTGGCAAGGAAAAACAAAACAACAACAAATCTATGTGGAAGTGCATTACATTCATGCAACATTATGTACTTACAACACAGCTCTGCGTACTTTGCCTCCAAGACCTGGATATACGCTTCATGCTGCTTCCACCTGAGAAGAGTGCAGTATTTTTTTTTAACAGCTCAAATAAATAATAACCGTCCTCACAGCATCCCACATCACCAACAACAGAGCAACTATCTACCTTGTACACAGCTCTTCTCTGGTCAAGGTCTTCATATCAGATTCACTGAGGCGAACCTGCAAGGAAAGAAAAACAAAACAAAACAAGATCTGTTTAGATGAGGAACCCTGTAATGTAAAAAGGTTCAGAAAACTTGATCTTTAGAAATGTTTAAAGAGAAACTGACACATACCTTTTTGGGCAAAGGTTCCTCGTTGGTCATTGTGAACTCTAGAAGTAAATATATGACAGAGAATCGTCAGTTATTACAGCTGGTTGTTGCGTGCTGAAGCCACTGCATCATCTTTTCAGATGTACAGTGATGGCTGTCCGCACGCAGTGAAATATGCCATATATGACAACATCCTAGATTTCTGCATGCCGATGTGGTTTTCGACATAACTATGACACCGATAATGTATGGTGACTGATTTAACTGCATCCTCGACGGATTTAAAGTTAATATTGCTACTTAAATAGGAGGTGTCGAGCCTGGTGTTGGTTTGTGTGGCAGCGGCGAACAGCTAGAATATTAAAGAAGCTGACCAAGGTTAACTCTGGACTGCTAATAACATTTAGCATTCCCCAGTGAACGATACATATACAAATACACAATTAAAGTGCACGAACCGGCGGTTTTAAGCTCTAATTTCTTTTCTTTTTTTTATGTTCGTCCAGGCAGCGTGTATTCTTGGCTCTATTTCGGCTCCTTGTTTTAACAAAATGGCGGTGAAGGAAATACCTCCCTCCGCTACGTTCCTTTTCCTGAAACTAGCGGGCTCTTAGCTGCAGACATCAGGCCTGCCGCCATCAAAACACTTACCTGGACCCTTTCTTTCGATCTTTCAGGAGTTCACAGGCTTCGCAGATTCTTTGTGGCGCGGAATAATAGAGCTATGTAACAATTCTCTGTGAATTTATAAGTTGCAGTGTCGTTTCGACGAAGTCATCGTCATACTCTTCTCTGAGGGCAGAACAGAATGGCTGTGAAGAGCTTCTGCTCTGCACTCGGTCTGCTGCGGACTAATGCCAAAGATCTGACATAAAATGAAGAGTTCTCACTTCACAAATACTTTTGGGATCCTAAAGGGCGGTTGGAAATGTATCAAGGAGTTCAGCCTATAATTACGAAAACCTATGTCTTTTTTTTTATTAATTTTCAGTTGTTCCTTGTTAAATTTTTAGACTTGTTGTGTACTAAAATGATGTAGTGCTCCTTAAATTTCCGCAATTAGGATCCCTAGCTGATAAAATAGATAACAGACATTTCCACACACACACTAACAATCAATACTATCACACACACACACACACACACACATACATATATACAT
>JBAMYA010000017.1:4709805-4729940 GCA_037176975.1 Arrhamphus sclerolepis
AAACTGTTTTTGCAACACAGAGTCCTGGGAGCCTCTCCTCGTCCTCCTCCTCGTGGTCCTCGTGCTCTTCCTCCTCTCTTTTTTTTTTACTCCCTTCACCTCTGTCCACCTCTTTCTCTCTCCCTCCCCATCCTCACTGCCCTGCAACATCCACTCATCTGACCAACTGGTATCTGTATCTGCCAGCTTAAGCTGTTCCTTCAGCACCCCACAGGTGCATCTGAGTTTATTACTTAAAGTAGGAAGAGGCTTGAGGTGGATTTATGTTGATTTGATCTCTCTCTGTGGAGCGGAGTAGTGTCTTTGATGTGGTACGTATGAAAAACGTCTCTTCTTCTGCTCGATCGAAGTTAAGCCATATGGCAACAAAGTCATGGGTTGAATTGTTTGAATTTAAAATTAACTATACGTTTATAACTTAATATCAGTACCAAATGTATTAATTCAATCACATGCACATGCTTGAAGACTGTTTGATTTATTTTATTTTTATTTTTTTAGTCAATCAACTGAGTGATTAATTGATTACTTTGACATTCCAGAACTGTTGAATATTCAGTCTTCCTTGCCGACTAGTTTGACTTAACTCATCAAACAGTACTTTACAGGCACAAAGTAAACTGAGAAACCAACAAGCTTATTCATTCAATTTATACTGCCATGATTTTATTCTATCAATTATAGATATTTTGTGAAGCCGCTGTTCACTGATTAGTTATTTTTATAACCACCCGTGGCACTACAGAGATTCACTTTTACGCTGCTCTCAGCGCTCAGCGTTCATCTTTTTCAGTATCCAATATGATGTCATAATAGAGTATTATGATATCATGCTGTCCAAGTTGTCTGTATTAAACCATGAAATGAGGGTAGTTTCAGATTAATGGTGGAAGGATCAAAGCAGAAGCTAAACTCTGATACACTTGCTTCTCAGTGTAAATGCCTGAGGAAAGAAACAGCAAAACACCCCTGTTCATTAATTTCCTGACATGTATCCATATCCTCAGAAAATTGGACGGTCACACTCATTTTTAATTATTAAGACCCCTCATTTGTCATCCTGCTGATGACATCACAAGCTCTTTGTCGCTGTGGTGATATATGATCCAGATAATATCAATGTGGAGATACTGGATACTCTTGTTTTGTGATTGAGGGTTTGGAAGAACTACTTGGTTGTGATGCAGGTGGATTAATGCGGCTGGAATTGAATGTCCAGCCAAGTTACAAGGTATTAGTAGGGATAATCGTATGACTATGAATTACAATTTCAGGATGTACACTCATAAACATCTATGGAGAGTAAACAAGTATGGATCAGCTATGACAGATCACCTTGATGAGCTTCTTTCTTATTTTCTTCATTAGAGCAGGGAAGGGAGTTTTTTCAGCCATGAAGCTTGGCAAGATCAAGAGCTCTAAAGACGACCACAAGAGAGGAGGTAAACAGTATATGGCACGGTATGCCGCACAAGTTTAGACTCTTGTGGCCCAGCAATGCTTCTGCTCTCCGTATGAAGTTATTAATTGTACTTTATGCTTGATTTCAGCAGACGAACCGGCAGTCCTGGACATGGAGGACCTGGACAGGAAGGCGATGCGTCTTGCTGGAACATTGGACCCAGACACGATCTCTTTGGCCTCCGTGACTGCTGTCACCACCAACGTTTCCAACAAGAGGTATTACACAATGACGCATGAATAAGAGAGCATTTAAACATGCAGTTACTGTCTGCAGCATAGCAATTATTCCTGGAGTAGGCGGTATAAAGAAAGCAGCTTTGCTCAAATTTAGAAAAAATCCTGGAACATTAAAGGGCCAGAATCTTTAATGTGCTGCTTTAAAAACATATTTCCAGGCTGCAGTTGATGATTACACTTAAAACCAAGCTCTGTGAAGAGTAGACATACATGTTCAGTAGTTCCTTACTGTCCTCCATCGATATTGGCCATCTTTACATGAAGCCTAGTGCGAAGTTCAGCAATCATAGACCCTTCATTTCCAAACTGAAAGTCCTTCAAGTGAGAATGAAAAAATATAGAGAGATTTAGAATTCAAGCTTCAACAGTTCCACAGTGCAGCATAAAGCATTCTGTTGGATCACTCACTGTATCTTTACTTTTTTACTTTTCAGGTCAAAGCCAGATATCAAGATGGAACCAAGCTCTGGAAGACCAGTAGATTATCAGGTGCGTTTGTGTGTGTATTCTGTGTGTATTATTATGTGTTATTTTCTATGAATGCATTATCATTTGAATCACAGCAAATAACAGCACCAGGCTTTTCCTTTTTTTTTTTTTAATCTTAATAGTTGCTGCATGACTTCAGGGAGCTTCCCAGACATTTTCTGTATAGGGGAACAACTAAAAGCATGAGGTTCTAACATAAAAGTTCAACTTTTTTTTTAACTCTTTTAGTCTTTAAACAGTGCACTGAAGGAGAGTATAACTCACCCACCTATGGATGCCAGAGCTGAGGCCATCTTCTGCTGCACTTGATGGCAAAATCGTCTATGATCTCAAAGGCCTTTGAACACTATGCACTGAGCCAAGTTGCTAATAATCTGGCTCGCTTAGAAGAGCAGGGATTCCCATCACTACTTTTTGTGTTAATCACTGTGCAGCTGAATGATTAATGAAAACTGAATTGATGCTTAATGACTCCCTGTTGGAAGGAATCCAGCTCATTTCAGGGTTCAGATATTGATCTAATAATATTGTCCTTCCCATCAGATCAGTATCACGGTGATCGAGGCTCGACAGCTAATAGGCCTCAACATGGACCCCGTGGTGTGTGTCGAGATTGGAGACGACAAGAAGTATACATCTATGAAGGAGTCTACCAACTGCCCATACTACAATGAGGTGAGAGCACACTCACACCACAAGTATGAACTTATTATAATATAATCCAATAAAGGCTATGCTTTTTATCTCTGAATCCCATCTTCACTGCCAATATAGTTTGTTTCCTGTTAAAAATCTTAAGTATTTAGGTCTGTAAAAGCAGTAACAATAATAGTCATTTCTGTTTTAATGCGGAGATGAAAAAAAGAATATGACTTTGCAATTCCCTTAAGCTTTATGTAGCATTCTATCATCAAGTTCATTGTTATGATCTTTAATGCAGCAGCTTTAGACCGACAGCAATAAAGCTTTAAAAATATAAAAACAACAACAACAACAAAAAAAAAAACTGCAAAGTACTTTGTAGCAGGAGTCCTGAACATCAGAAAATCTCTTACAGGACAGGCAAGATGTAGTGGAGATGCCGCAGACCTCAGCTTGATGTGCTCTGCAGTGAAAGAAAATGACAGCTCCTGTTATTGACTCTTTCTGTTTGACTGAATCCCTCATGGACCAAAACCAGAGGAGTCAAGTTGTTTGTCTATTCCGCTTCCTGTCCTCACACTGAGACTGCTTGACTCCTGCTAGTTCCACATCTGTGTTACTTCAAAAGCCTTTGCAATTCCCAGGAATAATCATCTGAAATCGGCTAACAAATAATATTATGTGTGTGGTAGTTTTTAAAAGCTATATCATCTTGAGAAATACTCTGTATTATCAATATGTTCATTTTATCTAGACAAAAATGAGTGTTTCATGTAGTTTACAATAAATGTGAGTCCTCACAGCTCATCACATAATGTTTTTCCAGGTCAGTCATTTCAAATTGTCATTTCAAGAGAATGTTTACACCTGAATAAAGTTTGGTTGCAGTACAAGTATCAAGCAACAGAGATAGGGAGAACATGCATTTTGACGGGAAACCCTTTTCTCTTTTCAATGCAGTACTTTGTCTTTGATTTCCACGTCCCTCCTGATGTCATGTTTGACAAGATCATCAAGCTCTCGGTAAGTTTCCATAACAAAAAATACACACACTGAAACACAACAGCAGCAACAAACTAATACAATTCATCATTTCTGCCCTTTCTTTGCATATTTCTTGAGATGTTACTGACATTTTTTCCAAATATCACTTTACATCTCTGAAGAGAGTCACTCAGCTCCACTCCACCCCTCTCCCTTGTCAAACTGTGCCTTATTTGAAATCTGTACTACAGCTTTGAGCTATCATGCAAGCATAAATTTGGGTAAATATTACACAGATACACTGGAGTAAAATGACAGCTAGTCAACAGACAATATAACAGTCAAAAATCACATTGTAGTTTCTGCATCGTGTGATAAAAAGAAAACTTTTTGCACCGAACTATTTCTGTGCAGTAAGTGAGAAAAGAAAAGATGGAATGCGACTTAAGAACAGATTTTGTGTTCTTTAAACTACTTTTGTATGCTTTAAAAGGCAGGAAAAGTGTTCCTAGTGTTGAGGGAAAAGGAAAAGGGGCTCCATTACACTTTATAAAACAGATATTGGTGCTACAAGTGCTTTGTATGACAAAATATGCAATAAAAAGCAGTGTTTTAGTCATTGCAGTTATTAGGTTTACAATTTGTGAGTGACTTTGTTTATGCTGAATTTAAAATGTGGAGGATATTCTGCAGTCCCTGGTTTAACATTCAGTGAACAGATGCCTTCATAAAAACCACAGGTTTATGGTTTTGTGCAGGCCAAGTCTTATTTTGGTTTAATGTTTTATTTCCATTTTTGTCTAGGTTATTCATTCTAAAAACCTTCTAAGAAGTGGAACTTTGGTAGGAACTTTCAAAATGGATGTTGGGACTGTTTACTCTCAGCCTGGTAAACCACAATCTCATCTGCAGCTCCAACAAGAATGTGTTGAATTTGCTGTCAGCCTAAAAAGGAAAAAAATATAAAAATCTGTATTTTGTTCATGGATTTGTTGACTTCTATTTCAGAGCACCAGTTCTACCACAAGTGGGCCATCCTGTCTGATCCTGATGACATCACAGCAGGGTGCAAAGGATACATAAAATGTGACATTGCTGTGGTTGGGAAGGGTGACAACATCAAGACCCCCCATAAAGCCAATGAGACGGAGGAGGATGAAATAGAAGGGTAATAATCTTTCTGACTTCCCTTTAAAAAGAAACATAGTGGCCAAATTTATGTATAATATTTACAGTTTTTCAGTTAGGGGACAGTGTGTGTTAATGTCACTAAGACTTTCTCAAAGGGAACAATGCTCTGATATGACTTTTTGAGCTTAACTGGTGCTCGACAGCATGTAACTGACTTAAAATCAGCATATTAAACACTAGACAGAAATTTGTATTTGGTGAATCTTTCTTTTGAATACTCACCAGGTCGTTCTTAAAAGCTTATTCCACAAACTGTGCTTTTCTTGCATGACGTATTGTCAACACTTTCTGAGGGCAGTATGTCATCTACTCCTGTCTGTGTTTCAGGAATCTTTTGCTCCCAGAGGGCATTCCAGCAGAGAGGCAGTGGGCAAGGTTTTATGTGAAGATCTACCGTGCTGAGGGACTTCCTAAAATGAACACCAGCATCATGGCTAATGTGAAAAAGGCCTTCATAGGAGAGAACAGAGACCTGGTGGACCCCTATGTTCAAGTGCAATTCGCTGGACAAAAGGTATCTCCCTCCTGTGGGTCAGCATCCTCTCTTTGATGTTTCTTACTTCATGCTTCAGTTTGTTATTACTCCACAAGGGACTGTTCTTGAATACACTGTACGTTTTGCAAATCGTACACATGTGAATATATGTAATGTTTTAAATTTCCCATAAAGTAAAGTTATTATAAGCTATGTTAATTTACAAGGAAAGAAGCTGGTAAAGATTTTTGTTCTTGTTGTTGTTGTTTTTTACAACAATTAAAGTTTAAGATCTGTTTTAAAAATTGTAGGGCTTGTTAATTGCCTAATGAGAGATTGAGTCTCAAATCACACCAATATATACTATGAAGGTAAACTGAAATTGAGAATCTGACATTAACATACTTGGAATTTCGCAAAATACCTCACCACCGTTTCCACAGATGTATGTCATGTATGAGGTTAGAAGTCTGTGTGTGTATCCAAAGAAGTGGTGTTAAAGAATCTTTATTTGTTTATTTAGATTTGTTAAAAAGCTGGACATCATTGCTTAGCTTTAAAGGAAGCCAACATGTAAAGTACTATAATCCAAGAATTATCTTAAAAACTATCAAGTTCTTTTGTGAAATGCCAGATTTTTTTTTCTTTTTAGTGGGTGATGTTATCATTGATTTAAGACATTTAAAAAATATTTCTATTATTGACAAATCATCAGGTCACAAAGATAAACTGATTATAAATTTGTCATATCAGACTTCAAGCTCAACCCTTTTTTAAATATGTTCACCTCTAACTCAAAAAGTTGGCAAAGCTGAAAAATGAACTTTAAAACTGCCTGCTACAAGTACATAAGGATTTTGTGACTGATTCCAGCTGTTCTATAACAGTTGCTTTTACGCGCCATGCAATGCACTCACAACAGCCACCACAAAGTATTCAGTACATACTGCTGTACTGCAGCACAGTATGCTGTATATGGTTTTGAAAAAGGCAGCAACTCAGAGGATAATAGATAAATGTCATGAAAGCTCATCCGTTTTTAATGAGCAGTTTTGTCTACACTGAGGATATAGAGGTGTGATGATGTCCTGGTCAGGGAGTGCAGACATTCTCCGTCTTGTGTGTCTTGTAATCCAACCTCGTAGCCTCTTCATTTCAGCAGTCCATTCAGTTGTTCATGCATGTTATTGCATGTGTATCCTTGCCGTTCAGCAAGAGAGAATAGGTCCTATTAGTTGCATCAACCACTGGTTTTCTTACAGCAGCTATTTCCATGAGACCTACCACTACAAATGCATTTGTATTTTAAACCACTCTGAGTTCAGCACTACTCTTCCTCCTCATGTTCAGGGAAAAACTTCAGTCCAGAAGAGCAGCTATGAACCGATCTGGAACGAGCAGATCCTCTTCACCGAGCTGTTCCCTCCGCTCTGCAAAAGGATCAAGGTTCAGATAAGAGACTCGGATAAGGTTAATGATGTTGCCATAGGAACCCACTTCATCGATCTACGCAAGATATCAAATGATGGTGATAAAGGTATGGGTCAAAACACATAAAAGGGCAACACTAAAACAACTTGTCTCATTAACAGTGATTAGCTGTCAGGCACATTAATTATTCTGCCTTAGCAAATAAATGTTTTACTGTATGTAGTAACTGGCTGCAGTAGCCTGTGAACTGACCCGTGACCAGCTCAAATCTAGTGGCATTCAAACTGACTTGCAATTTACATACAAACATCAGCATCTATTAAAAATGAATCTGTTTTACAAAATCATACTCTAACAACTGATGCTGTAAAACCTTCACTATCCTACACTTATATAGAAATTAGTTTTGAAGATAAAGCAATTACAAGAATGCTCAGTGGAAAATAAAGATAAAAGCCTTGATTTCTATATTCTGTATTCCATAATATGCATCACAACAATGAATACTTTAAGTAAGGTTAAGAAATGTAGTCAAATGTGTTATCATATAGAAAAAGAAACTTGATTTTAAACTGTAGGTGAACAACATTATTTCACACTCTATTTTGAAATTGATGCTCTGGCTGTGGACATTTTGAAGTGTCTTATGTTACAATAATCACATAAACATATTCCTTGTCTAAATCTTCTCCAGGGTTTTTGCCCACCCTGGGTCCAGCCTGGGTCAACATGTACGGCTCCACTCGTCAATACACGCTGATGGACGAGCACCAGGACCTGAACGACGGGCTTGGGGAAGGTGTATCTTTCAGAGCGCGTCTCCTCATTTCCGTCGCCGTGGAGATTCTGGATACCACTTCACCTGAGATCATCAGTTCCCCCGAAGTTCAAGTGGAGTCTGTCTCCAACATCTCAGAGGTGAGAAGACCGATTCGTCCTCTGTAGCATCTGTTTCAGGATGGTGAGCTCAATACTGACAACATCATCCTTTGAAACCAAATCAGAGACTCTTATTTTGACCAATCAACTACTCCTCAGTGTTTTCTCTTTTTTAGCTTTGGATTGTTCAGTCCAGAAATGCATAGATAATTTATTTTATGGAGGGATAAAAAGAGAAGATATACAAGTGGTTTAAGTTTGGTGAGACAGATAATGGTCCAAAAAATAGTGTGAAATAGCATCAGTGACTTTTTGCAACTATGTTTTCAATTAATATTGCTTTTTAAAAATTTGTGTTTTAAATAAAACCTGGTGACTACAACTTTGGGGCGACAGTATCTTGTGGGATAAAGTGGTTATCCTTCACTTAGAAAGTTGCTGGTTCAGTCACTTATTTCTGTTATTTGCATGTCTGTGGGCAAGGTTTTATATCACAGTGCCCCCTCCCCAGTGTGCTCATCACATACATCCATTTAGCAAATGCTTTTGAATAAAAGCATTTGCTAAATGGATGTAATATAATGAATAAAAAAAACTAAAGAGAATTTTGTAAAAATTGATGCCTTTTGAAACTGAATGTAAAATTGAAGTAATTAAGAAGAAGAACAGATAATAATAATAATGTGAAAGATTTCTAACCAAAGCATTTTGGTCTTGTTCTTCCATCAGAGCGCCACAGGGAAAATGGAAGAGTTCTTCCTCTTTGGCTCCTTCCTGGAAGCCACCATGATCGATAGAAAGATCGGTGACAAACCCATCAGCTTTGAAATCACAATAGGTAATTAGAATTTTTCTTGACCCTCCTTATATTGACCTGCACAGCACTGCAGACCTGCACTTGTGGCAAAGGAAATGTGACACAGATCAATACTGCTATTGCTGCTATAACCATGTGTGCCATGTGGAATCCTCATGCCACAGGTAACTATGGAAACCAGATAGATGGTATGAACAAATCTTCGTCGTCAAAAAAGAAGAAAAAGGATGGAGAGGATGAAGACGAGGAGAATGAGCTGATCCAGAACTCCAGCGAGGACGAGGCAGACGAGGACGGGGACCTTGCATCGGTGTCTTCAACTCCTTTCATGAAGCCTGTCATCACTGACAGGTCAGGCGTCAAGCATCAGAAGATAAGATATCAATCTGATGATGACTGAATTTGTCACAGTATGATAGGAAATTACGCTAGTTTTGTCAATGAGTAGCTATAAATGAGAGAAGACTTTGATTTTTTTGACTTTGATTTGGTTTCAGAAACTACTTCCATCTCCCTTATTTTGACAAGAAGCCCTGTGTCTACATCAAGAGCTGGTGGCAGGACCAGAGAAGGCGACTTTACAATTCTAACATGATGGATAAGATTGCAGACAAGCTGGTCAGTACTCCTCTTCTCCAGCCAACTTCATTGTTTCTGTGTCCAGAATCTTAGTTTAGCTTGTTGTCTCTTTCCTGTAGTAACAGTAATGTAAAACAAATTAACTTTAACAGAGGTTGTTGAACATGAATCTGTAAGTACTGACTACTTAATGTGTCTTCAGCTCCACTTACATTTGTGCCTTAACAGGAAGAGGGTTTGAATGACGTTCAAGAGATTATTAAGACAGAGAAGGCCTTTCCGGAGCGCAGACTGAGAGGAGTGATGGAGGAGCTCAGTGTCGGCTGCGGGTAATCAACATGATCTGAAATATTTATCATGGTGTTATGTTGTAGCATTATGACCTGTGGTGAGTTTAGTTTCTCCCAGTAGAGATAATAGTAAAACTGCTGCAAACCCCTGGGAATCCTGGCAGCCATTAGCCAGTTTTGTTTTTAATCTTGTTAAAAAAAAAAAAAAATTATTCCAAACACCTAATAAAGAAAGTTATCTACCTCTCAGGTGCCCTCATCAAGCAGCACTTTGCAAATATGTAAAGACAGTCATTATAGGAGAAAACAGCCAGCAGTGACTTCATTTTATTTTGTGTCTCAACTGTTGGTTGAATGGAGCACTAACACGAACAGAATTTCCTTTGGGGATGGATAAAAGTATACTTATTTGCATTCTGATTACGTTTTTTTTCTTTCCCATAATGATCTCGTAGCAGTGTTGTGTATTTATTAGCGCTGTCTGCTGCTCGCATGTGCAGTGACCACTTCTACCGTATTATTAGATCACATCAGACTAATATTGGACAATTTTAAAAAAAGAAATACAAGATATATCAGAATCTTTTCTGTGTGTGTGTTGTACAGTCGTTTTGTGACGCTAGCCAACAAGGATGTGAACCAGGCAGGTAGAACCAAACTGGATCGTGAACGGCTCAAGTCCTGCATGAGAGAAATGGTATGATTTATGTTCCTCAAATACAGAAGGAAGGAAGTAGTTGAAAATCGAGTAAAAATGAAGTAGTGAATTAGAAGCATCATTTGGGTTGATGTTAAGCTGCTTATCTCAGCAGTATAGTGATTAAACAGAATGGAAGAAACTAATTTCCTATATTATAATTTTCACATTACAGAACATTTGCATGCATATGCAATACTATCTTCATCACTTTCAACTCTGGTTTAATGTTTTCTTCGACTTTGCAGCAAGAAAATTTAGTGAAAAATGCTTAATTTCTGTAGATAAACAACTTTAGACAGATAAAAACAGAACTTCAGGTACACACACAATGAAAAGAAATGACAAAACAATATACTTTTCTATGAATGCACTGTGGAGGTGAAATTGTGCTGTGAGAAATCAGAGGGAACTTTAAACGCCTATAATGAGCATGCATGACCTCCAGTTCCTCCTTGGTTGAAGTCCATCCACCTGTCACATCTCCTCCTGCAGGACAGTATGGGTCAACAGGCCAAGCAGATGCGAACACAGGTGAAGAAAAACACGGTCAAAGACAAACTCAAGCTTGCGCAAAACTTCCTGCAAAGGCTCCGTTTCCTTGCTGATGAGGTAGCAATTCAGTTTTCTGAACCACATATTGTTGAATAATTATATTGTGTTTTAAAACATTTTCTGAGGTAAATCACTGATGGAGAAACCACTAGAGAATAACGTAACAGTCCTATATGTTTATTTTTTTCCCAGCCTCAGCACAGCATCCCAGATGTTTTCATCTGGATGATGAGCCATAACAAACGCATCGCTTACGCCCGGATCCCCTCCAAGGACATCTTGTACTCAATAGTGGATGAAGAAACTGGCAAAGACTGTGCAAAAGTAAAAGCCGTATTTCTCAAGGTACTATCATCTCCTATAATCTCGTAATCACACCTTGTTAGCTTTTTGCATTTGCCCACTTGAGCTTTTCATAATTGTTCAGCTCTTTCTCCATGTAACCTGTGTCTACAGCTACCTGGTAAGAAGGGGTTTGGGCCTGCAGGCTGGACGGTTCAAGCTAAGCTGGAGTTGTATCTGTGGCTGGGTCTCAACAAGCAAAGGAAAGACTTTCTCAGTGGTCTCCCGAATGGATTTGAAGAGGTTAAAGCCGTTAAAACTGGCCCTGGTCTTCACTCTGTCCCCCCAGTGAGCCTCATCTACGACAGTAAGAGCTGCACAATCACCAAAAGTAACATACTGTAAGCACAGCTGAGGATTCAGACAGGTCTCTCTGTGTCAAACAGCTTAGCAATTAACTACAAAAGTCATTCATTAATATTTAATCCACACTGGTAGAGTAATTCAAGCTTCTGCCCTGTAGTGTAAATCTATATAATCTATATGAGACGGGGTTATTACCTCGTTATGTTTTGTAGATTTTTTTTCATCATTTTGGGATTTTATATATGAGTATGTCTGTGTCCAACAGTGAAACAGCTGTTTCAGCTGAGAGCACACATGTACCAGGCCCGGAGTCTGTTCGCCGCTGACAGCAGTGGTCTCTCAGACCCCTTCGCTCGAGTCTTCTTCTCCACACACAGTCAAGTCACAGAGGTAACAAGAGTGTGGGTATGTGGGAAAACTGTGTGTGTTTGTATTGATTGCTTACAAACAGAGTCAATGTGTGTGTGTGTGTGTGTGTGCACTGCAGGTCCTGAGTGAGACTCTGTGCCCCACATGGGACCAGCTCCTGGTGTTTGACGATGTGGAACTGTTCGGTGAGGCCAGTGAGCTGAGAGACGACCCTCCAATCATTGTGGTGGAACTGTATGACCAAGACACTGTGGTAGGATTATATGAAAGCACTTGTTGAATAATTAAAAAATAAATAAAAACAGTTATAGATGCTTCAGTAAACTAAATGCGCTTTACTTTGTCATCCCACGTGTTCTTACTGTCCCCCTGCCCTCCCTTGTTTTTGTCCAACCTGTCCCTGACATGAATTATGACTCATGAACAGAGTATGAAAACATTGCTGTTTTGGAGGTTTTAGAAAATTTACAAAAGCATGCATCATGTTCACTTCAGCAACAACAATCACGTAAGGAGTAATTGTAAATACGGATTAAAAATTAACAATAAATTGTAATTAACAAACAAGCAACTTGTACAACTAGTTTTGTTTTCAGTATAAAGTCCATTCAGAATGTTGATTTGTAATTAACAACGGGATGATTGTCTTTTTGAAACATGTGTATTTGCACGTGTTTTGCAATCTCAGTTCACATTGATCAATACTGACACCAAGTGGCTGTTCCTGTAACTGCACCTCCCACATCTTTGTCTAACCTCCTTCCTTTTTCCCCACACTGTGTTTGCATGCTGTTGTGACCCAACATGGTGTTGCAGGGTAAAGCAGAATTTATAGGTCGTACATTTGCAAAGCCCACCATCAAGATGTGCGACGAGCACTACGGACCCCCAAGGTTCCCCCCGCAGCTGGAGTACTACCAGATATACAGAGGGAACTGCACTGCCGGTGAACTGCTGGCTGCCTTTGAGCTGCTACAGGTAACACGTGCAGCACAACATTACTTTTACTGCTTCATGTAAAAGTATTTTCTTACTCTGTACCTGTTTTTCAGAACAATATGGGCTGTCTGTCCCTGGCACCATCTCTCATTAACTCCTTTCTCCTTTCAAGATAAACAGTCACATCATCAGCTTTCATGCTTCTTCTTGTTCTATCCCTTTCTCCACCTCTATCTTTGCTTTGCTTTTAAATATCCTTTCCTCCTGTTTCTGTCCTTCTGCTGCCGACAGATACCCTTCAACACAGAAGAGATCAGGCGAGCTCTGATCACTGTCCATAACTTTGCTGTTCCACAAATAAAGGTTCTCCTTTTGTTCTCTCTTCTCATCCTTCTGTTTCTTACAGTTGTTGTGATATCTATCTTTTTCTGTGGTTACAGGACTGTTTGACATTTTCTCATTTCTTTAAAGTTGTAAAACTAGAACAAAGAGTAGAGCTGCAGGAAAACTATTTGGAGAAGTGCTCTCAGATATGTTTCCATCTGGATTTGCTTAGCACTTTTTCCTCTCACAAGATTGGTCAAGGAGGCAGGGCTGACCTTCCGCCCCTTGAAGGTCCAACAGACTCCGAGCGTGGACCCATCCTCCCTGTGCCCCTGGGCATCCGACCTGTCCTGAGTCGCTACCGCATAGAGGTAACCTTTACCTGCAGCTGTGGCTGTGTGGTTTGAGCTTTCGAGACCCCCATACTTAACAGCATCTTTTTGCTGGTTCAGGTTTTGTTTTGGGGATTAAGGGACCTGAAGAGGGTCAATTTAGCCCAGGTGGACCGGCCACGTGTGGACATAGAGTGTGCAGGTCGAGGTGTTCAATCCACCCTCATCCAGAACTACAAGAAGAATCCCAATTTCAGCACCCTGGTTAAGTGGTTTGAAGTGGTAAGTAAATCTGTCCATTACAGACTTAGGTAGCTACAAAGTTGTTTTATTAAGAGCATATATATGCACTCATGGTAATTATTAAAACTTCTTTTTTTTCTGTCACAGGATCTTCCAGAGAATGAGCTGCTCCATCCTCCCCTTAACATTCGTGTGGTGGACTGCAGAGCATTCGGCCGCTACATCCTGGTAGGGTCCCACGCTGTTAGCAGCCTGAGACGTTTCATCTACAGTCCCCCAGACAAGACGGCCAACAACTGGGCCACTGCAGGTACCGGCACTCCACGGTCTGATGAAACATATTTGTTAGAGAGGAATCTGTCTTGTGATTCAAGTCTGCCTCTCCTCAGGAGATTTTTTTATTCTTATTTTATTTATTTATTTGATGAGTTGCATCAGTAACTTTAAAAAAAAGAGAGCGCTGACTGATGTCACATATACTCTGATGAGGACTTCAAAGTGAAGCCCATCAGGGCCACTGTCAGCACTGTGGAAGCCTGAGTGAGAGAAGAGTGCAGTAACACTTGTGGCAGTTGAAACATGAAGGGCATCCTTTGTTTATGTCAGTGCAAGTTTTTGTTTGTTTATTTTTTACTTTTTCAGGCTTTGCTCTAACTTATTCACAGTCAGATGTTTAGACAATATGACAGTAACTCCAAAAAAAAAGGTTTATGAGTTACATTTACTTTCTTCTGATGCACTTCTTTGATCCATAAAGAAGACATTTTCTTCTTTATTAACTTTGCTTGTTTCTCTGCTTGCTCTCTGCCCTGACCACCCTTCCCACCTCTGTCCTTCCTTCATCGTGTTATCTTGGTACCGTCTTGCATGTCCCCGGCTGTCTACTCTCTTCCTGCCTCCTGCTGCTGCTGTCTTTAACCTTCGGCTTCGCTCCAGCTAAGTTAATGAATGGCTACATGGTCCTAACCAATGGCAGCTCCCAGCCTCGCTCCTCACCCAGCCTTTCTTCCCGCACCTTTTCTCGCCCCGCAGGTGACATAATTGTCAACTTGGATGCAGAGCCTCCGATTCGAAAGATGGACACGGTCGTCAAGTTAGACGCTGTAAGGTTTTCTTTTCTTTGGACTTCAAGCTGCTGATTTCAAAAATGTAAATGTTAATGTTTGTAAATGCTGGATGTAATAACCTTGCTTCATGTTCAGTCTGTACATGTGGCGCTTATAACTCTACCATCCGCTGTGTGTATTAATCCTTGTGCTGTCTTATGTAACACCCTCCATCATAGATGTCTGATGCTGTTGTCAAAGTTGACATGGTGAGTCTTACCACAGATAGTATGGACTGTGATTGGCTGTTTCACAATGAGTAACAAAAACTAGGGACATTGAGACTCACTCTAGCATTGGTGAATAACATATATATTTTAAACAGACTGATGAAGAGAGCGACAAAGAGAAAAAGAAGAAGAAAAAGAAGAAGAAGGGGGGAGTCGAGGAGGAGGACGAGCCAGACGAGAGCGTGCTGGATTGGTGGTCCAAATACTTTGCCTCAATAGAGACACTGAAGGAGGTTTCAAATTCTCTACCAGTCTCTTTTCTTCAACATGTTTTTTTTGTGAATCTTACTTTGAATGCTGTTTAACTCACAGAATTTTCTTGTCTGGTCTGTCAGACCCTCAAGGCCCAGGAGGCGGCTCAGGCAGAGGCGGAGCAAAGAGAGGACCTTGAGATAGCAGCTGAAACAGCAGGTACTAAAATTCCACCAAACCGAGACTGCTTGCCAGTCTTCTCCTTCATCCCATATATCCATCCTACACCTGTGCTTCAGACAGCGTTGAATGCTGTAATATTCAGAGCCATGTTTTATACATCAACTCGACCTCCAGCTCTGCAATCCAGCTGAAAGTTAGCTGATCTGCTGAACACATCTGCAAGGAAATGTTCAGAATCTGGCCTTGTCCAAAGTAAAAACTTTAAACAGGCACAATTTGACTTCATCTCAGAACTGTAATAATTTTGTTGTATTATATTAGGATTAAAATCACATAAAAACAAATTACCTTTTGACATTTGCCTCCTGAAAGCATGAATTATCACAAGATAGTATTTCAGAGCTTCCTTTTGGCATGTGCAACCACACCCACCAGTGATGTCACAATGTCCTGTTGAATACTGGTTTATCACTGGAGGAAGGTGCCTTTAAACAGACATTAACACAGAGTGTTTTAACATGTTGTTAAATAGAGGATCTAAAAGTTTTGACTAAATTAACTCCATGATTTCCGGGAAATATGGCCTTCTGATAAACAGACCTGTCAGCTTTCATGTGATGTGTTGTGTATAGTGGTGTGTGTAACCCTCCTCATGACTCCAACCCTACCTTGTACCCCTCCATCCATCCTTCTTATCAGATATCAAACCTGATGACCTTCTTCTGAAAGGCTCCAAGATGAGGGAAAAGAGCAAAGAGAAGAAGAACTCCAGGGACAAGAAGAAAGGGCAGGCTGTGGATGGCTCAGAGAAACAGCCAGTGAAGGCAAAAGTGGATGAGCTGGTGGTGAGTGTGTCAGACAGAAGCTAGACAGTGTAAAAATAATGTAGAAGTATAGTCATACTTGTTGTCTTGGTTGGTTTATACAGGTCTACAACAAGGAACTGGAGAGCGAGTTCGGAAACTTTGAAGATTGGCTTCATACATTCAACTTGTACAGAGGAAAGGCTGGAGATGATGATGAACATGCTCTGGACGATGACAGGATTGTTGGTAGATTCAAGGTGGGAAGGCACTGTGTGAAAACATTTATATCTCTGCCTAAATCAGCTAAGCAAATATTTATATATTTTCTTTTCTTGTGACACAGGGATCCTTGTGCATGTACAAGCTACCTCTATCTGAGGAAGTCACAAGAGAAGCAGGATTTGATCCTAACATGGGAATGTTCCAGAGCATTCCACATAATGATCCAATCGGTGTCCTCGTCCGTGTCTATGTGGTCAGGGTGGGTGATTATCTTGATGTTAAAATGTTTTATTGAAAAATACCTATAAAAGAAAATTAGTTTCAATATTCTCTTTGCATTCTCAGGCCACAGACCTCCATCCTGCTGATATCAATGGGAAGGCTGATCCATACATTGTCATTAAGCTTGGAAAGTCAGAGGTCAAGGACAAGGAGAACTACATCTCCAAGCAGCTCAATCCTGTGTTTGGCAAGTGAGTTTTTCACGTTTTTAATATTCAAGATTATAAATACACTTAAGAAGCAGGAAGTGGTGTTAAATATTGTGAACCATTCTAAATCCGCTAGATATTTTGAATCATTCTGCATTTCGTCTGTTTGTCGTTGGTCAGATCATTTGACATTGAGGCTACATTTCCGATGGAGTCCATGCTAACTGTGTCCGTGTACGATTGGGATCTGGTTGGCACTGATGACCTGATTGGAGAGACAAAGATCGACTTGGAGAATCGGTTCTACAGCAAGTTCAGACCCACATGTGGCATTTCCTCCAACTATTCTCTGTGAGCTGCTGCGTCTCTTATTCTTTACAAATTACTGGCTTTATTATGTCTCTGAAGCTCAATTTTTGTTTCAAGCAGTTGAAGTTAAGCCTTTTTTTGTACCTAAAGTAAGTAAATAATAGCACACAACGAAAATATTACAAGCAGTTCCATATTTTACTATACCTGCATCTCAACATTCCCTTTAATTGAACAGCATTTGTTTACAATACGGTAACATCTGTGGTATTTCTTGATTGTAGTCATGGATACAATGTTTGGCGGGACCCCATGAAGCCCAGCCAGATTCTTGCAAAGCTCTGTAAAGAAGGCAAGATTGATGGACCTCATTATGGGCCGGGAGGCAAAGTCAAGGTGGCAAATCGAATTTTTACAGGACCAACTGATATCGAGGATGAAAATGGTAAAGCTGCAGTTTCACTTTTTACATCACTATTTAATGGGCAACTTAATCATGATGGCAACATTGTATTGTGTACTGCTGTAATGATTAGTAGACTGTAATTTTAAATTAGTTAGTACAAAATGTAATTTATCTACCTTCCTTTTTTTCTCTCCTTACTGTCATATTTTGTGTTCAACCCCCCTTCCAGGTTTAAAGAAGCAGACTGAGGAGCATTTATCCCTGACAGTGTTGAACCACTGGGAGGAGATCCCCAGAGTTGGCTGCAAACTCGTTCCTGAACATGTGGAGACCAGACCCCTGCTGAACCCTGACAAACCTGGAATTGAACAGGTAGGAAAAAGTCATCATGCCTAGGGTCATTAAACAGAGAACTTTCACAGTCATAGAGGGATATTCTTTCCCCCAAAGGGCCGCATTGAAATGTGGGTGGACATGTTTCCTATGGATATGTCTGCGCCTGGACCTGCGATTGACATATCACCCCGGAAACCAAAGAGGTATGTGCTGATGGAAACATTAAAACAGCTGTCATATCAATGCTTTCTAATTTTATAATGCTGCCAAACCCAAATAAGATTCAGTGGATACATGATTTATTGCTTCCAAAGTGTTAAGTGTTTTTTTTAACAGACTATGTTGCTATACTCCCAGGTTATATAATGGTGAGTCTGTTTGACTAGTTAGTGTCCAAATTTAGAATTTTAAGATATATTTAATGTGAAATATAAGTGCAACTATGTGTATGTACATATATATATGTGTTCCTTCCTCCTGCCCTTACCAGATATGAGCTCAGGGTGATTATTTGGAATACTGACGAAGTAATACTGGAGGACGATGATTACTTCACTGGGGAAAAGTCCAGTGACATATTTGTCAGGGGGTAGGTACAGAGGGGCATGGCACCCAAGCCTCATCTCGTGGGTGTCAGCTATGCGTGGAAGTTTTCTTTTTTTGTTTTTGCAGTTAACCTTTTTTTTTTGTTTGTTTTTGTTTTTGTTTTGTTTCCATTATGTCTGTGTGCGTGTTTGTGTTGTTGTGTCTACATGTTTGTGGTGTGTCTCCTGTCTGTCGTTCTTTCTCTCTTCTCCGGTCAATGCTTTGCTGGTGTCTAGCTTTGAGCTTCGTGTTGTAATTTGGAACACTGATGACGTAATTCTAGAGGACGATGCTTTCATGACAGGAGAGAAGATGTCTGACATCTATGTCAGGGGGTAAACACACGATTCCATCGCATGGCTCGTACAAATCCCTTGCTTTCCTCCTCCTGAAGCCCTTGCATCATTTCTTTGTGACTCCTCCCGTTTTAATTCCTTTATATGGCACGGAAACATGCTTGTGGTACACTGGAAAACAAATGCCTAACGCCTCATTTCCACTTGCCCTCAATCAATTCATATAACATGCCCCTGGTGTTCACCGTACATTTGGATGGGTTAATGCTAATGCTAACACTGCTAATGCCAACTCATTTCTGCCATGAGAGAGAAACTTAATTTTCTAGTTTCCAACTAATAACATACACCTGTAGCCTGTACAATCTCATTACATAGTCAAACAACAGAAAGAAGTTTTCTCTTTAAATCCCTGATAGTTATTAGCGCTACCACTGGATGCTAGCATGGCATATACATTCTTTCCAAAATCCAAAGCAGCAAGTTGAAATTTTGTCAGTGCAAGTAAGGCAAACAACACTGTAAGGATGGGTTTCGCAATTATGTCAGAGCTTATGGAAGCTTCCATAAGAAGTAATTAATGTACTAACACACGTACAACATGAGAGCAGAGAAGCAAGTGGAAATAAGGCACTATGAAAAACTGAGTACAGTAAAGACCAAACCACACATAACCTGAGTCTGTCAGTTAAACAGTTTTACAATTCAGAGTTCAAAAATACTTTATCATATAATACTTATTATTTATCCCATTAACTGGCTTGCTGTCATTTACTAGAATAAGTGGAAATAACTTGATCTCTGCCGCAAATTTGCCTTCCTCCGTCTAGCTGAAAATTGGCTGGTAACTGGAAGATGTTGTACTCAGCGTTAATCAAATAACTCACAGTGTGTTGAATGCTGTGAGAATGCTGTTATTAGATGTTTCATTAGGGGCCAAAATTGTGTGAATCAAAGCAGTTTTGATTGAGAGTGTAAATATTAGCTTAATTAATAGTAAAATGGCGCCTATTTTTAGCACTTAGGGCAAACAACCTATATTAAAGAAGATTGCAATGCCAAGCCTCTAACAAGAATCAAAAATGTCCTCCCACTTAAGAGATAGTGTGGATAATAATGTATAAACATCAAAAAAAAAAAAAAAAAGACAGGCAATTCCCCCCCAGTCATTGCTTCTTTTTATACGTTCAAATGTCACACTACACTGTCAATAAATATCATGAACTCTACTACTTTGTGTCTGCTGACAGTTGTTTGTATGACATTTGGTAAGCTTTTGGTACGGCAGCAAATAGGAACTGGAAATGTTTGCTCGCTGCTTGCTAACTTTTGCAAACTTTCTGTTTAAAACTTTATAGAGATCATGCACCTGATTTTTATGAGCTGTGAGTAAACCAAATGCTTAACTCATGAGCCATGATAATGTTATAAAATAAGTAGAGAACTCG
>JBAMYA010000017.1:4730040-4753082 GCA_037176975.1 Arrhamphus sclerolepis
GTAGAGAACTCGTGCAAGCTGTGTCATATGTATATTGTCACCAAAAAATATATACTTGTATGAATAGACAGAGATCAATCAAATCACATTTAAAAAAAACAAAACAACAAACATTGATGTTTTATTTTATTTTGCCAAGCTCAAAGATTCAGTTTCTTGATTTATACCCTTGAAAAATGGGATAGCTTTTTTTCCCTTTTGCAAAAAGCCTATATCTTTGCTGTGTAACTTGCTAAAGTGGTTTTGTCATGTACTGCTTTGTGCTCCAAATAAAGTCCTCACCTAGCACTTTATTTGGAGTGCCATGCTAATAATGAATAGCATGTTCTTTTGCCCTTGGAAAAGTTTAAAATGACACATTAAAAACTAGTGATGGGCCACAAAAGTCCACAGAAAAAAAAAAAAAACTTACACATTTAACATGCAGATTTATAGGTGTCCTTAATGAGGTGTTCAGTGATTGTGTGCATACTTGCATGACTAAGCTTCACTGGGTTTTTTTACGTTTCTTTGGGATTGTTTTTTTATTGTTGTTTTTGTTTTTTATCAGTTTTTTTCTGTCATGTTGCAACTGCATTTGACTTATTTCAACATATAATGTACTGGTACCAGACTTTTTACTGTTTCCACATTCCTGCATCTTTTAACATAGCTCATTTTTATCACAGCTGATTTGGTTTCACCTCCAGACGTGTCACCTCTTGATTTATTATAACAAGCTGGCTCAAAAAGCAGAATAAAGACTGATATAAAAGAAAATAAATTTTGGATGTTTCAGAATGAACCAGCACTGTGATACATTAGTGATGAATCTCTTGCTGAAACGCATAAAATCAGGCATGTTTTCTTTCCTCTTAATCCAACATACTCCTCCCCCAATGCTCTCGCTTGCTGCAGCCTCTTTGAGTATCTTAGTTTCCAAATCATAGCACTTTGTTGTTTCAGAAACTTTAGCATCAGGTTTAGGCTGACTGTAGTCTTTTAGTCAGTTTACTTTCAGTGATGAGCTTTAAGAACTGAGAGTGCAGCTTCCCAGCCTGTACCTTCTCACTTACGAAGCCAACCTCACTCAGCTGTTAATGAGCTGCAGCAGCCAGCAAATCCCAAACCTTGCTGCTAAATTTTTGATTTGCAACAAATCACTAAAGATTAAATTCATACTTTGATACATTTAGCAAATGACATTTTAGTAAGCTTTATGTACGCATGGCTCTGAAAAGAGTGTGAAACTCCAACATTAAATCAGGTTTTTATGGATTACAGGAAAAAAAAACATGTACGTTTAAACATACCAGTATATTATAACACATGTATAAACCTGATTTCCTTTTGGAGAGTTAAATGTTATGTTTTATTTTTATTTTAACCTGCAAGCATCATCTCTCTTGTTAGTAGACTGGTATATTGAACATGGCCTTTACACTTGTTTAAATCACAAAATTGGTATTGACTAACTGGCCAGTAACTGCAGGTTGTTACATGTTAACACGCATGATTGACAAAATCCTACACCAAAATCCATCTGATCTGTTCATCACATTATTCTGGAGACTGATCTAAGTATCATCTTGATGACCATGTATAGATGGCTGAAAGGGCAGCAGGAAGACAAACAGGACACAGATGTGCACTACCACTCCCTCACTGGTGAGGGCAACTTTAACTGGCGCTTTGTGTTCCCATTCGATTATCTCATGGCCGAGGAGAAGATTGTCATCTCGAAGAAGGAGTCCATGTTCTCCTGGGATGAGACTGAATACAAGATCCCTCCTCGTCTCACTCTGCAGGTCTGGGATGCAGATCACTTCTCTGCTGATGACTTCCTGGGTGAGAACCGATAGAAAAAACCTTTCATGTTCCTTTGTTATAGTATATTTTGATGTGGTGTATCTTCAGTTTCTTATGGTCATATCTTCTCCTATTTCTCAAGAGAAATATATCAGTATTTTTGAAATAAGAATGACTTTTTTTTAACCATACTGGCAACTTGCCTCTAACAATTGCCATATTAGTCTGTTAGTAGAGGGGATAGAGGGACCATTTTGGCCCAGACCACTTTGTATGGAGATCTTTGACCAGTAAAAATGATGATGAGTATCATTATGTTGTCGAGACATTCTTCAGAGCTTTTTCAATTTGAACTATTGTTGAGAAACTTGATAGATACATTGACATGATTTAATAAATTTGTTGATCCTTTCACATGGCAAGTCAAACTACTGTTTTAGGTTATTTTATCTTATTTTATTTTCAAGCAGGTTGATCCACTCTTGTTTTTACATTCCTTTAGTTGTATTTCATATATTTATCCTTTGGTTTTTAACCAATTTTAAGTAGGACCCAGCTAGAACTGAGGTGACGTGATCTCTATACCCAGTTCTGGTTGCAGTATTTTGTACAAGTTGAAGGTTCTTAAACATGACCTTTTGTGCAGCAAGAGAATAATGCATTACAATAATCCAGCCTGGAGGTAACAAAGGCATAGATTAATTTCTCTGCATCCTCTTAAGTCTGGATGTTTCTAATTTTCCTGATATTAAGCAAATGAAAGAAAGCTGACTTTGTGATGTGATTCACATGAAGTTGAAAGATAAATATTCATCAAAAATGTCACTGCCATGTCACATGTCACCGCACTAAGGTAATGTGATCTAAATTAACTGTTCAGCTCAAGAGTGCCTCCCAGAGATGCTTGGGACCAATTACAATAACTTCAGTTTAATCTTAATTAAGAAGCAGGAAATTTGTAGTCATCCAGTTTCTCGTCTTGCATACATCTAATAAGGCTTAGTGTGGTCGCAGGGATAAATACAACTGAGTATCATCTGCATAGCAATGAAAAATTATATTATGCTTCCTAATGATGTTTCCTAATGGAAGTATGTATAAAGACAAAAGCGTTGTTCCAAAAACAGGACCCTGTGGTACTCCACTGCTGATCCTAGTATGACTGGAACAATCATTATTTACACGGACAAACTGAAATCAGTCTGATAAATAAGACTTGAACCATTTTAATGCCTTCCTCTAAGTCCAACAACCTGCTCTAATCGAGAATCTCAGCCCAACATTTGATACCAAATGCAAGAGGACAGGAACAGAGACAGATCCACTGTCAGAAGCCATGAGAAGGTCATTGGTGACTTTTACCAATACAGTTTGTGTGCTATGATGAGGTCTAAAACCTGACTGAAGCTCATCATGTAGGTTGTTTCTACAAAGATAATCATTTAGCTGATTTAAAAGAATTTTCTCAAGAATTTTGGAAATAAAATGGAGGATACAGCCATGTAACTGGACTCAGTGATGTTCAGCTACATGGCTGCAACCTTCCTTTTATTTCCATAACTAATTTTGAATCATTTGTGGTCAAATGATTTAAAATTTTTAATTATTTTTTGAAAACCATGGAGACTCAATGTGTTCTGTGCACAATCCTGTGCAAAATCCAACAATGAAGGCCAAGGTTGAGCAGCCAGAATCCTGCATCAGACATGAATGAGACATTGTTTTAAAATTCCAGCAACTGGTCTCCTCAGTTCCCAGACATTTACACAGAGTTGTTAAAAGAGGACGTTTGCACCACATAATGGTAAACATGCTGTTCTAACATTTTTGGGATCAAAGTGAACGTTTCCCAAGTAATATCATGTTGCTGTCATCAAAGTCAAAATGAGTTAAATGAAATTGTAAAAATGTCTCAGTTTCAACATTATTGGAAATAAAATCTGGGTTTATGAGATTTGCAATTGATTCCATTCTGTTTTTATTTACATTTCACACAGCTTCTCAGCTTTTGTTGGAGTTGGGGTTGTCTTTCATAAATATCATATTAGTAATAGCATAAAATACTAAAATACTATCCTGCACTGAACATCTAATGTCAGGACAGCATTAATACTCTTTATCACCACTTCCAGGTGCAATTGAACTGGACCTGAATAGGTTCCCTCGTGGGGCCAAGACAGCCAAGCAATGCTCCCTCAACATGATCCGAAATGAACAAGATCTGCCCACCATTTCCATCTTCAAACAGAAACGGGTCAAAGGATGGTGGCCATTTGTAGCCCGAGATGAGAACGATGAGATGGAGCTTACGGTAAGAACGTTGTGAAAAAAATGACTGGAGTGTATTGGCAATTATCTTTTAATTATTTAATAAAGCATTTTAAAACACCAATTGGAGAACTACCTTGAACACAGTAAGATGATGAAGTGAAATCAGCAGTATGATAAGGAATAACTGAAAAAGCTTTAAAGGCAAGAACGTGAAAGCACAAAACGTTTATTATCTTTGAAGAAGGAGCTTGTGGAATTGTCTTGTTTGTGATTGTAGGGTAAGGTTGAGGCTGAACTTCACCTGGTGACAGCAGAGGAGGCAGAAAAAAGTCCTGTGGGACTGGGACGAAATGAGCCCGATCCACTGGAGAAACCAAAGTAAGATACTGACACATGCAGAACTTGTTGAGAATATACTGGAAAATATCTCTGATAAACGTATTTACTGATTTCATAGAGAGAAAATGTGAATGATTTGTGGAGCAGAAAAAAGGCACATACAGTACATGAGCAAGTGTCTTAAACTTTATTTTTGGAAATCATTCTCATGGTGCAAAAAGCAGTGTGTGCAAACCTCAAGATAGCAAACAACTGTTGCTTCAAACATAATCTCATAAAGATAAACACTGCTTTCTGTGCTGTTGAAAGACCATTGTTACACACTCGTTTCTCCTCCTACCATCTCTTCAACTGTCTCCCTGTCTCTTCCCTCCCCTCCTCCCTTCCCCCACTTGCACGTGACTCACCTTTTCTCCCTTCATTTGCCTCATGTACATTCCTTCCCTTCCTCTTTTTCTTCTTTCTCCCCAAAAGTCGTCCGGATACCAGTCTTATGTGGTTTCTGGGCCCTCTGAAGTCCATACGCTACTTCATCTGGCACAACTACCGCTGGCTGATTCTCAAAGCCCTGGGGCTGATACTGCTGCTGCTCATGCTGGGCCTTTTCCTCTACTCAATTCCTGGCTACCTGGTCAAGAAGATGCTGGGGGCCTGATGCGCCGGTAGCCTCTACCCCCTCCTCACTGTCTCTGCTGGATGCAATTGTCTTCACTATGGCTTCTCCTCTTTTGTCCTTTAAAAATTCAGTGTGATTGAGTTGTCTATTTTTCTCCACTTCTGTCCCTTACCGTCTTAGAAGTAGATGGTCTTCACTGTCATTGTAACCTATGTTGTGTTTTATTTCAACCCATTGTGCAAGCCAGTGTCTTTTGTCACCAAGTGTCATGATGCATCGAACAGGCGACCACCTACTTGATTTAGAAATTTGCAGGGATGTTTTAGGTAATTCCAGTGTTCATGTCATATGGGATAGAAAGTAGACTGCTGTTTTGGCAGTGCTAGAGTGGAAGGGATTCTGTTTAAATCCTGTTCAGAGGTTTTCACAGTAATGGCATTAAAGACTCCATGCAGCAGAGTGTGTGATATCAT
This sequence comes from Arrhamphus sclerolepis, assembly GCA_037176975.1. NCBI lineage: Eukaryota > Metazoa > Chordata > Actinopteri > Beloniformes > Hemiramphidae > Arrhamphus > Arrhamphus sclerolepis. Next base: position 4,735,528 of record JBAMYA010000017.1, read on the forward strand.
CAAGGGCAAGCAGCAAGATATATAAATGTATATATGTATAAATGTGTGTGTGTGTATATATATATATATATATATATAGATATAGATATATATAGATATATAGATATAGATATATATGTGTGTGTGTGTGTGTGTGTATACATATGTATGTATGTATATATGTATATATATGTATATGTATATATATGTATATATGCATATATTCAATTCATTTCAATTCAATTCAATTTATTTATATAGCGCCTATTTACAACAAGTCATCTCTAGGCGCTTACATATATATATGTATATATATATATATATATATGTCTAAATTGCCTCAAAAATGTCCCTCTCCAATGTGAATGAAAAAAGATGAAATTCTATAGTTTGATACTGAACTCCTGTGCATGTGTATTTGTAAAGCTAGTGCAGGCTATTGGTTTGCATTCATTGTCAGGGGTTTGTCTAATAAGTGTAATAAACTTTGTAGTTTGACATTTTTACATTCACAAAATCCACGGTGAGTGGTCACCGAGTGGTCACAGAACTGCCCATATAAAGATCTTTTGGTCATATCATGCTATGTCGTATCAAGGATGTGTATGTAGCTGTCTGGTGTAATCACCAGATCACTAATCAGTCATCCATCCATTTTCACTAACATATCCATTCTACATACTGCAAAACTTCCTGTATGTGATGTGCTTTTTTGCTCCTTGAAAAGATAATCGATATGAATGTGAACTATGAGCATGCCATAGTGACGAAAAATACTTACAAACACAAAATGACTTCCAAATCACTAATGCCAGCTTTTTCTTTGTCTTTTATCTCCCATGTCTACCCTTACTCACCTTTCCTCACTCTCCATTAACTCACTCTTCTACCCACCTGCATGCCTCCCTCAAAATGTCCTTACTTTCAAACTGGGAAACCTCCATCTGCTCCATCCAGTCGCCCAGACACCACCTTCCTGTGGTTCCTGAGCCCGCTGAAAGCCATCCGCTACCTTGTGTGCAACCGCTACAAGTGGCTGATCATCAAGATCGTGCTGGTCCTGCTGCTGCTCATCATGCTGGGCCTCTTCCTCTACAGCATGCCGGGCTACCTTGTCAAGAAGCTGCTGGGTGCTTAATTCACTGCTAGGAGGAAGAGGAGGGGAAAGGTCGGGTGAATGGGAGGAAATAAACAGGGCCGATGCTGACTTACCCACAAGAAGGGAGGCGGAGGGAAGTCTGATCGTACCATTTTCTCCTCTTCACTCTGCTCCGATCTCTGTAACCAGCTTGTCACCTTCCACTTTAGCACTGAGGAGAAGGGAGGACACCAAGTGACTGAGACTGTTTCCCACCCAAGTAATAAAGAACTGCCTCATTCTTTAAATCTGTCTGCAACAAGTCTAACAAACCTAATGCGCATTGTCTTGACTCAAACGTGAAGCAAAAAAGCAATCATATTTCACAAAGTAACCCCTGATCTGACTTCCTCTTGTCTTGCAATGACTGTGAATGTTCCTTTGTCTAAACACACAGCTTTTCATCATTGCAACTAGTGAAACTGTAGGGTTAATGGTGAGATGATCACACAGGCATTTCAAGCGATGCCACGTGATCTCCCGTTACCACTACAGCGTCTGCTTTTGATTGTGGCTGATGTGGAACAAACTAATATTTCTGGGCATCGCCATTTGAGTATTTATAGGAGCTTAATAAATACTGAAGTAATAACTTCAGTTTCAGACATACATAAAAAAACAGTATTTCTCAATCATTTTGAATTCTCCACTCCATAAATGATTTTACTCTGTTGTCGTATATATTATTTTCCCCACCCGATCTCCGTCTACCAATGCCCCCAGGAGGTGTTACAGTCAATAAAAAAAATACTAAAATGAACATTTAAAACTACATTTACATTATAATGTGTCACCATCTGTCTCTGAAATCTTTATAAATTGCCCATTAATACTGTATTTGGGGCATTATAGTAAAGCGTTGTTGTTTTGTTTTGTTTTTTTAATCTGCTAAACCTTTTGCAATCTTTGCACACTTATATAAGCATAATAATTTTAAATGACTGTTTATTTTCCTGTTAAATTCGATGAGACATAGAACAAGAATAAAATAACTTTAGAATTAATTCTTTTTTTGGATGGAAGGGGATAGGTGTTAAACTGCAGCATTACAAATTTAGTACCTAGATCAAAGCAACCAAGGCAGATTTGGGTTAAACAATATTTGCAAATACTTTTTTTTCCGGTTTCTATAATTATTATATGGACTGTTAAAGAGTAGTTCAGGTGATTTTTCTTCAAATATGATGTTTTTCTTACTATTCTGTTGTTGTTTAAACATGTTAATGATTTTGTTTGTTTGTTTGTTTGTCTGTTTTTTACACTCTGGTGTCATAATCCTCATTACCAAAAAAAAGAGAAAAAAATCAGTAGAATGACAAAAAAAAATATTTGCAAATATTGTTTCATCAGGTCTGATTTAAAAGTTCTCAGAATTAAAAAAAACATAGCACTTAAGTTATCACTGTTATCCAGCAAACATGAGGCTTGTGTTTTAATATGCATGCATCATCGTAATAACTGACCAGAGAGGTCATGTATGTTGGCATGACTTGTCTTTCCAGCTCAATGCAAACCACATCACACATCCTTTTTGTATTTAATATTTCAGATAATCCAAAGATGGCATAGAAATATGACTGAAGTGCACTTGGACAGAGTTATAAAAGGATCTTGGTTACTCCTGTAGAATTTGAACTGGCCTCAACATCAAATGGCATTGTGTGCAAAATCCATTGCCCTTTGTGGTATTGACGTCATTCGTGTTGCGATGTTTGTGGATCTAAAAGTACAACTGTGGTTTGCACTAAAACTAAACTTGCCTGTTTTATGATGAATTTGTGTATTTTATGTGTTGAAATGTGTGCAATATTTATTTATTTATGTCATTTGTTTTACTTTTACAATTCAGAATAAACAGAATTCAATGGACAACCTATATAAGTGTATAAATTTGCAAATATTACTACTTGTAGGTTCAGAAAGACCTGAAGAAACGTGTTGCATGTCTACTGCGGTTTTTATTCTCAGATCTGAATGGAGTAAATAATCTTCCAGCTCGTTTCGGTTTGGATCCACTGTTCTAACATTGCTTTCTTTCACAGGAAGCAGTTGTTTTCAGAAAAATTAAGTCTCCACTCATTGCTGAACACAAATTAGTGATTAGTGGGTAATGTCACAGATCAGTTTATTGGCAAATGTTTCCAACTGTTGTTCGCAGAAAATAGAGACAGCAACAAGCAGAGAACATTGTTGTTTTTTTGTTTGTTTGTTTTTTTATTCAAATAAAATATTAGCATTGAGTAGACAACTTATTTCTGGTTTAGTATGAGTTACGTCTGTGCTTCAGTGCTGTCTGAACTGTAATTTGTTTAATATCTTAATATCTCTGTGCAGTCGTCCTGACACCAGCATGTCGTGGCTGCTGAGACCAGTGAGGACTATGTGTATCCTGGCGTGGAGGCAATACAAAGTGCACTGCGTGGTGCTGCTGACTGCTGTGATGGGTCTGCTCTTCCTGGCTCTGCTCTTCTTCTCTCTCCCATCAGAGCTCGGCCAGAAGCTGGTTAACGCTGCTGGTTAGATCCAACAACTACTTACACCCTTTGAACATCTCAGCACTTATATACACTGTATTTCCAAGGAACTGATCTCAGATCGAGTGTGCTGGTATATTAAAAAAAACAAAAACAATACAAATAAAGCATCATGTAATGCAACAATTCTTTTATTTTTTTAAATGAACATGAAATATTTTTCATAAAGAATCCACATGTGCAGCTCCAGTTCACCATCGTTGTGTATTATGGCTTCAGATGACCTGTTAGAGAAAATGTTGTGATGTTAGAGAGGAAGCCTACAGTCTAGTACCTATAGCTGTAACTTGTACTCTGGCATTCCCATTTGTCCATAATGTAACAAGAAAACAGCAAAAACTTCCTAAATATATAAGTTGGAGGCGGGTTGAAGCACAGGCAACAAAAAGGAACATGCTATATATTGCTGAAAATTAAAAATTAGCACGAACCGAAGACAACGGCAAAAGGTTTGCTTTCGACTCTTGCTTAATTTTAAATCACTGATCATGTTTTAAAAAAAAAAGAAACAGGGCTCAAAGTTTGTAAGACCATCCAGATAATGCTTTAACATTGTTGTTCACTCAAAACATCCCAAAATTCAACCATAATTGCTGAACTAGCAAAAGCATTTCTCAGCCTTAGAATATGAAAATTTGAAGAAAACACTAAATTACACCAAATTCTCCCACACTTACTGAATTTCAGTGCATTGATCACCCATTTTATGTGTTTTTGTTCAACAATCAACAAGAATCCTCTGCTGTATCTCTGTTGAAGGTAATTCCTGGATTCACAGTAGTATGCAGTTTGACATCAAAGATTATAAATTCCAGCTTAGATTATTCATAGTTTTTTGTTTGTTCTTTAAAATTTCCATCTAAACAGGATACTGATAGCAAAACAAACAGACAAACTCAACATAAGCACCCCCTGAATGAGTTAAAGCATCGCAATGAGATGCAGGCTTACTGCTGAGGAGAGACGTTGATGCAGATGCATCCGCAGCACAATATTCTGCTGCTTCAGATGCTCAGTCTCAGGAATAAGATCAGAAATCCCTCTCAGCACTGCACTGGAAACACACAGAGACATAAAAATAAACCCTTTATTTAATTCAGATGGATGTCTTTTTTGTTCGTCTGTCACTTACTGGTACTGCCTTAGTGTTTTCTCTGCCGCATCCCACAGTTTGACTTTGTCCTCAGGTATAATGTTGCCCAGACGTTCCCAATACGCTTGATTCTCGGAAGAATCCCGGGCCTGAGCAGTCCAAAGAGTGGAAGGTTCTTTGGCTCCACTCTCTCTTAAAAAGTACCAGGAACATATCAGCATCAGTGTGAAACAGTAAAACAACAAGCAGCCTCTTATTTTCAGCTGATAAGACAGGTTATGTACACAATATAACAGAGAAATATCCAACAATCATAAATAAGGGTGATGGTTCATCAAACGTTGGTCTCACCTGGACCTCCTATACTGTTCACAGAAACTTTTCAGAGCAGGTAGGACATGGTTAGGATGGATCAGGTCAGAGGTTGAATTAGTCGTAGGACTGGCTTCCATTCCCTCTGTAATGCTACTACATTCCAGATAAACATCCTGCAGGCACACAAAATACTTAGAAGGTCTGAATGTTTAAACAACGCCCTGCACTCTTCATGTCTTTCCCTCCATACCTCAATCTGCTCTCTTTGCTGTTGCTCATTTTTTAATAAGAAATCAACCAACTTGGGTAGATCCTCGTTATCAATGCCCAAAGACTGGAAGAAAAGACAGCATGTCTGGTTTATCAACTTTTGTCCCAAAAACAACACATAGAGGTCAGGAATCTGTTAAATTCCTGATATAGTCTCTGGGATTATTATTTGTGCTAGGAAACATGTAGAAAGCAAATGAACATGTACTCACACGACAGAGAGAACCACATTTCATTACAGTCTGTCTGTCCTTGTCCAGAGAGGGCAGTATCTTCAAAATATCATCCTCCATCAAGAAGTCCTGAGGAGGGGGACAGGAAAGAATTTTAAATGAATATGCTTTTCATTTCCTATTGCTGATGTTATGTGCTATTGTAATTAAAGCTCTTGTTACAATATTGTCTTGTTATAGTACAGTGTTGCTGTAAACTAATCACCCACAACATTAAAACCCCTGACGGATAAAGTGAGTAACGCTGCTCATCCTGTTACGATTGAATGCTCTTCTGGGAAAGCCAGAATCGTCGCCGTCACATATACAGGAGCAGAATTGTCTTGAAGGACAGCAGTTTCAAAAAAAAGCATTTAAGGAAAGGCTCAAAGAACACAGAAGAGTCCGAACAGGTTCAGCCAGCCTGAAAACTCCTCAGATATTAATCTGATGAGATCAGAAATTTGGCTCTCATGTTTATCCAGGATGCTCTTTGTCGGTTCTTTATCCAAACCCTGACTTGTCAGAGATCATTTGATGGCATGAAGAGGATCAATTCAATATTAGGCAAGTTGTTTCAGAGTTGTATCTAACCATTTCATCACATAGAAGCTCCATCACTTTCTCCAGTGTCTCCTTGGACAACATCCCTTCCTCCAACTCTGGACTGCTTTCCTGCTGTGACACTTCCCCTTCTTTGTATAATTCCCTTTGTGGACTCTCAGTGTCAGTTTCTAGGCTGCAGTTCTCAGTTTGAAATGGCTGGCCAAGACTGGAGGCCTGCTTCTGCAGCTGCATGGGAACTGAGAGCTCCAGAAAAGGCAAATTAGGCCGCTTCCAGGTTAAACCAAGGTGCTCCATGCTGATCAGTTTGTCTATGGCCAAAGCCCGCTCAACTAGTTCTTTCACCTCTGCTTCAATCATGAGCCACATCTTCTCCAAGTTTATGGCATCTAAATTTGCAAAGTGTCTGGATAAAGAGAAAAAAGAAAAATGTGAAGAAAATGATCACGGGTAGTTTTTTTTTTTTTTTTTTTTTTTTTACATAATGTCAGTAATAACTTGAATCAAAAAGTTAAATATTACTTACTTGAATTTCATGTGTGTGCGTTTGTATTTCTGCTCATGGTGTCTGCAGTCCTTAGACAACATATGTGTCTGCTTTGGAATATCTTTTTCTTGTTTGGTGTATATTCTTTTAAGTACTTTCATCTCCGCTTCCAGCCTGAAACACAAAGCCATCAATGGCTTACAATGGACAAATGTACCTGTGCTCTCATGAGAAAAACTGCTCTACCTGCTGATCCTCTCTTTGATGTTGGCCATTATAAACAGTAGTTTTTTATGTTCCTTTGACCTTTGAAGTTGACTTAATTCCAAGAGTTTAATGTCGTCCTTAACCTCTTCATGCTTTCTTATATTTGCCTGCGGCACCAAGAGAGTGAATTAGAGACTCTAAAGATAAGTGTGAGTGTAAAGTAGGAAATATTTTCACCCACCAACTATTACATTAATACCACTGATGATTAAATGGTTAGGGTGAATTCTCAAAGTAAATAGGGCAACATGACCCCATGACTCATTTTTATATTTGGGCAAACCTGGTATATAGCTCTTTTCTTTAGTTGCCTGGTGTTTTCATTGTGGAACATCGCCAAAGCCATGTTGGGAAATTCCTTCTCGTACATCTCCACTTTCTTTTTCCTCTCCTTCAACCTCTTGAGCTAGAAGCAGAGCAGAAGTCATTAGAAACTGAGTATGCTGTATGTAACATATAATATATAAAAGAAGATGAAAGACTACTAAAAGGTGAGTCTGCATGTTTCTGTAAGTGTGTGTTCGGGGCTTGTGGTATTTTATTTTTTTATATTACTCTGACCTCTTTGTCCCAAAGTTCCTTCAAGTGCTGTTCCCATTCAGTCGTGTCTTTTGTAAGTAGGATGTTGATTTCATGCTGATGAACTCTCTGCCCACAAACCAGTACAATCATTAGTTGTATCAGTGTGCATTTAAACATTTAAATTCAACCTAATATAGTATCCTTTTAGGCCTTTGGTCAAAAACTTTGACCTGATGTTCATGATGAAGGTATCAAGACAAGAAAAAATTAACCCTGAGAGAGGCATGGGGGCCTGTGCCATAGTAGTCCATGCTTTCAGAAATGTTGCCTCTAAAATAGCTGTTGAAATATTTCAGTCTGGATCAAAGTGGTGGGCTCAGAAACTGACACGAGGACCTGTCTATCATAATAGTTGTGCCAGTAGCTGTAAAGGTCAAGATATAAATTGTGAAAAAAAAAAAATCCAACATAATAATTGTGGCATACTCCTCCATCTCACTCCTTGTCATAGTCTTGGATGCATCCAAGAAATCATTTAAACCTGCTTTTGACTCAAATCTGGTCCTACCTCAGTCTGGGCCAGCTCCTCCCTGTAGGCCTGTGTCAGGATTTTTATCTGGTCGCTCATCCTCTCGAGCATCAGGTCCACTTCCTCTGTATTCTTCTTCAAGTTCTTTACATAGGACTTATCTCGCATTTTGAGCTCCTGTTCAACACAATAAGGCCAAAGTCTTACAATGTAAAGGTGAATTGTTCCTCTTTTACATAGTTTTAACTGTCTGGCTTTTGTTGGTGATTCAAAATTTTTTAAATTTGTATCACTTGTGTGATACTTGGAAAGAGTTACCTGCTGTAGGTCACTTATGAGTTTCTTCTTGTCTTCTATTAAAGCACCACACAGCTCCTGCTGTGCGTCTAAAGCTTTCTGCAGCTCCAGAGGTTTCACCTTCTGATTAACCACTGTCCACCCTCTTGTGATCTCCTCATATTTGTACTGGCTGGATTTGACATCATTCTCCAGTAACTTTGCTCTGTGACAGAGAGGGTGTCAAAAAAAAAGATGGGTTAAAGAGAAAACCATAAAGAGAAGGATGTACTGTGGTTTACTTTTCAGGCTCATTAACTTTGGACCTTGGCTGATTTAAGGAATTACCTAGTTATTTTAGCTATGTCCAGCCGTGCCCGCTGCACTCTGGCGTCGGCTGCAATTGGAATGTTGGTCACTAATGTTTTTTGATCTCTCAGCAGGTTGAATATATTCTGAGGAGTGAAAATGGGATTAAATATATGATATTAATCAAAAAAATGTATCCACACATTCACCCTAAAACTGACAAAGTAAAATAGAAAAATAATCATAAATAAACAGTGAGACAGATTGATAAATAGGATAACCCCAGGTTTCAGTACCAATGCCACAGAACTACTACAGATATGCCTGACCTTCATGGGTCCAAAAAACATTACATTCATTATGTTCACTTCAAGGATTAAACCATTGTTATAATCTCAATGATCCCCACCAAACTGTCAGGTTACAAGCATGTGCGTGTGATGTATTGACTAACCAGTAAGTGAGCATTTGGAAGATGGTGAGGTGGTGTTATGATCCTGAACCTTTGTGACTGTGAAATAAGCACCATTTGTTACCACCACAGATTCTGAATGTGTTAAATCCACATGCAGGTGATGTAGCATTGACAACTTCAACTGAGTCATGAATGCTATTCATGCTGACATCTTACTTCATCTCAACTTGTACACAGGTATTGTATGTCCTGTATGAAACCACTCTTTGCTTAATGTTTCTAACTTTAGGTAACAAAACCAAAGCAACTGAAAAAAAAAAAATCAGGTTTTCCATAAAATACTGTCAAAGCCCTGTATGTTTCTCAAAATCTGTCACCTGTGTGATAAAGTGAGGTTGTGTGTATCTGTTTATTGATACCTGCACTGGTGTGTCAGTTGGGCTTGGATCATTTTACATAAATCTCCACCAAGATCACCTAACCATGTACTCCTACCTTTTCCAAATTCCCTTGGTCATAATACAGTTTTAAAACTTTAATAATTTTATTGCATTTACTTAGTAGTGTATATTATTTTTAAAAAGTTATGTTACCAGAAATATAGAGTTATTTTTCGACCAATGTGCCATCTCTGAAACAGGATATACTGGACATGCACCCTGTGGTGTGTTGTGTGTGCTGTATTCTAATACAATAAACACAAGAACAAATGTTGAATTGAGCTGAATGCATTTGAAATCAAGTGAATTATAGAAGATTCTACTTTCAACAATTAAGATTGCTTCCATTAGGGATCTTGCTTCCCCAGTTTTAGGTAGTCCTACGGAATATAACGCATTTAAATGCTGAAACCTTTTGCCCTTTCTGAGTTTCTTCTTCACAAGTTTTGCTTTCCTCAACCTTCTGAGTGGAAACCCTAAAGATAAAATACATGAAGCAAATGTCAGTCTTATCAACATGAACAACAACGTTACATTTCTTTGTATGGTGTTTCATTGATAAAAGCATAGCTAACGTAAGCAAGAAATAAATAAATAAAATCCAAGAAGCCTACCTTGTTTTGGAGTCTTGATTTTCGGATAACACGAGGGATTGTCGTAGTTTTTCTGAATCTGAATCAGGTTCTTCCATATTCAGAATGTACTGTGTAACACTTACTGGTAGAAATATTTAAGTTAATAGCTAGAAATTGCCCTGGTGATTTGAATATGAAAAAAAGAAAATGACTCAGCTCTGAAAGGCCGCGGTTCCGTTTATTAAACGTTGCTATGGAGACGGGACAACCAGAGAAGCGAACAATGCTGCATTTAAGTGCCCTCGTAAGACAGAACTTCAAAAATACCAAGTAAAAAGACAAAAACAGGGGTCCGTATCACATGCTTTATATCAGTTAGTTCCCACTTCGCCGTCTGTTAATTCCGAAATTCTATTGCAGCTAAATACAATTTTCATGCATTTTGGTTAGGCTTTTTGTTTTGTTTGTTTGTTTGTTTTGGGAGAGAGGGGATTTTTTTTTTTAAATAGCCCATGCTTCTTCGAAAAAAAACTCGTTTTCAAAAGCATTTCTCTTCACAAGAAAAAAAAAAAACATTTTCACTTTCCTTAACGGACCATGAGAATATCTGACAAAGACTCCTGATATCTTTAAGGTCATGGCTTTCAAGTTTTCTTCACCGTGTGCCTTATCTTTTAAATTACACACCCGACAGCATTATCGACGAACATCTGTGATACACGTACGTCGTTACTGTTAATGAAGATCATGGAGAAAAAAAGAGCCGACGTTGCTTTAAATTTTAAGCAGCAGAATGCCAGTAACTTACTGTAAAATTGTTTATAGTACAGCTTCAAATTACAACATTTTTTAATTTTATTACAAATTCCTGCATTATTAATTTATTTGACTTTACAGAGTCAGTCTTTTTAAGTTTCAATATCAATAAGGTGTAACTATTTATTTACTATATCATCACTATGTTCATTTACTGCACTAATACTTTATATATATTTTATATTATTCATGTGAGATTCTATAGTCGTGCTCTATACCTGACTTAGCCTACTGCTGCCATCTAGTGACATTTTCAGACCCTTACAACTAAACAATACTTCAGAGCATGTTTTAGGCTCTGAATTTTACAAATGCAGATTTTTTTTACTTTTTCTCTCACAATACTTTCTTTGAGAGCTTTTGCAGGCAGACCTTGTACTTTTATTGTAACTGAAAATACCAGCAAGAAAGGATCTTATTCATTTAGTGCTGCATGTGTGCAGAAGATTCATATGTTGACAGAGCTGAAACAGAAATATAGCTAACAGAGAAAAAAGAATCGTAAAATGCAATCAAAGAGAAACTGATTCAGCTTGAATGAACTTTATTAATTTATGTCAATTAATGTGACATGATATCTGTGCGGTTTGAGAGTTGATTTAAAGTTCAGTAGTATGTATGTATAGTATTTATTAAATCAAATAGTTAAAACATTTTTTTGCCTTTGATGCTCTCAAAACCTACAGCTTCTGCAAAACATCCTGACCTGCCTTTGAACTGCATGAAGAATGTAATTTTTCAGAGCAGACTTAGGATGGCGCTACAACCCTGTGATCCAGACTCCGCAGCTCCACAGCCTGATATCGGTGAAGTGTTTAATTCTTGACAACGGTGTGTCTCAAACTCATGCAGATTCAGAACAAAAAAAAAAGCAAGAGACTCACATGCACACAATCTGGACTTCCTAATTAACACAAATAACAAATGATAAATGTCTCCCCAAGCTGATATCAAGATGGGCACTGTTATGTCACTGTTGCAAGAACAAACAAACATGGGTCAGATGTTCTTGCCCTGAAGAGCAACCCCTCATCCTTGCCCCCTGGGGCACCTCTCGCTCTTTTGCCCTGAAGAGGCTTTGAGGCCTCTGAACCTCAAGGGATGCAGCCAGCAAAGGTTTCTGACATATGATCCAGCAGCTGTGATATCACCAACAGCTGACCTGTCATAAGACATTTGAAAAAGAAAAGGAAAAAGGGGGAGGTAAGGAGAATGCCTTATTTTTCAAAAGACCCTTAGCTGGAACCTTGAGTGCTTTTGCATCAAGCTGCTGAGATTACAAACTGAATGACTGCTATTAGAGAGTGATTCTATAATCTATCATAATACTATAAGCTAGGGATTGACAGACTTTGACCCCACTCACAGGTGTATAATAAGCCTCATTCACTCTACTTGCTCAGTAAGAGAGGGTGCATGTGTGTGTGAGTGTGTGTTAATTCCTACCCCCAGAGCAATATGTTTATTCCTTGTTTAACAAAGCATCATATTCATTGCTCAGGGCTTGAGAGGTGCATAATCTAAGCCTGACCTTTAGCCAGTTAGCTAACTGACAGCTTAGAGTGCTGTTGGAGGGGGTTGCATAAGATTGTAAGTCCTAACTGTTTCTTAATATTTCATTAACGCATTTTACATTTGATTTACTGCTTCGGAATATTGGAATAAAATAGCTGCAGAGGATTGGAGGATGATAAAAATGTAAAGGCATTGAGTCCAGAGAAAGCTTTGACCTTGTTATAGAAAAAGCAAAACATGGAATTTAATAAATTATATTTTAAAAAAGAAAACAGAAGGTTAGATTCACAAACAACCTGAAGAGCATCCCTCCACCACTTCAATTATAAAATGAACTGTCCTTGTCCCAAGGTAACTTGGGTATGTTTTTGCCATCTGTGAATTAGGTGCACAACAAAAGTCTGTTCTCTTGAAGTCTTTAACTGTGTAATTTCCGCACGTAATATTAAGAGCAGTGGGCGACAGAGGCAACCACAGATGCAAACATTCAAAGAGGCAAATGGGCTTCTAGACAGAAATTAAACTTGTACTCATCTGTTAAACTGTACTAAACATCGGCCCATCGGCCCCTTACACCAGTCATTTAGGGGTTTGTGTCATTATTTCAAATATAAACAATCCTCCATTCATCATTAGACATCATTTTCAAGCATGTTGTGGCATTATTTATAAATGCAGCAATCCGCAGGTTATTTTAGTCAGTCCTTCAACATTCCATTCTTTGTTTTAAATACGTCAACAGGTTCACCTGTGCGCTCATGTTTAGTTATTCAGATGAAGTAGCTCAGCTTGGATTAATCAAAACAAGCCTTTTAATCTCCATAGGTGAGGATGAAAGAGTTTTCAGCCTAAAATTGTGTACTACGGACGGACTTTTTCATTGTCCCATTGCACATTTTTTTCCCCTCCAATTTCAGAATTAAACTGTCAAAGTCAAGCTCAAGTTGTACTTATTTATTTATTTATTTATTTTTAAATATTGTTAATTTTAACCACTAATAAATTGTTAATCTTAAATCACCACGCTCACAGAGAAGTTATTCTTATGGTCTTTCTAAATCAAAGCTCTTTGTGAGTGGATTAGGTGTACAATCATTTTGCATGGTATTGCACTATAATTAGTGGGGGATTGTTTTGTTTGTTTGTTTTTTGTAGGTTGTTATAAATTAATGTAAGAGAGAAGATGGTGTTTAATCCATTAGCCTAAATTAATTGTTCTTACATTTTAGCTGATGCAAAAAAAAAAGGATGTCAAAATTTTCAAATCAGCCAAGTTCAGGAAATTAATCTTGTTAACACTCCACAGCTCCCACCATAGACTGTAGAAGGCACTTAATACACCCCAGTGCTCCCTAGCAGATCTTTAAGAATAAATAAATAAATAATGCTAATGAATTTCATTTTCATTTCATTATTTTTGTTCTTATTAGTGCAAATGTATATGCATACACATCTAAAAGCCGATTTTCTATTTCCAAGACAAAAGATTTTCTCTTTTGGCCTGATTTCAAGTCATTCAGCAGTTTTGTTCAACTACTATATAACCAAAGAGTAATGTAATGCAATAGCTTTTATGAATCATTTGTCAAAACATGATGCACAAATAAGACATTGATTGACCGGTGGAAAGTTTAAGGTAGCTGAATACTAATTAGATACACTTTACGACTACCTTTCAGTTGACAACCTGGTGATTGTGGTTATTTTGTAGTTCAGGACAGCTTATGTTACTTGATTATTAGATTTTTTTTTTTTTTTTATTAAACAACTTAATATGACCAAAAGTAAAAGATCCCTGACATTATAAGCCGTAAAATATACAGTGCTTTAAATAACAATGCATCTCTTGTGTGACTGTTTGCCACAAGATTAGTAAAATAGTTCAGCTTACTGCAAATGCATCTGTTCCTTTTACCTAAATGAAAAACAATCATAAATATGCTGCTGCTGTAAACTCTAAATCGCACTTTAGAAATTAAACTTACGGCCAATTTGCTTCTAGTCTAAGAAAAGAGCTTTAATGCACATGAAAGAGAAATCGAATATTTGACTCTAAATGAATTGTTATGCAGTTATGTCATCTAAGAGTATATGCAAGACTTTTTCTTTTTTCTTTCTGTGATTAATTTCATAATCATCCAAGCAACAGAAATTAAGTTTAACATAGTGTCTGAGACGATACGGGCGTCATCCACTCCTCCAAACCCCACTGCACCCATGTCAACCATCAGTCACAGGATGTAGGCTACTCTGCTGCTTGTTCTGCGAAGTCCTCAAAGAGGACTGAATAAGGTCTAATTCTGCCTTCTGTCCTGACTTACAACAAGTTAGAATTTGAGTCCCTCTCAGGTAGACTCCATGCACGACCTACATCTTTCCACTCATAGAGTTCCTAATCTTCACATGCACTCGAGGAGTTGCATGCTGCTGCATTCTGGTTATTATTAAATAAAGGTTTCTAAAGGCTTCTTTCACCATTAACTTTCGCCTAATTCTCTGAATCCACCAGAGCTTTTCCATCGGTTCCCTAGGTCACGTGGCAGGCTCCGATCCACTGTGAGCAGGAGTTATGTTTTTTTTTTTGTTTGTTTTGTTTTGTTTTTTTCGATGTTGTTTTTTCTTGACTCTCACCCCAGCTCAAAGAGCCAACGACGAATCAAAACTAGTCGCTCTTCAGCTCCGGTCCGCGGCGCACACGAGCCGCTCAACGCACAAAAATGACAAACGCGCGTGTCTGGAGGCGCTCCGTTGGCCGCAGCTGGATCATATGACTCTGCGTGTCCATAATGCTCTTAGAGCCGCCGATGGCCGGCAGTGGCAGCGCTCCACAAGACTAAAAAGCCAAAGGAGGTTTAACGGATGTGTTGCTGCGGTTTTTCGGCCAAGCAGCCTATCTTTATCCCTCGTTTAGATTAGCAGCTAATGAGCTGCAAGGTCCGCTCGTGTAGGAAGAAACAGCTGTAAATCCAACGCAACACGGGCTCATGAGTCATAATGCTCAGCTGTCACAGTTACAGCTCACTGGAAAAGTTAGTTAGAGGAATCAATGAGCCATTTGTGACGTGCGTCGACGCTCGATTTTGATTAAAATAGTTCTGTGAATCTGAAATATAGCCTAACTATAATTTCCAGAGTGGAAAAACAGCGCACATCCCTCTAAAATAAAATAATTTAAAAAAAGAATATGCGCAGAATATGGAAGATTAAAAAAAACAAGAGTATGCGAATGTTTTCCTTGGAATTTTAATCTCAATTTTTAAAAAGAAGAAACATTTTATTTACAGAGATAATAGCCACTGCATTCATTTAATCTTAATTTTCAAAAAACACAAGGTTTTCATTGGATGACAGGTCAGCACTTCTTACAGGCTACTTTAAATATTTTGATATTAGTGTAAAGTGTGATTTAGCATTCTCTTGCTGAAATACGCAGGAGCTTCCCAGAGAGATACAAGTTCATCCAAAAATATGTGTATATCTGTTTTAACACATTTGCACAAATGTAATCCCAACACCATCAAGAAAGGCAGCTTTAGAAATGTTAGGTGGGAACTGTCTAATTCCTCATATGGAGGGTACAACACCCAAAGACAAAAAATAATCAGACCAGAGACCATTTTCTTTTCCATCTCAACAGCTGCATTTCTAGATCTTATATGTGGTATTTCATTTGCAGTGAAGAGTTTCAACCTGCATTTCTGAATAAATTGGAAATTGCACTATCAGCTTAAACCCTGCAGATCAAGGACAATAAATTGGATAAAGAAAAATAACATTAAAAATAGAAGGCAACATATAAAAAAAAAAAAAAAGGTTTCAACATTTGTATTTGAACAATTTTCAATTAGAAGCAGACCATCAGTGATAACAAGTGTTTGTAGCCTATTTAAAAATATTTTCACCATTTTCATTATAAACATGTTTTTTTATTTTATTTATGCATTTATAATCAAGATTTACATTACAACAAAGCATATTCATCAACTCAGCACTTATCGCTCCCAAAGAATTCAGTCAGAAACCTTTGACAAATTAAATTAAACATCAGTGGAAAATGACAAAAAAGCACATTAAAAGCTTTATGCAACCACAAAAAACACTGACTAGAAAACAGGTAACATCACAGTGTGGTACTTTGGAGGGCTCTTACATTGTGTGTTATGTCTTTATTCACTCTCCACCCCACCAGCGTGCATCCCCCTGCCTTCTTACAGCAGATACATATCACCACTAATGGACATCAAGTGCTTCCTTTTAGCAGCTCTCTCCTGGACATACATTAGAGACACAAAATCCATTTCTCCACCCATAAATAGAGTACATACAGGCACGCACATACAGGTGGACACGCACACATACAAACCAGAGCATTCAAACCACTAGCTCTCTCCAGGGACAGCAGGATGTACTAAACAACCTGAAGATTGTTTACAAGTTATTAAAGAAGGAGAGGCCAGAAGAGGATTAAGAGGCTACAATGCGGAAACATTAACAAGCATCAGAATAAAAGTTTGTTAAGTGAGATGTACACCGAGTTCAACATAAGCTCTGATTTACTGATTCCTGTTGCACAAAATTCTCAGAAAATCCTAATTCTTCCTTTACACAAATTATTACATTTTAGGGAATAAAGCTTTTAAAAAAATTATGTGCCCCAAGTCTTTTTAGTGCGTTAAAAGGTCAAGTGCATTTCATTTTCAGTTCAATTTTATTTTGTTCCATGTAGTCCTCTGAATACTGTGTGGCAAAAAGAAAGCAACAGCCTGCTCAGCTGTTGAATACTGAACATTCGTGGATGTCAGACAAGTTCATGAGTATGGCAACGAGACAACAAAAGTAGCCCCAGTCCCCATACTCCTTCACCGTGTTGGCTCAACTCTGTTTGTCCTGAATGTTCATCAGGCTGGTGTATGACTTTGCTCGCTTGGCTGTGAAGAGAAAGAAGAAACATAATATTATTATGCTAAAACAATCAAACAAGCCACAAGTCAGTCATTTACAGCAAAAAAAAGTACCTAAATTCCTTGGACATTAATTTGCCATCAGTGTGATCAAACCTAAACCTGCCTAACACACTGAGATTACTTTATATCCCTTTTCCACCTTTATGGTTAACGTTGGCATTAGCGTGAGTACCACGTCTGAGTAAGTCAGTCAGAGTTAACCAAACCTCCAACTTAACTCATTATTTGGAGTGTGCAAACTACCAACTGTAATTAATATAAAAAAAAAAATTTATATAAAGAAGTGATGGTTTGATTTGATATGAAGTCAGAGGTATAACCCATAAAACCACAAA